>NW_010582346.1:82389-128862 GCF_000705375.1 Tinamus guttatus | reverse complement strand
TTCCTCCTCTCTCCCCCCTTCCACATCCTTCCTCTGTCATGCTCCGTTCCCTCCCTCACCCTGCTTCTCTTCCTCTCTCCTTTCCCCTCTCTCTCTTTTCCCCTCCCTCTCCTTCATCCTTCCTCTCTCCCTCACCCTGCCCCTCTCCCACTTTCTGTTCCTTCCCCTCTTGCCAGGGCAGCTCATGGAATCTCGACATATAATGGGAGGACGGGGAGGTTACCCCCATGCCTGGCCACAGGATCTCGGGGCCTCATCGTGTTTTGGTGCAGCAGGAGCAAGCACGGGAATGTGCTCGTGCCACCCCCCGGGGAGAAGCAGCCACTGTGACACATGTCTGGGGAGAAGCCTAATGCCGTAATTTAGATAATTGGGTTCCGACAGACAAATTGTGGTACTGATGACACAAAGAATCCATTTGTAGAAGAAAGGGGTGGTGAGGGCTTTGTGCTGAATTTTTACGTCATAGGATAAAGAACAAAAGAGCAGGCCCTTTCCTTTCCCCCCTCTCTAAGTCCTTGCCTGCTTATATCAATATTCAGAAAATATTTAACCAAATACTTCTACAAATATTTCAAAATATGAAAGGAGGTAAGATGTGTTTGTATGTTACACAAATAGCTACCTCCTGCCCCAATGCTTCAGCCTCTGGCTAGCAACCCAGCAGGTGTAGTGGCTACTGTGGGATAGGAGATAAACATCTGTATAAAGCAAATGGAACTGAAATGCCTGAGAGCAGCCCTTTATTAGTTTTGGTCATTTTACCACCTCTGAAGAGGTGAAACACAATTTTCTACCTGCTAAAGTCTGCATAGGAACAGCTAATAAGGATGTTATGCAACTATTAAAATAAAATATTACTAAGTAAAATATTACTCTGTGACATTACGAGACTAACAAGATCTCTGAACTATCCAAGATGATTTTTAGATTGTTTTGATTTCCAGTACAAGGTTTATGTAATTTGTCCATGTGCCTGTCATCCTGTGCTCCTTTTGGCCAGTTCCAGCGTAATCTGGAGAAAGCCATTACATTCTGTTCAGTTTTGTAGAAATTGATGTCCCACTGAGGAAATAAACCTAAATTTGTTTCTCCTTTAAAGGAAACGTAGGCTCTTAAACATTCTTGTTGGCAGCAAATAACTGGATAATCGATATGTGTATATTAGCCATCCACTATGCATACACATAGTTCCAGAGTGCTAGATGGGATTTTCATAGGGCCTGTGAGAAAGAAATTGTAGTTATTGCAATTCAGGTTATTTTAATACTGAAGGATCCAAACCCACAGGAAATCAGTCTTCATTAGTTCTATTGCTCACAAGACAGCTACTTAACAAGATAATACTAAGGGGAAAAAAAAATATCCTGAATTTATTCTTATAAAAAAAAAAGGATAAACAAGGTGAAACAGGCTTAACCACCCTGACATGGATACTGGCAGAATCATGGAAATGCTGGCCTGGGATGCAGATATTAAAATATAGTAGTACAATGCTAGTCCACACACCTTCATGAAAAAGATTTGACCAGGCACACTTGATTTTTCAGTAAGAAATTAAGCTCGCTTGTTTGGAGCTTACAGGTAGCCTTGTGTCCATAGCCTTTATCTGAGTTAAAGAAGTATGCCATTCTCATAGACATTGCATGGAATTTCGTGAAGTTCGTAATAAGTGGATTAAAAAATGGTTAAACTGACAGCTCTCAAGAATAGCAATTGCAGGTTATATAGGTGTTACGGATATCAGGGTGGTGATCAGCGGTACAGAGACTAGTTGGAGGCCTGTAGCTAGCGGTGTTCCCCGGGGGTCAGTCCCCGGTCCAGTCTTGTTCAATTTATTCATCAATGACCTGGATGAAGGCACAGAGTGCTCCCTCAGCAAGTTTGCTGATGACACGAAACTGGGAGGAGTAGTGACCATGAGGCAGCAGTGTGCCCTCGTGGCCAAGAAGGCCAATGGGATCCTGGGCTGCATTAAGAAGAGCATCTCCAGCAGGTCGAGGGAGGTGCTCCTGCCCCTCTACTCAGCCCTGGTGAGGCCGCATCTGGAGTACTGTGTCCAGTTCTGGGCTCTACAGTACAAGAGGGATGTGGAGCTGCTGGAGAGAGTCCAGCGCAGGGCCACAAGGATGATCAGGGGCCTGGAACATCTGCCCTATGAGGAGAGGCTGAGGGAGCTGGGCCTGTTCAGCCTGGAGAAGAGAAGGCTGAGAGGGGATCTAATCAGTGTCTATAAGTACCTCAAGGGAGGGAGTGAGGAGGATGGTGCTGGCCTCTTTTCAGTGGTGGCCACCGACAGAAGCACCAAATGGTGGCCACAAACTGAAACACCAAAAGTTCCACAGGAACTTAAGGAAAATTTCTTCACTGTGAGGGTGACAGAGCACTGGAACAGGCTGCCCAGAGAGGTTGTGGAGTCTCCTTCTCTGGAGATCTTCAAAACCCGCTTGGACTCAGTCCTGTGCCACGTGCTCTAGGTGTCCCTGCGTGTGCAGGAGTGTTGGACTAGATGACCTCTAGAGGTCCCTTCCAACCTTAAGCATTCTGTGATTCTATGATTCTATGATCTTTTTAGAGGGGTTGAGATTTATTTCGTGGCCTGATACTGTAACAAATGACATCATGGGCAAAAATACATACCTACTGTTTTGCTGTTGTCAGTAAGGACAGATCACTTGCTGTTTTTATTGATTTGTAGATATTCTCATTTGTAAAAATATTATTCCCAAAACATTCAAATTGACGGCCAGGTAGTTATAATAAATCCGGGCAGCCACTCTTGAAAGCTGAGGAACAGTAACTGGCATGAACAACACTAAAAAGGACCTAGACCTAATGAAAAAAGCCCAGAAAATAAAATGTACTAAAGGACTAAAAGATACCTATTAACATGAGGTATTTTTAAAGCACAATCCAGCAGAGGTAGAGAAGTAACTTTGTCATAAATGTACCTGTACTTATATGGGCTAGCACGTTCAAGGAGTAAATGAAGTACTGGCTTTCAGAAAATTACATTTTAAGATGTGAAGACATATTTCTGAAGGGAATACTAAAAAAAAAAAGACTAGAAACAAGATTTATGTTAGTATTAATTGGCTATAAGGTTAAATTCCCTTTGAATCTATTTTGAAACAATATGGAATTGACAGTAAAAGAAAAAAAATGGAGATCATTTTCAAAGATGCTATGTGATATAACTCAAGCACACGCAACTATAGTTTTGATGCAGAATATGATGGCAGAGGTTTTGTGCAGTCTGTTCTGGAGGGCATGGACTACAAAGCTATACTTGGTCTTTCAACTCCAGAAGAAGGTCGAGAAGGCTACTTAGGTAGCAGCAAAAGAAGGAATCTCAAGGATGTTCCCAGAAGGACTTTTTTGTGGGTCCTAAGAGATAATGTGTGAAGATGTGTCTTGGTGGATTTCATTGTGAACACAGAGACATACCTGACTACCCAGTTTTGCCATATCTGACTATCCAGTTTTGCTACCATTGTTGTTGTGATCTCCCAGACAGCTCAGCAATGACTTCAGGGAATTCCATATTCCTTTAAGGAAAATAATGGCAGTGCAAAATACTATGTCACTCATATAAAGATCATCAAAGGAACAAGAGTTCCACCTTCAGGTTTGGGGAAAAACTACCTCTGATGGCAAAAGATATCTCAGGTTTTTCTTTTTTTAATGTGGAGGTGGAGCTGGACTTGCAGTTATAGGCAGTTTCAGACTTGTATGACATATCTGTGGTCAATCTTGAATGGTTCATTGACTTAACAACTGTGTGTTTTTCTATAAAGTTATCAGAGAAACTGTATCACCAATAAAAAACATAGAAGAGAATCATGAAGACTCCCGTCATGGAGGAAAACTTGTATTTCAAGCACGTCCAAGGAAGAGCTTCAGCAGTTCCTTTGTCCATTTGAAAACATTCATAGCTTTTAGACATATGGATTTAAGATGAGGATCCAAAAGTGCAGTTCACTTAACATGGTTTCTTCACTTTATTTTACTGCTCAGCTCCATTCTCAGCAATCTTTCCTTTATATACAGTCTGGCAGATAGCTCCTTCTAGGGACAGTGTGTCAGTGAGTGCCGTTCAATAAACACAGCACCTCCTCAATATCTACATTATGTTCCAGAACACGTATCTTTTTCCAGGAGGGCATTTTAAAGTTTTGTTGCTTTTTTTTCTTACTGCATTATTATTACAGGTTTGGCTGATTTCACTATCAAAAGACTTAGGCAGCAAGAACTGATGGTAAAGCTTGCACTGTGCTGACAAAACCAGCCATTACTGTGCTACAGTGAGCGTTGCTTCTTCTCACCCTCTTTCAAGAGCACAGCATGATTCAAAATAAAATCTCATTCTAGTGTACATTCTTGAAAAAAAATGAAACTCAATAATTCTTGAGTGAGGGGTGTTTTGTAAATATGTGGCAACATTTACGGATACTGTTTTCCTGAACTAAGCAAAATACTGCAGGTTTGAGACGGGGAGCTGTTAATTGCTAGTAACAAAAACTGTGTTGAAGTTGTTTAGGGTTGGTAGGATTCTCATGCAACACCTTTTAGTGTAATTTACTTGAAAATGCAACTATGTGTCAGATACTCTCAGTTTCATTTATAATGTCACTTATAGTATTTTACTATATGGAAAGAGATGACAGTTATAATTGTTTTCGTGACTGTCTTCCGCACAGATCCTTGTCTGGTTATAGGTGTCGCTTGTACTGCAGTTAGCTTAAACTCAATCTATACAAATTACTCCAACTGATAAAAGAGTCAACTGAAATGGTCTAATTTTTGTTTCTTTATAGGTTTTAAAGATTATGTGCTAAATCCAAGTGCCATTCAAGTTGATGGGAAAATTTTCATTAAATTTATCAGGGTAAGGATTTCACTCTCTGTCCCTACTTCAGCATTTACTGACTCAAGAAAACACAAAACCATGGCCAACGGAACAAAATAGTAGTTGGTGATCACCTGAACAAGCCTTCATTTATGTAGTTCATCCACAATAGTTACCAGTAAACACTCCTACTGTAAAACCTTGGAAGTGGGATTCATAGTGTCTTTTATTTGCAAACAAGGGGTGTAAAATCGTGAGCTTCCATTTTTCTTTTATTTTTTTCTTGCTTAGTTAGGAATGGTTCTGCTTTTTCTGTAACCCACACACATCATAAGCAACTGTCTGTTCAGAAAAATCTTCAGGGAATTTCAGGAACTAATTAAAATTTAGAACATCCACATTCAATTGGGATGCTTTTTCATTGACTTGATCTTACAACTCTGCTTATAAGATCTCTAGAGACCTCCTCTCTACCTCCTTGTGAGAGAGTGAGATAGTCCCAAGAACAATACCCTTGCTCAGGTCTGCCAGTTACTTGTACTTGGAGGGGAGGTGGAGAGACATGAAGATATTTAGTCTGGCTGTTTTGGACTGTGGAGTATGTATTGGAAAATATTTTTCAGGAGATAAAATGAACTGTTTTTGATTTAAAATTCATGTCAGACTCCAAGGCATGTATTAAGTTAAACAGAAATTTACTTGTCCCTCTAATGACCTGTTGATGACTCCACTGGTTTGGACAAAGGCCTTGTAAAACATCTAGCCTTGTCTTGTCTCCAATGGTGGCCACAAGTGGTCGGTGAGGGAAGAGCAAGAGTAGGGCAAGCATTTGTTGTATTTCTTGCTTATCATTCTCCCAGCCTTTAACATTTTACTGTTAAGGAATATCCTGAGCCAGGTGTGGTTTGGTTTGCCAGTAACCTTAGTAGATCTCTTTCAATTTTTCAGCCAGTCTCCTGTAGAACCTCCGGGAATTTCTTGCAGCCATAAAATCATTTGACAAGGATTTTTTTTACTGCTCTCTGCATGAAGAGCCTGGCTCCTCCAGGTTTCATTTGATGCCACTTTGTTGTTGAAGAGTTAATGGACTGTTGATTCCTGGCCACTGGAATCTCTACTGTAGATAATATCTCCTCTAAATTGTCCCATCCTACTTAGGCATTCCTTATGGAGAAGCTATTCCATGGCTTTTATCATCCTTGAGAACTGCTCAGAAACTTAATTTTTACGGAAAGTTATAATCAGAGTCTTGCTTTGGTTGATATTGGCCAGCTCAATGCTTGGCTATTTAGCTTAGGAATTTGCCATACACTTGCACTGAAAATGATTGAAATAAATAATGTAATTGTACAGAGAAACAATTTTACTCACAAGAAGGAGGTTTTTGCTAGGAGAAGTGAGGGTGAGTCAGGATGAGAAATGAAGAAGTGGTATGGCTAAGGTATATTTCAACATCTATTACTAGAAAGTACTTGTCATTCCTAATATGTGGCAAGGCATATATAATATTAACTGAAACATAATAAAATCACAAAGATATACTTTCTCAGATCAGAACATGCTTTGTTCCATGCTTCATTATTTCCATTTTGCACATTTTCCAGGATCTATCAGTTTCTTTCTGTCTAGAGAAGCCCCCATGACCTGGATCTTTACAATGATGCCCACTGGTGTTTTCTTGAAAAAGCTACGTTGATTCTGGCAGAAGTCAGACCCCCTTTCTCTGAAAGATGCATAATGAGAAGGTACTCATTTACAGTTAATCCCATCAATGTACCTTTTTCTGGTAGATATATCTAATAGATATATCTAAACCATAACCTAGAAGGCTGGCATAAGATGAATTGCATAGATTGAGATTTCAAATGTATGCTTCTTTTTTACCTTTTTTTTTTTTTTTTTTGGTCATCCCTGCTAGATGGTTCTCCCATGGACGTGCTAATCAGCACTTCTTGGAAAAGAAGAACAGCTTAGTGTCAAAGATACAGAGCGGAAGGATATCTGTTCTGTTGTAAAGTCAATGTGGTAAATTTGCACTACTTCACCAGGAACGTAATCTGTACACTGAAACTGTCAACTGCTCAAATACTACAGCCATAGAGTGAAAATATTGCGTAAGTATACACTATCCAAAGAGAGTTAATTCCACAGTAAGGATTTTATTTCTTTTGCTTTTAAAAATTCTTGAATCATACTCTATTTACTTTTATTATGTCAGTAACAGTGTGATGCTCTGAAGTTCAGCCTTGTAGAGATATGTCACTTTAAAATTTTATCTCAGAGGGAGAAAGCCTCTAAAGCCTATTTTAAGTTTAAAATTTAATTGAAAGTTTGATTCTCTGTATGAGTCCTTTAGGATACATGTTCAGTATGTTCAGCATGTGGATATAGAGAATCAGCCACGCAAATCCCCTTACTTCTAATGCTACTACTAATTCCTTACGCATCATACTGAGTATTTATGCCTTTTTTAGTATTTGATAGGCTGTTAAAATACCAGTTTCTCACTGCTACTATCATCTGTCACACAAAATCAAAAATCATAACCTGTGGTTAAGACAAATGTCTAGCTAAAGATATTTAATGCTATTTTAAAAATCTTCTTGTTAACATTTTGAATGTAAGCCTGAATTGTGAATAAAATGGCTTCATTTCTCCGCTTAGAAATACTAAATTGGGTTTAATGTTCTGTAGAGCATTGTTTCACATAGGTATTTGCCTTGTCAGAGAAATTGAAGAGAGGCATTAGTTTATGCTTGGGTGTTGCAGAGAGTGGGTTCTTTCAGCGGTTTTAAATGCAGGTGGGGAATCCACAGGATGGATTTCAATCCTCCATGAATGGTCCTTTTCTGTATCATCTACAGACAGGTACACTGCTGTGCGAAAATATCTTTAATTGGTGTCTGACAACCTTGCACATCAATAGGCAACAATTCTATGCATGTAAGCGCAAAGCCTGTTATCCAACTTCCCTTTGCATATAGTTGCGTAGGTCTCCCAAGTGTTCTGCTAAATCATAATTCTTAATGTGGGTGTGATTTTCTTAGGCTTTTATTATGAGCTTCACTGCTCCACCACTACACTTACTTACCACTACTATGATTTGCCTGGTTTCTTGCTATGGCTGTCCCTGAACAATAATAATTGTCATTATTTTCCCCAAAACGATTTCAAAATTTTGGAGGTAGCAGTCATTCAATACCTGAAGAGCACTACTCAGGCCACCACTATTTTTCTCCATCCTTACTCCTCTTGTGAAAGTTGTGTTGGCAACTTCCATTCACTGCTCCACTTCACTCTTCAATGTCAGGCCTAGGAAACAGAGAAGGAATCTGCTACAGGCGCTTTCAGTTGTAGTATCAGAAAGTTTAGAGCTGGAAGCTTGATATGGAGGGTGGCTAGATTTGGGGGCTGACAAGATGTGGAGTAGACTTGATGCCTGGGTGAGGGCACAATAAACCTGAGAAGTGGGGAAAGAGGACTACAGTAGACCTAAGAGGGAGTCCAGATTCAGTTTGTTTGTCTGGGAAGTCTAGCAGCTTTATATTGCAAGTAGACGCGTGGGAGGAAAACGTCTCAAAAACCAAGAAAAAGCAAATGTTGGAGTTGTATGCTGGTGTATTTTTAATCTAATGTTGTACAGGTTAAACTCTTGGTTTGGTGAATGTGACTCAGGGTTTGTCAAATTAGAGTTTAGTCCTCCTTCAAATGACTCTCAGTACCTGAATGAATCACATGAAAGTTTGCCTAGAATAAAAAAATGCTATTCTAAACCTGGTATGGTTTCAGAGCTGATAACTACAGAAATTTCAAGGGGCAAATTTAACTCAGCCTTGTTGTATTCATGGTAATGAGTCACTGTAGAAGTTGATGTTCAGAATGTTACAAGTCCCTTAGATTCCCTTAGAATAATTTAAAGTCCAAATACTCTGGAAGATTTCTGAAGACATGCTAATGATACACATACATATGTCATTTCATTCATGCCTTCAAAATACATTCCAGGGGAACTAGTTAGTCCTTCCTGAACTTCTTCACTTCAGCCCTCTTCCCTCTATGACTTCTCATTGAGATGATAGGAAAGCATGTACTTGGCACAAAGACATCTCACCAGTTGACACTATTAATGCAATACCCATTTCCAGAACCAGAAAGTCTTTATGAATAGTGAGTTCTATTAAAAATGCTGCACACAGATGCAAGTGGAGTAGAAATAAAGTGGCTTGCACTTCCTTTGGAAGTCCATTGCCTTGACAGGTAGTTCCATAAATAAGGAGCATTATGTGGATCATAGTTTGGCTCTACGTCCTTTGCACAAGGAAATAAGCTTTTGTGGAGTTTTAGGATAAACTTGCTGATGGGGAATCTGAAATCTGCAATCTTCCAACCCATAACCTACACAAGTATTTCTTGTTTTTAATAGTCTAGTTTTGTCTCTGCCTTGCTATTTTCCAGTAGTCTGCACTAGTCTGTTCTCCCTGTCATTCTTGACTTCTTCCCAACTCTCTTCCATTATGTATGACTCATCCCTGAACCTTTTATTTTATCTTTTCGTATGTCCAAATGCCCTAGATGGATACTGTTCTCTGGTAGACTTAGAAGCCCTGTAGCATTGCTGAAAGCACTTATAAAAATGGCATATAATAATGGTATGGGTATTATCAGGAGCAGAAGAGGTAAAGAGGTGTAGTTTCACCTGCATGCTTAGCAGAAGCAAAGGGCCACCAGGTAGCACTGGTGACCACCACAGCAGTGACAATAATTGTTTGTAAGTCATCAAAATTCTTCCCTTCAATGAGAACAAAAATGGCAGACATTCCCCCATCCCCAGTGTTGCTGAAATCTGAATAAGTTTTTTATGTCTCCAGCCTCTACTTTTCTGTCATATTTGGTTGAAATTGCACAGTGAGTTCAAAAGTTATTAGTGGGGAGCTGAGGGACAGATGGATTGGATAGTATCATGAGGTGCATTTGCTTAGGAGATTAGGCCAGAGACTAATAATAAATATTGTGATAAGGGTTCATGGTAAAGATATACAACAATTTGAAGAGTGTTATTTGGAATAAATAAGAGGGATTTTTACCTGAGGTAAAAAAAGCACATTTTCATATAATTAATGACTCTACCCTAATACACAGGAAAAGGCAAAAATAAGTTTCTTCAGGTATAGAAGAATGTTCTTGGCCCATCCTGTTTCCTAAGTTCTAGATGCTTGACTTCAGCTAAATTACTTTACATTTTCTCTTTGTGTGAAGTATATGTATCAAATACAAGAACTGTTCAACTGGGATTTTTTTTTTAATAGAATTGACTCCTTGTATTTGTATAGCCTTTGGAAGTAGAAACATTTCTGTATTATCATCATCTATCTTTTGAGGCAGAGACAGATATTTTTACTTTGGTAATTCTGGTATCAAGGTCTAGGCAGTTTTACAATAATCTGAATATATTTAAGGTGTGCAGTTCATTTTTGTCTAATGAATAACTATGTGCCTGAGTGGGTGGATGGAAAATATGAACCTTTCAGATTAGATAGAGAAGGTGAAACATGTTACATTTATGCACATAGTGTATCTGCTAATATTTCATTACTTTTGAAATATAAATTCACTGTTAAATGCCATTTTTAATACGTGTGATGGCAATCAGTTATCTTTTTAAAAACGTCCCTACATTTTACAAACCTCTACAAGCGTTTTGTTGAATGAAGCCAGAAATCAAAATAATTTCCAATCCCATTTTGCTTGCAGTCCCTCTGGTGCTCTAGGCAGGGATGCATAATACATGGGGAAACAGAAATTGGCACATTGCAGGCTCTGCCTAGCAAAAGCCAACATAGGATTTCTTCTGCACTGCGTGGAGTCCAGAGTCTTTCTCTGTAGCTGCCCCACATGGGTACTAAAGCCAAGTTACCAAATGCTTTGCTTGCACCCAACAGCTAAAGCTAATTGCACTAACAAATAATTAATGCTAAAACCATGCCTGGGTACACTGAAGCAAATTAAGAAGTATGTTATCAAGAGAGTTCTGTGGAAACAGTTAAACAGACTACATCAGTCTGAGGCACAAAATATGAAGAACAACTTTTGTCACAAATTCAGCGCTGAGAGGACTTCAGAGACTTCTGACGTTATAGAGAAGGGTATGAAGCAAGAGAGCCTTTTGTCCTCATTTCCACGCAAAAGCCTGGAAGCTGGAGAGCTTTCTGCAGTGCTCCCAGGAGGACTCGGCCCAAGGCAGACCTTGGGAGTCGTCAGAATGGTCGCTGTCATGAAGAGCAGCTGCTGTCCAATGACTGTAGCAAGGCAAGAGCTGAGCAACTGGAGTTTGGAGAATGAACTGCGCCATAGATAATTAAAGTCATTGTTGGAAGTTCTGCAGAGCTTTCCTTCTTTCCAGCTGTCATGTTCATGATTCTCCAAGGCACAGGTAGACTGGTGCAATGAAATTTTCTGTATTCTTTAGCCCTTTCGTGGTAAGACAGTAAAAAATAGCTCCTTCATAGGTAAAAAACATTATGTGTTGATATAAATTATCTGAAAGAAACACATAACTATCCCTTGGAAATAACCCATGATATCTCATGTATTATTGTTTTGTTTAGTCCTTCCTTCCTATGGGAAACATGAGAGGATTCATCATTTGTAGGGGACATTTCAAGATTATGTAAGTTTTCTAGGAGAAAAATAAATCCCATGGATATCATGTATGACAACTAGTTTGGCACTTTTTCCTCTCCAGATAATTTGGATACAAAATATGGAACAACATAGCTGTAAATCACATCTGAAAGGGCGTCAGAACTCAGAGTATTTCCAGGCTGTGTACTTAGCCTTTTCATTCCACCTATGTATACACTTGCACTTCGTGTCTTACAAACAAGAAAAATTATCTATCTTATTCATCTTTTATTTATTATTTCATGTTGATACAGAACACTCTGTATTGCAGCATTCTCATTCCTGTTCCTAAAAGCAATATATTTAATGAAAAATAAGAAAGTATGAAAATAAATTTAATACACTGTTCATTTAAATAGCTTTTAAATTAAGCATTTTAATTTTGTGAATAAACTTGACATTCCAATGTCTTATGTCTGTAATAAATCTTGATAGATCTTTGATATCTTCATAATCATAGTTAGATTCGGTTATAATCTGCCACCTTATATGTGTCTGGCTCTTAGTACTTTCTTTTCTCGGCATAGAATTGCATCTTCAATTCTGTGCTCAGTACTTTGTGTATATGGAATTAATGAATCCTGGGATGAGGTTTGAATAAAGGTAAAGCAGATATGCTATTTCTTGACTTTCAAGTTCCACATTAAAAAGTAGCTTTAATAAATAATGCTGACACCAACATCTAGCTCCCCTTACCAAAGTAAACTTTCCAAAATATACATACACATTAAAAACTCAGAAATAATTTTAAAACTAGTACTAGTTTTAAAATACTGGTTTCAAGTGCCTTTCCATAGAACAAAGAAAACGGAAGAAAAGGGTTATAGTATGAAACAAGGCTGGTATCTGGGAAGGGGTGTATTCCAGAAATGGAACAGCTTGAACTGTTCAGCATTTCAGCAGGCAACATGACAGAGGCTGACAGTTCTACTGAAAACTCTCATGTTTTCCTGTTTGACAGGCAAGGGTTTAACATATCTCCGTTGTAATAGCTGCCTCGCTCACAGCAAGTGAGACTGCTACCCAAGCTCAGCACTTATCTACATGATGCCAAATAGCTACATCCCAAGCTTAAAGGGTCTCTCATTTTTAATCAGAGATAGAGTTTGTATTTTCAAGCCTTCAAATCATTTTTCTTTTATCACAGACCAAGCTGTGATCATGGTATAGTTCAGAGAGCATTACCTAAAGCTTAGGGAAGGACTGGTAAACTGTGGTTTGTAGATGAATCTCAGTTGGTTTGTTTTAAATTTTGAGGAGTGGGAAGAAGCAGGGTGAACTTTAGGTCTTTCTTGCTTCCTGTGACTGGTATTCAGCTGCTACCGTCTTGAATTCTCGAAGTTAATTGGTTTATGCTTTTGAGGCTGTCCGTGCATGAAGATGGAGACAGAAACTTGATTTTAAAATGGCACGCCTCTACAACTGTTGGGATCGGAATGACTGTCACTGAAAGGTAGTGCATGAGATAAATGGCAAGAGCAATACACATCAAAATAAACCTCAGCGTTTTCCAATGATTTCACTGATGTTCTGAAAAATCTTGAAAAAGAGGTGGGTGCCTGGGTCAAACTTGTGTGTTGACCATACGTTGCCACTAAGGAAATGAAATAAGTGATAGAAAGACCTGCAAGAGTTAAAATGTAGAAGGCACCAAATTAAAAGGTGTAGAAATTGGCTTGCATAGAGACTAGCTAGCCAGGGATTTATAATTAGTGAGTGCCATTAATCCCATCTCTACGAAGTGATTCTGAAGTAGAATGGCTCTGTCCTCTGTATAGGCTATAGGCTATATAGGATCCCATGGATCTACATCCACCCAAGAATCCTAAGGAAATTGGATTGCCCACAGCGGGATACAAAGTAGAGCAGAAACATCAAGAAGTTACAAACGTAGGAGAGGAAGGTGACAGACACAAGGGGAAATAGGTCATGAGCAACACAGGGTACAGACAAAGGTGGCAGACATGAAGCGAAACATGTCATGATTAACACAGGAGCAGATAATCATAGAAGCAAAAATATCAATGTGTGCTAACGTTCAAGCTATACTGAATCTCTGAATACAGACAACTGGCAATGAAATCAAGATGAAATCTATGTGTAGCTGGGGAAACGCCAGAAAGATTAAGTATCACAAGAGGAAATTCACTGAAGAGAGGCCTGTGTGAAAGGCCTCAATGGGGAAAAAAATCAAAGAAGATTTAGAGCAATCAGCAGTGAGCAAGCAGCAGGAAAGAGAATTTGGAACATAAATCACGAAATCACAGAATGGTTGAGGTTGGAAGGGACCCCTAGAGACCATGTAGTCCAACCCCCCTGCACAAGCAGGGACACCTGGAGCACGTAGGACAGGGTGGCATCCAGGCAGGTTTTGAAGATCTCCAGAGAAGGAGACTCCACAACCTCTCTGGACAGCCTGTGCCAGGGCTCTGTCACCCTCATAGTAAAGTTTTTCTTCGTCATATGGAGACGGAACTTCCTGTGTTTTCATTTATACCCATTACCCCTTGTTCTGTCACTGGTCACCACCGAGAAGAGTTTGGTCCCATCCTCTTTGCCTCCTCCCCTCAGGTATTTGTACATGTTGATCAGATGTCCTCTCAGTCTTCTCTTCTCTAGGCTGAACAGGCCCAGCTCACTTAGTCTTTCCTCATATGATAGATACTGCGGGCCCTTAACCATCTCTGTGGCTCTCTGCTGGACCCTCTCTAGAAGCTCCATGTCCCTGTTGTACTGGGGAGCCCAGAACTGCACCCAATACTCCAGGTGCGGCCTCATCAGAGCTGAGTAGAGGGGCAGGATCCCCTCCCAACCTCCTGGCACCGCTCCTCCTGATGCAGGCCAGGATCCCATTGGCCTTCTTGGCCACGAGGGCACACTGCTGCCTCATGGTTAACCTGTTGTCAACCAGGACTCCCAAATCCCTCTCCAGGGAGCTGCTTTCCAGCAGGTCAACCCCTAATCTGTACTGGTACCTGGGGTTATTCCTCCCCAGGTGAAAAATATACAGTAATAGTTATATGACTGTATATATTATTTATATTGTACAGCAACTTGTACTGACTGCTGTCATGCAGAATGTCATGCCCAGGCCCTCTTTTGGAAGTGGCACATTGCTCCTTAGCACAGTGCTCGATAGAGCTTCTTAGTCCGTAATATGAACCCCCTCTGTGATTGTAAACTGTCCACAACTTTCTAATAATGAATAGTCTTTGGTTACAAAACGTTATTCTAGTCTTACAGAATTTCTTGAAATCAGTCTTTTAAACGGTCTGATCAGATGAGCCACTTTCATAATGGTAAGTAAGGGAAAACAGTCGGTTTCCTCCTGCTTCCCACCTATGCTGATAGCAATCACTGTGTGGAGAACTACAGTAACAACCCTTGCTTTACATCCTGTGTCACGCAGGTTGGACTCCACTGACTGACAGGTAACTTTTCACAGCAGAGGGGACTGCAGCTTGGCACTCAGAGCAGTGGGATGCACCTTGGAGTAGTTCGAAGGGTTTAGGAATTTCTAAGAAAGCTTAAAAACACTACTGAATGTATTAGCAAACTGATAGTTTAGGGCAGTCTGTTAGAAATGCTGCCCTTTGCAACCCCATGTGTCTCCCTTAAAGTGCAGAACATGCAATAAACTTTGGAGGAGTTACTTTCTAGACCGTCTTAACATGTATCCTAGACCTCTGAACCTGATGGGTTTTGCAGTCCCAAATGAGTCTGATTGAAGCTGACATCTGTATGTTTCTGTGAGAGCTGTGGGAAGAAAGTACTAAATATGTCAGGCTAGAGCATCCCTACACAATTTGACAGCTGTTAGTTGGAATGCCCTATTTTGGAAAAATATGCTGACTCATAAGAAAGGAAAGGCTTTTTTTTCTTCCATTTTAATTTTTATTTTTTAATTAAATGGTGGAGTCCACATGTCCTTGACTTTTCCAGCATTGCCATGTGACAGGAAAAACCACCAAATGCACCTGTGCATAAGAGCTCTATCTGTGTGGTAATTACAACACTTTCTTTTTTTGTCTTACTCAATCACATTTAACTGCCTTCAAAGCAGAGGGTGTCTCCAATTACGGATGTGAAAAGCACTTGGCACAACGTGCCCCTTATTTCGATTGGGAGTTCTACAGGCCACTGTCAATAAAACAGCAAAAAAAAAAAAATCCAAAAGAATGAAGACTCTGGTAGCTCTCATTTGATATTATGGTATCAGCAGATCTTAAAATTAGGCCAAAGTATCCTGACAGCAAATGAGAGTGTAAGTGTATGTTCATAGCACTGTAGACCAGTCAGGAAAAAAACATGGAGAAAATAAAAGCTTTTAACCTGGATCAGTTTCTTGGTGTTTTTCACCTTGAAGACAATTATTTACACTGGTCTAAGAAAAGGGAAGGTGATGCAATAGATAGGAGCAGGTAGGCCTGCTATGACTACTACTTTTGACTGAAGAAGCCTTATGTCATTTGGGAAGCTGAAATTACATGGTAGCCCTTACTGAGTCAGGCCTCATGTTTTACCTAGGCTGTGATAAGAAGAATGCACTGCAGAGATCTGGAAAATGCTAACATCAAGCAGCATTTTCCACCTCACTTAAGAGATTTCTGTGATTGTTTTTGCCCTTAGGAGTCCAGCAGCATGATTCCATAACCTTTGCATATTATATTCAGAATTAAAAATTCCAACTCATGCAAGGAAGCTTCTTTGAAGGCACGGAATAAAGTAAGAGTTTATTTTTGTTTTGTTTTTCTTCCAGGAACCTCATGTTTTGCAAGGGAATTGAAGGCTTCCTTTAAATTCATGAAATCTCTTCTAGTCTCTCAGGTTCAGCCATTCTTGAGGACTTACTTTGAGAAGTCTTTTATTTAAAACCTTCTCGATAGAGGGGCTAATCAAAAATGGACGTGATTCCTTGTCTGAATGTGCAACAGATTGAGTTCTGGTTCTTTTTTTTCTAAAAGACTGAATTGTGTTAGTTTGCCCGGTTGCTGGAAATACTTTCCACTGTACCACTCAGATAAAGTAAGTTCTGTAAAATTTGGAAACAGAGCCCTCCAGCTTTGAAATTTTATTTTCATGGCTTAAATTTGTTCCCAAACTCCTTAATTTCAAAAGACCAGTAATCCACAAGAGTTTCCTTTAGAAATCAGATGAAAAGCAGATTGCAAGGCTTTGCACAGCAAGTGAGAAACTTAATCTAATAAATTACTCATTGAGAAAATTACTGACTCTAGCACAGTTCACAACTGTATAAAGAACCATGCTATGAGTTTGATTAGGCTCTTTGAAGTTAAAAGTTTGGGAAATAAAATTAAGTAAGTGATGAAAATAAAATTCCAAAACTTGAGGGCTCCATGTTCCATTTTTTTTTCTAAGGTGCTACGTTCAAAACTGACCCTTTCAGTGAAGTGCAATAAGAAGTATTTTCGGAAACTGGGTAAGCTAACACAGCTCATTCCTTTCTCCAAAAGCAGGAGGAAAAATATATATGTATGAGGCAAGTCTTCTCGTTAATCTCTTTCTTTATGTATTCATGTTAGCTTATCTTTTTTGTTAGCTTATCTTTTGTTTTTGTGAAGCATCTTTTTTTTTGTAAGAAGATGCTTCACTTCTTACTTGAGTGTCTTTCCTGATAAAATAAATCCTGTTTGCTTTTTTCACAAGTTATTCACAAGTCACTATTTATTTCATTAAGTTTTGCATATCCAGCATAAGAATTCTCCCTTGTTTCAGTTAAGATCTCATTAAAAATGCAGTAATTTACCATCCAGAGAAATTCTTGTTTCCTTGATATGTCATAAGACATTAATTTAAAAAGCCATTTACCTTCCCAATACATACGTAAAATAAATGGTGGTCACACTAGAATTTGGTATTCAAATACTAGTTATATTTACTAATAACATACAAAAACCTTTCTAAATTAGAAAGAAACAATTGATTTCACCTGTAATCTACTGACGAAACTTCAGGTGGTTCGATAACTTTTCTATACTTTTCTAGTCGTTTTTACTGGCTTAGAGTATAATTATACTCTCGTTGGTTTTATTGATTGTCTTACTTTCCAAATTAGGGTAATACTAGCATAATTTCCCTACTTGTTATTTTTTCAACTTCTTTGTTATTGTGGGTATGTTAACAACTGGCTAGGACAGGTGGCAATTTAGCCTCAGAATTGGTATCTTTTACGTCGGTCATGAAACTAATCTTTCTTATTCTGGGAATGTCCAGCAAGTTTGTCCTCTTTCTGTATTAACAAATTAATACACTTAGCTTTAAGAGAGTCTCAAAAGTTCACTAGCAACACTGAATTTGGTAAAGGCTTCTGCATAAGTAAAGACATTAACTGAATTGGATAACTATAATACATAATGTATAGTAGCATAGTCCTTATTACTATTGACGAAATGTAAATAATTTTTGAACATTTCTTATATGATTTAATTCAAAATCTTGTGTATGATCTTTGTGTGTTCACAGAATTTAAGCTGAGGTGAGCAAAAGGCCATGTTGCTTGTACCCCACCTCAGGCATCACTTTGCTTCTGCCTTTGAAGGTAAACTCCAGTTTTCATGTGAACATGTATCTAAACCTTGGGATCTCTATTTATTCTTTTTGTACATGCTAGGATAGATCACCAAACCCTGGGTGTTCTGAAAACTGGACTAAGTTGAAGGGTAAGAACTGGAGCTTAACAAATAGGCAGGTAGGCACAGCAGTTATGTTGTAATTCTGTGTGAGCAGAGGGGTACACAGAAGAAAGAAGGGCAGGTGGAATCAGATATCTGCATCTTACCAGTTATCTGAATCTTGACAACTTGGGGAAAAATGCATATTAAACTCATGAAGTCATTCATTAAAGTACTTTCTAATGAGAAGTAGGTGAAAGAGAAAATTATATGGGTTTCTACTGAATCCAAATTACCAACTCTACTTATTATTTGTGAAATCACTAAATGTTGCCACGGAAATAAATGCAGTGCTACAGATGCAGCATTTTGACTTCTTCATGGGTTCAGAGATGCAAAGGAGTAAATCCCTGTGTAAACACTAATTTCATCAATTAATTAGGAAACATAGCAATACAAATGATAAGATCCCATGGAAGTTAACCTAATTTCTCTTTTGTGTCTGATATGACAGTTTCCTCACTTTCACACTATCTCTTCAATTCATTTTCATTCTACTGTAGTATTTATTCCCAGGGAAGAGCTTCAGACCACAGTGGAAGTTATTGGGGAGGGAGTTTTTAAAAAACATGTTAGCAGGACAAAGACTATATATTTCAGCTATTTAAACACATTTCTTTGTTTAAATTTCACTTAGCTTATTTATTTATTTGAGATAAAATTCCACATAAACAAGCCCAGAGTTCTGTGTTGTCTTAAGAAAAAAAATGATAAACAATCTAAAATATTAAACAACGGAAAAATGGTATTTTCCACGGTCTTGTCTCTTCCATGTCTTCAGGATCTTGCAGTTCCATTAAAATAGTTCCATTATACATACATAGGTATCTTGAGATACACATAGTATCTAATTACAGTTGGAATCCCACCCTTCTCTTGAAGCAAATCCTCACTTTTTGAGTTCAAGTCCAAATCTTGTGTTCATCTAACTTTCACAGTAGTGTCACAACTTCATGTATCCAGGTTATTTCTAAAAGCAAATGCTGCCAAAATATTATGTACTATGAATATAAAAGTACTGATTAAAAAAAGAAACTTGTTTCCATATAGTAAATAAATTTCCCTTTTCTTATATTTAACAAATCAGTATATTTGTAATGCTCAAAAAAGTAAATCAGGAATACAGTTCATGCCATTAACTGTCAAGAATTGTTTAATTGACTTCCTGGTTACTCAATTACTACATTGATAGTGTGTCATTTTAAAAAGTTAAGCCTTCTCGTCCATTAATAATGGTCGTTCAATCCATATCTTGCAATATTCCTAATCGTCAGTTTTATTAATTTAATAAAAAACAGCTAAATATCTCTTTTCTAAATACTATCTAGCCGGTATCATAGCCTATTTCCATACATTACATTGAGCAGGATTTTGAACAGTCTCATCGATGTCAGGATGACAGTAATACAGACTGGACGCAAGGCCGGTTTGAACACACAGGTTATTTAGAAAATTTTAAGTTGTGTGTGTTTGCATAAAATTTGATGCAGCTAAAGGCTAAATTGCCCAGGGAAAGGAAAGGACATCAAAATAAGATTATTGACTGGCCACTAGCTCAGGAAACAACGCCTTTTGTTCCCAGCTCTGTGAGCAATACCCTGCATGCCCTTGGTCACGTCACGCTGTTTTTCTTTGTTGCTCTTCGTTCTTTCTTGTCTCTTTGGACTGAAGGGTCTCCTGGGTGGATCCTGGGTGGGTGCTAATCAGAGGAGCCAGCAAAATGCTCTCTGTTGTAGCCTCTAGGTGCTGCTATAATACAAATAATTAATCAAAAGATATGCTTCACAGCTCTCAGAGGGCATTGCCGATTTTATACCAGTGAACCTCTCTCCTCTAATACAAGTGAAATTTTAGCTTTTGATATTGGGAAAAAAAATGAACTTGAATGTGAAAAATATATGTGAATATATCTCTACAAAAAGGTTTGACTCACCTCTAGCTAAAGTAGCTCATTTGAGGAGGTCAGGTGCCAGCCCTCTGCCAAGGACAGACACTACTGGATAAATCCACAACTGTATTCCTGACTCAAACCAGGCTTCCAATGCTAAATTTAATGGTCAGGCATCTCATCTCCCTGAGGACTCTCTCATTTATGTGACTTAGGTTTGCAAGCACATAAGGCACACATACAGGTACAAATGCAGGTGATCTAGATCAGGACATAGCTGAGTTCTCCTGCTTAAGGACACAATTTATGGCCCCGAAGTATATACAAATGTAAATACCTGTGAGCTTAGTGAGGATAACCTTTGTCTGGTGGGGTGGAAATTCAGATGCTGGCATGTACCTATCAAAAGATCTGCATGTTTTGCATAACAGGGTACTACGACCCCAAAGTCATTGCTGTTCTCATTAAGCATTTTAAGAGGGGTAGTTTGAATTTTAAAATCAGGCAAAAAAGAACAAATGAATTGGAAGAGTTTGAGCAATATTTTGTTCTGTCACATTTCCAAGGAATGAGCTGCCAACTCTGCAGCCTACCCCAGTACATCATTTGATGTAACCTCCAGCTGAGAAGTTCCAACAGAATAATAGCTCTCACAGAGGTGTGCTGGAAGCATTAGTAGTTATGGAGATATCGAAATAGTGGCAGATGTCTCCTAGAACTGCTTAGAAAATGCATTTGTAGTTAAATAGTTTTGTTTGGTGGAGGGTAAGTGATCCCTCCTACAAAGCAAAGGCACAGTAAGGAGAGGAGCTGGCCACGCATTTCAAAACCGTTGCAGGTGCCTCCTGGAGGGCTATTTTAGCAGGATGCATTGGTACAACGGGGTGGGAGAAGGGATCAGAGCCCTGCAGTCTTCCTGCCCAGCCCTATCCGCTCTGGGATAAAGAGAGCACGATGGCTAAGCCCTCTCCTGGGGCTGTCATTTTCTGTGAGTTAATTACAACCCCTTCCTCGTAGGGAGAAGATGCACAGAGGGGGAGATGCTCCGGTCCTTCCACACTCGAACCTCTTGGACAGCTGTGGTCCGGTTCTCAATATTTAATTGAAATTCTGTAAGCAGATATTGCAGGTCTTACTATATTTATATAAAAGCTGTTACAAGCTAAAGACTAGCCATTAAATTGGCAGTGTTCATAAGCATGCTTCACCAATTTTCCCACTTTTAAGATTCACGTTAATGTTTTATAAATTATAAAAAATTCACATCAGGTTTTAACAAAACTAAGCATACTTACTCAACACACATGGGGCCTCTGGAAAAAATGTTATTCAATTTAATAAGTTTAATTTACATTGTATATGTACAAGAGCATTTTTTTCAACCCACAGGTTAACACCACAAAAAAAAAAAAAAGAACTGCTGTTAGAGGAGTGAAGAAATTATTGAAATACTGTTGTCTGAAATAAATTCAAGGCACTCGCCCCTTAACACCTGATATATTCCTGAATTCGGCCTATATAAAGGCACGTACACACTGAGAGAGCTCTAAGAAAAGTAGTGGATTGAATCTGCATTAATTCTGTCTTCTACCGCTGCCACCTGGCCCTGGTTGACTCACTGATGAACCTGGGTATGGACACGAAGGACGATCCCACAGGGGACGTGACGTGTGAGGGTATCACAGTTAAGACTCTCTGTGGAAGACTGAAACAGACTGGCTACACGGAACCTCACATGGGGCTCTGGACCTGCTACCTGCTGTTCGCATCCCACATAGGGAATGAAACGCGCTCAACAAAAAAGCAACTTCACCACATTACGCTGATTTGTGAGAGAATTCTTTGTGAGGGCCCCCTCCCGCAGAAGTGGTCGCAAGCCCTCGTTAGGTGCTCAGCACCTGGCGGGACTTGTCCTACAGAAAAGTGGTTTCTCAAGGGGCCTTATGCTTTACACAAGGAGACAAAAGTAACCATAATTTTGGATTTTGTGTCTGTGTGTTTTTGTAGGGACACCTGTGTGTGAGTGTCTGAGTGTGTGTGTGTATATATGTATATATGTATATGTATATATGCATATATATATATATTTAGTATATACAAAAGCTGAAATTCAGTCAAAATATATTTGTCTTGCTGGTCAGGCTTGTTATAGCAACCTACAAGAAACATTAGCTTCTCTGATATTTAATTACGCTATTATGTTTGCACATAAGCTTAAAAGTCAATACAAAAAGCAATACTTTTTCAAATATTATCTGCAAGTAAACTGGAAATATTAACTATAGTGACTAGAAGTCTGCATCCCTATTGATAATACTATAAATCTTGATATAAGAATAGTTTTTTCATAAAAGCACATCTAAACATAGTAAGTGATAAAATACCAGATTACTATTTGAAAACCATACAGTGACTCGATATCTGGGTTATCCTTTGCAGCAATTAGGCAATTCATTTGGCATCTGTTTGATTGTATAATTTAATTTCCATATAAACAGCATAGTTTAAAAAAAGACAAAAGCTAGAATGTTTAAAGCTAACAAAAGATACAGTGACATCAGGTTGACATTCAGAAATTTCCTTAGCAAAATGACCAACAAAATTTTGACTTAATACAGTGCATATAAAGTTTTTTTAGAACTAAAATTTTTAAATATTATTTGAATTTAGCAAAACAGGAGCAAGATTTTAATATCAAAGTGCTAAACAGTACTGCCTTAGAAGTCACTGCAAATAAACTGTAAAATAACTCTGCTTGTGATTTGACAGGTATTTTATGTACAAATGGTTAATAAAAAGACACGCGCACACACACACGCGCACACACACACATATAGTATATACATATATATATATACACATTATATATATGTATATAATTCTCCAACTGATGCATCTGAGTCAGTGTGAACACCCCATTGAGTTACTCTGTGTAACAGGGCTCCCATGAGCTGGCAGTCATTGCAATAAATACAGGCAAAGCCATTACGATATACCATGCATACAAACATTTATACAAATAAAGACACTATGCAACAAATTATTTCATATTAATATGGCATCAACAGTATAAACATACAAAAAGGAGTACGAACACGGAATGTTTAAACGCAGCCCACTATACCCTTCCTAGCACTTACATTCAGACTATTTTACAAGACTTGCTTGTTCTTCGGAACTACCTTGTGTCTGTTTAAGAACTTGTTACTTGTGTTAAAGTCTAAAATTTAGCTATCCCTGATGCTGACCCTGTATGCTCCAGTCACTACTTACTCGGATTTCCTCATCTAAGGAACAATTGAGTCACTGCTGTTCCTGTGTCCTCCACATACATTTGTCAGTAAGTCCTTCTACATGGAATCAAGTTTGGAAAACTCTGTCATGTAAGTTAGTGCATGTAATTTTGTCACTTCACTTCTTCCACTTATTTTCATATTAAAATAAATTAGTTAATAAACAAGACTTATTAAGACAGCACTTTTAAAAAATTGCACTTGAACATGGGAGCTAACAGCCATTGTCATTTTGCTATATTTGATTTCTATGAAATGTTCAGTTGAATGTACTTTGTTATAAAAAGTGAACTTTTTGTTAGATTGTGCCAATGTATGTGCCCTTGATGCAGGAAGTATGCTAAAGGTATTGTCACAAAACACATACTACCCTGGCAAACAACTATTCGCTGCCCTTGTTTTCAAACACACAGCTTCTACTATTTTACTCCTCATAAACAAGGAGGTGTTCAACGACAGATTTGAAACAGTCATATTAACCTTTTACTGCTGCTGGGATGGCATTGTCCAAAAGTGCCGTATTAGCAATTTAAAAAACCCCAAATCACACAAAAGAAAACAAAGAACGCAACCCCAAAAAACGGTAAGCCAGTAACTTTTAGGCCTCAGGTTGTAAGGGCAAAGCGCCAGAAAATATCTCATTTTTAGAGCCGGAGCCGCTTTTCTGCTAAGTGGGGGCAGAAACATTAGCTGTAAGTCACAATCCATGTGCCTGCTCGGGTGGGCGTTTGCCTTTCCGCAGGGCGATGGACTCAGAAGGGTAAGGTGTCCAGGAAGAGCCTGTCAATTATGGAAGGGGCGGGCACCAAATCTTCCAGTTTCAGGTAAAAGATGCGCTGCAGTCCCAGTGTGCAGAGGGAGCGCAAGTCAGCGAGAACACCCAGTACCTTAGGCTCCGCAGACTCCACGGCTTGTCCCTTGTTTTGGCAACTCAAAGTTAAGTGTTCTTTCAAGCTGCTAGTGATCTTGTTGCATAGCTCTTCCACTTTCTTTGGTTCTTTTAATCCATGCCGTTCTGCAAAGGGAGGGCACAAGAGAAAGCGCGTCAGCATCCTGCCTCCCAACGGAGGGGCCTCGGCTTCTTCGGACAGCAAACCACAACCCAATGTGTGCTTTGGTGCACAAAGCAAAAATGCTTTAAATGGATATGATGTCTTGGAACAGCGGCTAAATACAGAGTCAGTTAACCTTCATGTCATACTAAATAAGACACGATAAGTGCCCTTTTCTTTTTAGGCGCTAAAATAAATTATAGAGATGCCCATTTGTGATCAAAATACTGGTACAATGAGTCCAGGCTGCACTGCTCGCATGATTTTCATGATATGAGACAGAATTTAATTGGGCGATTTTCTAGCAAAACTATCACAGGAGGTGTTTGGGAGATTTCCGTGCTTCCCCACCAGTTGTGAATGCTCAATAACTATGGCAACCATTATTTATTCAGTGAATTCAAGTGGCGATCGATACCCTTAGCCAGCTCCATCAACACCAGGCCTGGAATTCCACTAGGAATTTGCAGACGCTCTCATAAGAATCTAAAGGCACCTTGCCAGCCTTTGTTATTTTGATCAGCTCCTGCTTTTTAGTTTATTCATCTGTAAAAGCTTCAAGATAAAAGAAATCTGGAAGTTAACTATTTTGCTATGAGGGAGTAACGTGGCAAGTGGAAAGGCTGCTGAGTTATCATAAAACAACCCTCAACATTCCTCGAAGGAAGAAGAGATGGGGTTTGCCCCCCGTCCCCCTGAACAGCCTTTTAAAATGCTGTAGCAATGTTAAATGTTTCCTCAGTTCTCTAAGCTATAAGCAGAATGAATCAGATTTGTGATTCAATAAAAGCAGGCTCTTTACTGATACATGGGGAAATGTTGTTTTGTGCTGTTTGTTATCAATCTTGAGTGGATAAATTAATGCAATATTTCTGAACAATAATCTCCAATAGTTTTGTGGCATTTTTATTTGTCTTTGACTTGAAATTCACAGATAAGTAATAATTGGCTTCATAGAAAACTCATAATCATTTGTACGTGAGATGGAACTATACCAGATAGAACAGCCTAAGGAAATGCAGATCAAATTAATTTTAACCAACTAGACACAGAAAACCAGTGAGGGCAGCAGACAAGCAGTGAGTTATTGTGGAAGTTCTTGTGCTTGATGCATTTAAAGTCCCCTGTCTTCCCTAGCTGCCCCCCTCCACCACTGGCAGCCACATCTCCCCAGATCGTTTTCCTCTTTATTTCAGGAGGACCTGGCAACAGATGCTTTGTTTGCCCATTCCCCTAACAAAGAATAAGGAGAGAACAGTTTTCTTTACTCCCAGTATCAGGCAAAACAATTTTCACTCTGTATGTGTGCAACTCTACGTGTCTTTCACTCTAACACGTCTGCAACTTGGTTAACTTACACACAGCTGCCTCCTAAAGAGTATGAGTTTGGGGTGAGATATGTATATCTGATTGCAGACATATGAATCTCTGGCCAGAAGCTACTGATTCTGCCACTTTGCACTACCCTGTACTGGCAGAGCTACACACAGCCAGGCACTAACATCTGCTTCAGACATCTTCTTCACCTCGGAGGCATAAGAAAAATGAGAATGCTAAGTGCCCTGTTTACATTAAAATGTGTCAATGAATATTTAAAGCCTTTCCAGTAAATTGTGTAGAGTGTAATTATGTAAAACTTAACTATACAGGTCACTGAAAGCAAATACTTAAGTAGATTCTGCCATTTAGAAACTTGGGGGGATAAATGTTTTAGACACGCTTGAAAAAAATGTAAGGATATTTTACTACTAGTCTTCTGGGTGAATCTGCAGGACATTAGGCTAATCTTGCAGTCTTTGAAGAGTTCCCATCTTGTTCGCAACTTGTTTTGAGGTTATTCCTGGCTTTGTAAGTAAAGATACTTTTATAGTTCTAGAGAGCTAAAACAGTAGAATGGATCCAAAAAGTGATTTTAAAATTGCAGATTTTTAAACCAGTGTCTCAGTAGATGTGTGTTACTGCAAAATATGGAAAATTATCTCTAACTCTTGAGTGCACAGCAGTGTTGTTAACACTTCAAGTCAGAAGTAAGCACGCTTTGTCTTACCCTGACAAGTTCAAAGGTTCATGAACAAACTGCTGTCTAGTCATACAAATGCTGGTTAGCCATACAACATGATGATGTAAAATACAGTGTGTGCAAGAATTAGTAGCCGTACTTTAAATAAATAAATAAATAAATAAAACCCTTCCATCCTAACTCTGCTCTCTAGTGCTACAACATTAAAGCACATTAAAAAAAAGGGCGGGGGGGTGGTTCTGCTAGTAAATTGTAGTAAATGGCACCCTTTGCACTGGCACCTCCATCAGAATCTCTGGAAGTTAGTATCCAACTAGTTTCTGGAGAACGTACTGCTATACTAAACAACTCCTTCATGAGACAGACTTTAGTCTTGGATCTAGTTTACATCAAAGACTGTAATTTAATAATTTCATTATTTAGTAGTTACCACTTGCTGGCTTCCATAGGATGCTGTTATCTACATAGGAATGACAAGGCTAAGATGTATCCCAAGAAAGGCAGCTAGTCAAAAACAATGTATTTTCTCCAACTGATTGAAGAGGTGTATAAATATTACTGTCTTCAGACTTCCTTACAACGACAATTACAGAGGTGCAGGCAAAGTGAATATAAAATTCCTGAGCCTACTGTTATGGGATGCCACTGATCTTTGAAAGAAAAATAGAGATTTATGGCAAAGATGCTCTCCTGTCAGAATGATTTGTCAGAAGCCTTGTCTAAAAAGCTCTGCAGACTTCTCAGCTCGTTGTAGCAAACTTAAAACTACGTGTTCCTTACAACGTTTTACTTTAACCACACGTAATTTACAGGAATCTCAATGTGAATCTGAGCTATAATTATGCTAATAAACAAAAACTTGATAGGAAGAAAAGGGAAAACCAGTCAGCAGCTGAGCTAGACTTTCTTTCCTTCTCCAGTGCCTGTCATCGGGCAGATTATGGCTGGGCAGATTTAATGCTGGTACCTTTGAACACCAGGGCTGATGAACACCCGCCTCAAAGCGTGTCTTTCAAAGCTCCTAAGTATCCCATGGACACACATGCTCTGTGCTCTCTATCTGAACGGGTCAGTTTTATCTTTAGTTCTGAGGTGGCAAAAACAGTCTGACCAGAAATGTAACAGATTTCTGCTGCTGACTTAAAACAGGCCTCTTGATTGTCTTGGTTTCAATATAATTATCTGATTTTCTCTTCCCCCTTCACAATCCTCTTCCTCTTCTATAACTTAAATACATGGAAGGCTTAGTTAGTGACAGCTTCCTGACTGCCCTGTGCAAACCATGTTATCCAGCAAGGCTGGGGTACGTTCAACAGAAGAGAGCCCTTTCCTGATGTGCTCCGGCCCACGCTCATCCCGCCTACCTCTCGGGCACCCCACGAGGGTGCCCAAGTTACCTGTGCAGTCTTCTCCGGTTTGCTCTAATGCCAGTGGAGAAATGGGCAGCTTTAGAAGATGATTCAGATCTGAAGTGAGTGAATCATCTTCTGGAGGTGCCCTATATCCTCCATTGACTGCATGAGGTAAAGTCAGTTGGGCTGAATATGGGACTGACACCACGCAGGGTATCAGAGCTTGTCGCTTCCTTTAAGAAAACCACAACATAACACAGAAGGCATGGGTTGCTGCAGGACGAGAGAGCAGTTGCCTCAGCAAAAGGGTAGGAAAGGATGAAGCGGAGTGAGTACTTCACTTTGCTGCTGAGAGTATTCCCCTCAGCAAAGTGCAGGGGGGACGGCAGACAATGCAATCTGGAGATTTCTTTTTATTTTATTTTTATAACTGGCACTCCTACACTCCCCCAGTCTGCCACCTGCCCATATGTAGAGCCAGCACACGAAGCAGCCATTCCGGAGGATCCTGGCAACAGGACTGAAGGATATATAGTGTGGAAGTGAAGCAAGTCTCCCTTCCCGAGCGGGACAAATCTGCGCTTAGAGGGGAACCGCAGCAGCCAGACTGGCCTCATTACTGTGTCAGTATGACTGATGGTGCTAAAAACTATGTTTCTAAACTGGAATGGAAAGCTCTACAGCAGGAGCGCAAACACAAACTCATAATTAATTGAAACCTCACCATATTTTTCAATGTTCTAGCGCCAGTCTAACAAAGCATTAGAAGTGTAAATAAGCCCAATATACACAGTGGCTCTGGGCTGGTCTGTAAAACACTTAAATTAAAAACATATGGCAGAAGCGCTTGGCTGGATTAGGGGTAGAATGCTGTGTACTCAGCAGTTTCCCACTGAGAGTGACAAGTGGTCAAAACAATATTATTGTCATGTGGATACAGAAAGGAAGAGTCAGAAAGTAGAAAAAACTGAATAAGACAGAGAAAGAAACCATGAGCAGTTTCAGAGTAAGCAGAAAACTGGAAATAAATTAGACTATGTCTTTGACATAATCTTCACTGTAATTGTAATCTATACATTCGTCAATGCATTTTGGTATTGTTGGAAAAAGTGTTAAAACAGGTTGTACAAGAAAGTGATGTAGTATTTCAGAAGACAGTCTGAATAAAGTTCTGGTCCACACTGCAAAGTTTTATCATCAAAACTTTGTCGGGACTAAAGAGATTACGGCATGGAGTGGTTGTTCAAGAACACTTGTGATCTATTCAACATTCTAAACTCACAGAAATTGCCGATGTGAAACTAAGAACAGAACCTGTCCCTAGACAAACAATATTTTTTCCCCCACGTCTGTAGTCTCACTTAGCTCCTTGGATCATACATTCCTATAGAATAATGGGGAATAATTCAAAAAAAGAAGAATGGAACAGAACTTATTTCTTGCTTTCAAGGGGATGTGGGATGCGTGTCTTGTATCATTTTCTAATCACTCTCTTCTGGATAATACTCAGAGCACCGCTGATGTGCTCTGGGGGAAGTTGTGTCCAGCCCTTCTCAGCCAACTGAAGGAAGTAAAAAAGGAGAAGAGAGAAAGAGAGGAAGATCCTAAAGGAGTACCTTAAATAAAAAAGACATGCTTTGACGTTGAAGAGTTTTAAGTTAATTGTTTGCAAGCCACCCACAATTATCTAGATGTTAGTTCTTTCATTCTGAGTGCTTTCAAGCTTACGTCCTATCAAAAATCACTCGCAAATTCAGCAACACTAATACAACCCTTTTCTTTCTATGCAACATATTGCAAATTCCCAGAAGACATCAAACAGGGCGGGGGGGAAAGAGAGAGAATATATGGATTTTAAAATGAATAACACATTGCAAAATGTACAAAATATTTTAGTAATTATTTTATGCATGCATGCCTTTAGTTTTACTCAATGCAAGCAGTGAGTAAGCAATATACTCTGATACTTAATAAATCTTCTGTGGTTCTCTGCAAAATGACTGACCAGAATGAATGGCCATACACGTCGATAGCTGTGACCTGCAGCTATGGCTGGACAAGGACACAGAGCTTCGCACAAGTCAGCAGGGTTAGTGAAAAGGCACTGGAACGACTGGGTTAGTACCGTGGAGCCCAGCGGGCCTCACGAAATGGGAGAGCAGCCTTTGGTATCTCGGGACTCTGGGAGCAGTGGGGTATCCTTTAGCCTTCCACAACGGGGAGCGCGTACAGGAGGGTTTGTCTTCCAAAAACCTTTCTTTGTTCAAGCTAAGGAGAGCGCTCATGGAATCGAGAGGAACGAGCAAGTCATTATTCCTAGGTGTCTCTTTATCTGGAAAAGTATTCTGAAATTTGGTGCTACCTCCGACCATGTAGCGTATTTAAATCAGCTATATCTCAACATTGATTTTTTTTTCCATTGGATCAGAAAGCCATAAAAAATTGGACTGATCCAAGATAAGAACTGAAGTAATTTGTGTAATAAAGAATTTTGCTGGATTCAGTATTTTTCTCCAGCAGTATTTCTAACAAAAGCAAGCATCTAGACTCCAAAACTTTCCTGCTCCTTCCTATCTTGCAGTTCAATGACTTGGATATTCAACTAAATGTCTAAAACAAGACTTGAACCAGTTACTTCTAAGTGTCCAAAAGATTTCAGAATTTCAAAACGTATCTCCATTACTTTTTCCCTTTGGTTGGGACTATCCGAAAACTAGCACATTCCTAGTCATATTCAAACAGTAGGGGAAGGACAGGAAGCCATTTCTCAAGGGATATGACACCAGAGGCTTTCCTGATTATAAACATTTCCATATACAATCACTGAGAAATTCTCAAAATAATAAAAGAGCATTTTGTGCTGTAATGCTCTCTTAGCCACAATTATCCGATTTCCTTTCTAAAGCTTTTTGATATTGTTTGTCTTTATACAATGGGATCCAGTTTCAGGTAGCCAAATTTCTGTCTGAGTCCTTAAGTTAGCTAGGTGCCTTTAGGGACCTGAAACCTGTGAATATAAATCACTAGGCACACAAACTTTGCTCTAACAGCATGAAGATGGCCCTGCATACTTAAGAGCAAGTGAGCAGAGATGCATTAGTCCTATGAAATAAAAGAATAAAGAGAAAACTACATTAAATGTAAGCACTGGAAAAAAAAAAAGGTAAGAAAGACTTGACAAATACAGTCCCCCTACATCCAATCTACTGGGGACAGAAATGCTCTCCTCCTAAAGGTTCGTTTGGCAAGGTCAGTACAATGCAGCAAGCCTCTGAAGGACTACTAGCACCAAAAGGAGGAAAGGTGAGGGTCTATTACTTAGAAGATATTTCTATTAAATACTTTAGGGTGATCCGAGTCTGACAATTTTAACTCTATAGGTAAGGGCAGCAAAATGGTGTCTGACTGAACAAAAATTATCATGTTAAACTATACCATGAGTCTGTAAGGGAAAAAAAAAAAAACCCTCACAGAGTAGCTTTTCCTACATTCATCTCTACAGTTTGCATGTTATCCTGTGCCTCTCTCTACCTATAACCCCTCAGCCTCCAGGAAGATAAGGACAAGCTCTATCTACTGCTTCTATCTAGACAGCATAGAGTCAATAACCTAAAGTAAGCACAGGTGCTATATATATATGTGTGTGTGTGTGTGTGTATATATACACACGCATACACACACAGAAGCACCTATCCCGTGTATATATTTATAATATATTTGCGTAAGTATATTTGCAGGTATATGGATGCTTATATATAGGAGCCAAAAATAACTCAGAAATGGTCTTTCTCACTTTAACACACATTTCATTTTGGATTTTTTCAGGTAAAACAAAGCAACTCCACTGAGTTTTTCCTGGACTTAAGAGATGTATCAATGAAACTAAAATCTGGCCCTCAATGTGCTCTCCGCAAGCACAGAAAAATGAACATAATTTAACTGAAAAACTGAAAATGCTTTTCAGAAGAAAGAGATAAAGCCAGAACAAGCGTAAACTAACCCTTAGCCCAAATGCATGCAGGAAGTATACCATCTAAGATATGATGCAAATATATCGGCCTCACAAATGTGAGCAGGAATTGGGTATGTGACAGTTTTTATATTTACTACTGAGCATTTTCCCTGAGTGTTTCCCAAGCACCATCTCATCCCAGGTAGAATTAAGGCTACAGCTGGTATCGTTGAGGCTACCACCTGCAGACAGAAGGATGTCTGAGATGCATGAGGAAATCAATTCCTTTCTCAGGGGAGCTTAAGGCATCCTCAGAAAGGCTCAACTCGAGGCATGCTGGCACCTTTTTTCACCCAAATGATCCAGCTGCACCTCTGCATCATCATCTTCTCTGAAATGAGTGCAAGGCTTTCAGGAGTGCTAGCGGCCGTGCTCACTCCAGCCACATTTCCATGGATACCCTCATTCCCAGCCCTGGCTCTGTGGCTCCTTCAGTGAGCCTTGCCTCCTAAATTACCCAAAGCCCAAGGAATGCAGTGTGCACTTCAAGGGGCTTTTGTTACTTTGGGAATGGGGAAATTATACTTAAAAAAGCTCAACCTCCCCTGATCTGTACTTAGTAGCCAGTTTTGGCAGATTCTTACATTATTTTCCTGCTGTTTGACCTATTAGGCAGAAAGGGTGAAATGGTCAGGTGTGCACCTAGAAGTTTTTGTAAAACTGCATAAAAAAATTAAAAACTGCATTCTCCAATTTAGTCTCTCAAAAAAAGTGATACCATGAAATACTTACAGTAGCTTGGGTACTGCCTCACAAGAGCCTACTGCTCTTGTGAAACACTCTCTCTGATCTATTTATCTCACTGAGAGACAGCGTATAGACAGGATAAACTAGCGTATAGTTTCCAGCTCTTGAGCTGCCTGATATTACTATGTCTACCCAGGACTTAGCCCTTGTCATTTCATTGAGCTTTTCTGTGAATTCAGCAAGCATTTTGAATGCTTTTGTAGGAGCTACACAATTTCGTTGGAGGCAGTTCGCTTTTTAGAGACTATTCCAAGGAGAGCAAAAAAAAAAAAGAGTTAAATTACATTTGAATAGGTGTTTCTGAGGGTCTAAAGTTACAGCCCATAGTTTCAGTATAGTCATTACAACGCCTAAACATCAGCCAACCTGAGATTGTTTGAACATTAAAACCAAGCACGAGATTTCTATTATTAATGGAGCACTTACCTGTAATCATAGTTAGAGCTGATAAACTTGCTAAGGCTGGGATATCAAGGTTAAGGCTCTTTAAGTTTAAGGAAAAGTCTTTAATAGAGTCGAGCCACTCCCCAAATCCACGAAGGCACTGAAGTCTATGAAGCACAAGTCCATTGCAGAATACAAACTTATCCTCAGCAGTATCAGACCTGAAATAAAAATAGTTGAAAAAATTATGAATGCATCTTCTACTTTACAGTAAATGCATAACTAGTACTGAAGTGTCTGTCACTTAAAATCCAATGCATATTATTCTGAGACATATGTGGGCATTCATGTTTGACAATATGCTTCTCCCTTGGGGCAAAAGTACAACAAACAAGCTTCTATGATTGCTTACTTTGTAGAGTTATAGGCCTGAGGTTAACTGTAGCATGTGGTGTAGACTGTCTAATTAGTTAAGATTTCGGTCCTGCCCAAAGGCATAAACAGAAGAGACATTTTGCATTAAGTACTGTATGTTTGAACCAAAGGAACACCAAATGCATGCACTTCGAAATACAAAACTAACAATAGCTGGAGAAAGAAGAGATTCTGCTACTCTCAGCAATTATTTAGTCTCATCTGCATTTTTCATATTGTAAAAACTGATACAGAAAAAAAAAAAACAATGGAAAATATATGCAATAATGCACATCTTTGTGAAAAACCTGTGTGTGAAAGAGACAGAAAAGCTTTCCCCTGCTGCAATATGCCTGTAAAAAGCAGCATGCAAATGTCCTTTTAAACCTGAAGAAATGAGGACATAATTCAGTTCTCCAGTTTGGAATTTCCCCAGTCCCTGAAAGTGCCTTTGGTAACATGTCTTAACTACTGCCAGACTGACAAATAACATCTCACTCTGTTAAATGACTTGGTATTAAGAAGAAAAACAATCTGAACAAGATTGGAAAGCTTCTTTATCCCTTTCTAAAACAGACTATGAAGATATGCAGGTGCTAAAGAAAAAGAAGAGAAAAAGAAAAAGCTTTTATATTAAAGGTGCTTTTCTACAGTTTATGCTGACGACTGTGAAGCAGCCTTGCTGAAATAGTTCCTGAGGATCCATTCTTATTAATAGAGAAAAAGAGGATGTTGCATATCGGATGAAAAGAACCACATTAGTGAGAACTATGCTCTGTTTCTAATTCTTTTTATTATTCTTTTTCTGCGGTGCAACACAAATGAAATACGGTATTTTGAGGATGCAGACTTGGCTGATGTTTCATGGTTTTTTTATTTCTTAATGTTTGAAGATACTGCCATGTTTATTCCTTAAAAACATTTAGATGGACAACCATTCACATCAGCTTAAGAGCAAACAAAATAAATAATTACCTGATTGAGAGTCTTAGTACAAAGAGCTCCAAAAAAGCCGATTCTATGAGTAATGTCTGATCTTCTTTTGGGAGGTCAGTAAATCCGGGGATTCTTTCTGCCCAGCCTCTCGATATGTCAATGGAGGCAGTGAGAAGGTTATAGAACTGCTGGACGTGTTCTGCATCGGTGCCTGCAGCAGCCTGGTCGCTGGAACAGTACTACAAGGAAAGGCACAGACAGCAGTGTCACATGCATTTTAGGGCATGCTCTGAAACTACAGCGTTTTCTGTCCCGCAGCGTTTACCTCTGTGTCAAAACTAGTATTATTAATCATAATACGGAGGTCGAAATCTACCTATTTACCTCTCCACAGGGATTTTGCTATTTGGATGCTGATCACCAACTATTTCTACAAGTACAGAAAGCCTTTGTAAATTACTCCATTTTACAACTACCTTATGCAATTAATAAAGTAGAAATCTGGTGAACAGGGTGATTTCTAAAATAAGAGAATAACGCTACTTAACTTACTACAATTAAGTAGTTTTCCCATTGATTAATTTGTGTCCGTATTTCCAAAATGAAGATTTCTTCCAAAACCTCCCAAATTTAATTTTATCTGACAGCAATAGACACATGTAAGACAAATCAGCTTTTACACGACACAAGCAGCATCACTTAATTTGAATATAAAATTAGTTGAAAATGGCTGCCCCACACCACCTCTTCTTCAAATAGTGTTTTAGGTTCTGGAGAACCTATTATACCACTGATGTGGCCATAACTCTTCCAGACAACCATTTGACAGCACCAGCTTGCTTAATTTCCCCATGACCCCTTGTCAGCCCCTTCCCTGCCAGTGTCACTGCTGTGACAATTCTCTCTCTAGCAGAAAATACAACAGGAACTTTGGCAGCCCAGGAGTCACCTCTGTGCAGGGCGAAGAGGAGAGGACTGCAAAGAGACCCACCGGGGCAGATGCCTTATTCCTTGCCTGCCACAGCTGGAGCTCATTGCTGGTGGGTAAGGGATGAAGGAAGCAGAGGCGCTGATTGCAAAGCCACAGTAAAACTGTTAGAAATCCTGGAAATCTCTCTTTGCAGGTGGGTTGTCAATGACAGCCCTGAATGAATCTGTTCTGTTTACCTAAACACTAGCAAAATAAGTTTGTTACAGTGAACTCCTAGCTACATCTCTTACTCAGCTCGCGAAACTCGCGCAACCCGTCCAGTGAAGTTCATGCGGGGACAAAGTCTGCTCCAGCTACTCTAAAGATCCAGGTGACAGCGAAGCAATTGGAGGCAGAAACAGAGAAAGGCTGAGGAGCAGCAGTGGAAAGTGAAACCGCTGCACTGTTACATGTCTAGTCCTCTGTCTGAACGCTGCAGTGGAGGATGCTTGAGCAATATGAAACACTCCTCCAGCCACAGGACAGGAGCACCATGGGGACTAGTGGAAAATATTACATGGTTTTAGAGATCCCTTGCATGTGCTGGACCCTCTTATAATGAAGCTGTGGGGAAAGCTAAGACAGTGTCAGTGTGAGGAGATGGGCTACTCTGGGGCTTCCTGAAGGCCCTGGGAGATCTGTGGCACTGTGCAGGTGCTGAGCTAGCGCTCCTTCCATCCACGAAGGCAAGTGGAAGAGACTGCCGGGAATTCCTGCCTCATCCACAGGCACTGATAAGGCAGGGTATGTTCCTGATTAGAAGATCAGCGAAAAGATAACACTCCAGATTTGACTGTGATGTAACTCATTACAAGTCAGCACAATTATGCCAGAGCCTTTGTTCCCCCCCCCGCCCAAAAAAAGAAGTATTTTTAAACATTTTCTAAGAAAGTTGAATGCTACATTCCATCACACGACTGTGAATGTCACAGTACAGTATAACCCATGTGGGGCATTTAATTAAATCTTATTTCAGAATACATCTGAAAATAAATGTATGTTGTATATTTAGCCCACAAGAGCACTTTTGACAGAAAGGTAAGCATTATACAGAATATTTTTTTAACTGCTGTAATGTGTCACTGCTTGCTAGAAAAAGTTAGTGCTTACAAAGAGTAGCTGAAACCTTTACTCGTATGGAAGCAGCCAGGGCGTGTATGTCTTAGGCACAAAATCAATTATTTCTTTTCATGATTACTCCACTAAGAAGAACTGATACTTGACCAGTCGTCTGAACCAGGCGGCTGGTGAGTCTTGATCAAGAGGCCGCAGCCCAGGAGGGCTCCATGCTGCGTTCCTTGCCCTGGCCGGGCAAGCTGGAGGCACTCGGGAGACGGCTGGGAGACAAAGCTCTCCTTTGTTCCCTTGCTCGGAGCCCCTTCAGGAATTAAAGGATGGCCATTTTTTTTCTCAAGAAGGAGTTCCATGGGTAGGAAGCAAGATTAATTTACGTGGTGTATTTAAGGAGCTTCGAAGAACCTGATGCTGGGGAGAATGCTAGCACAATCTCGCTCCACCTTTGCCTGCTTTCAGCAGTCCTTCATAAAATGCGATAGCTGCAAAAGCATAAAAGAAAAATCTCTACAGCTGTAGAGGAGAAGCTATACTTGCTTTTCAATGTATCTGTCCTTGGGGTGTCAGAAACGCTGATATTTCCTTAATTTCTGATTTGGGGGCTGCCAGAAGGAAGTAGATTGTTACCTAAATGCTGCACACCCTCTCCAAAAGACAACTTTTCTACATAAGTCTGTGGTTATTCTGCCGGAATAAGGAGTGTGAAGTACAAGGGCTGCTTCTGATCTCGCTTCATTCGAAGTCTAAACGCATGGAATTGTACCAGTGAAACAGCTGTGAGGCCTGACTACGGCCCTTGGCCTTTAAGGAGTTCATAAACCAAATTCTCTTCCTAGTGAATTTTGAAACCAAATACCTAAATATATCGTTACTGTGGACTCGTAAATTAAAACCAATGCTTAAAGGAAGAGTAGCTATGATATGAACAGAGCCAAATCCAGCGTGTTTTGTTTTCAAAACCTGTGGATACCAATTTATTTTAGAATTTCTTTGGACATGTCATTGGGTTTTTTTTTTAAGGAATGAGTCTATGTTCCTCTCTGAAACTCTTCCTGGCATTTTTACGATGCTCGAGAAAACATTGCAAGGTATAAACATGAAGACCATTCCAAACATTACAGTCCTGACCACGAAGCCAGGTTCCCAGATCGACCGACCGGTACTGAATTGCAAGGTCACGGTCGTTCCGAATATACTTTTACTTGGTCTTTACAGGTATAAGATTCTTCAAACAGATTTTAACACTACAATGCAACTGCTGTGTACTTTATTTAGTTAATATCAGTTTTTACACATTATCCTTTTCTGATTTCCCTGAACCTTTAAAAATAGGCATAAAAACATTAAAAGCTAGCAATCTAATAATTTAATTTATTTTTGTATTTTCAGTACTGCTGAGCCCAACAGACTATAATATATTTTATCCTTTAAAAAAAAGAAAGAAAAAAAAAAGGAAGAAGGAAATAAACTTGGATATTAAGAAGTCCCAACAGCCAATCATACAAAATCTTTTATATACCAAGACTAAATTAATTTATCGTCAATCATGTACTTCCTATAATATAATAAGAGAAGTAATTACTGCAGGATGAAGAAAAAAAAAATCACTTTTTTTTTTTTGCAAATGTGAAAGAGCTATACATCTATACATAAATACATATGGTTTGATACTGCTTTCATGCATTGAACTATTATACTCCAGTAATTTCATGGCATAGAGTAGATTTCTGCCAAAGAGTACAGTTAGTCACGTACCTAGGTACGACCCCCTGAGACATTTTGGGTGAGTTAAAATACATGTAAATATGCTTAATGCATTTGTCCCCTAAAAGCATGACAGGTAATAATCAACTAGATTCTTAGTAGTAACTTATAAAATTGTATGATTGTATACTTTCAAACTAGCTTAACTAGCTTGAAGAAAAGAAATTACGGTATGCTTATATTTGCATACATCATTTAGCAATCATATTTTAAAATAGAACTATATCGGTTTTATATCATTATAATAAAATAGGTTTCATTATTTAACATTACTCAGGAATAGGCGATAAATTGCTAATATATGTTTTCTTAGTATCCTTAGATTTAATTATTTTTCATTAGAAGTAATCTGGTCATGTTTTTCCTCTGCTGTATTTTTTTTCTTTTCATATGTAAATCTATAAAATATATATTTAACAAGCCATTTCAGTGTTGTATTTAAATAACTACAGACTAGTGTTATAAACTTGTAATATAGTCTATCAGTTCCTAACTCGTGAAATTAATACACTGAAGAGAAAGGGTACAAAAATATAAAATCTGCTAAAGCTTTGCTGATTTAGTATTTTAGAATTTTGTCTTAAAGATTTGTTTCACAAATGTGAATGATATTTGAGAAATATCCATGCTGAGGTATCCAAAACCAGACTCTATTCCCGTTTTAAATAATGTTAAAATTCACACAGATATCAATAAAAACTGGTTCTAGACAGCCTGCTTTCTTCAGTGACCCAGTATTACTTTACACAACCTTTATATTTGAATACCAGAAAAGCGCTATTAGATTTTAACCTTTACAACCTGGGAATTGAGATACTGGACAAATGGCTCCCACTCCTGAATTTGGTGGATTAATCAACTGTATATTGAAATTGATAGGGTTTTAGGTGAAGCCTCTTACGTGAAGAGTTCTGTATTTATGCACACATTCCTGCATTCACCTGCCCATGAAAAACACTGTGGTTAAACTTAGCTCTCAGACACTCACAACCAGTAGTCACCAACATTACTTTCTAGTGTACCTCCTTTCACTCACTGCCCACCTACCACGTCTAGACAGGGCTGCCTGGATAAATTTCCATTCTCCTCCCAATTTCACAATTATTTTCGTTTTAGCAAACCCGCTGCTCAATGGAAGCTCACAAATCATGTCTACGCCAAAAACAAAGAAAGAAGAGAGAGACATACTCTGGAGTAGTCAAGCTCCCTGGGAGTGGAATCGGTTAAAGCTCGGACGAGGGCGTTCATCATGCTGATGGGGGGAGAAGGCGGCGAGGGCTGCGAGGGTTCCTGCTGCAAGGGGCTCTTTGGTTTGGAAGGCAGTCGACCTCTTCTCCCCTTCAGGCTATCCGTACGGACAACTACGTGAAAAAGAAGGGAGTCAGCGGCAAATTAAAGGGCAGAACGAACACCTGCTTCTCTTATAATGACCAGCCCAGCAAAATGCCAAAAAAAAGAAAAAAAAAAAGGAAAAAAAAATCATTTTCAGTATATGCTGTTGGTGTCTTTAAACACCAAGAAATACAAATGATCCCAATTCTATCAGCCTTATGCTGACAAGGAGCAATGCAACGGCTTGCTCAAAACCCAGCCATGTTCCCAGTGCTCCTGCTTTGTTTTCAGCAAGTGTCTATGTGCCTCTATGCACATGCACACACACACGGGCGCTCTGCTGCTGAAAGAAAACTGAGTGTGAAACCCAAATCTTAATGTTTACATTACTCATGCATATTTTATACAGAAGAATCATTCATTCAAAGCAATTCTAGTTTTTTTTAAAGCACTTGAAAAATATGGTCACATTATACAGACCATAACACCCATGCCAGTCTTTGCAATGGGACATCTCACACAATATTACTGACATATATAAACACTTGCAGGATTGGGACCAATGAGTTCATACTATTTCCATTTAGTTTAGTTGCAAATTTACAATCAGCTTATGGGAATGAGACAAGATTCTATGTAAAGATGCGAGCAAAATAATGAAATGAAGCCCCCCTCTGAGATAATATATGATATTTATATACAGCATTATATATATCACTACTGAACGCTGTGCAAAATTAGTAAAGGAAGTATTTTGGATAGCATCAAATTATCTTCCTGTGGCCTTGCTGTATTTGAACTTTGGGGACCCAAAAAGTCTAAATATGATAGCCCTACAGCCTGGATGAAAAGAAAAAGCTTTATACGTTATTACAAAATGCCAGATTTGGAGGGGGTAAATCACAAATTCCATCACTGTCAAATTAATCATAAAGAAATCCACATCCACAGACAGACAAATAGTGATTAAATGTAATAATTTATATGGTCGAAATAATAATAGCAATAGTCCTTACCTTCTTTAACCATGCCGACACTGAGACACTTCTGAAATCGGCAGTATTGGCATCTGTTGCGACGTCGCTTGTCCACTGGACAGTTTTTATTTGCCAGACAAACATATTTTGCATTTTTCTGAACTGTTCTCTGAAAAAAAATGCAACACAAAATAGTATACTGATACTTTCTTGAACGACTTAGAACCTGACAAAACGTATTTTAATTACAACATGAAAAGCGACAGTGCAATTCATATAATTAGATAAAATTAATTTCCTAACACACTAGCCTGCAGGAAAAACAATTTTATTAGTATTAGCTGCTGACAATGAAAATCATCTAGGATTGTTCTGAAGCAAGTCTCTGGAGACAGGCAAGTTTGAATGATAAAATCATATCTGAAATTACCAGGTCATCGCATCTACCTTTGGGGATTAGATTATCTCCGCTTTTAATATCCCTTTGGGAACAATTTTCTACTTGGTTCATTCCCTTGATTATTGCTGACCTTATTAAAACAAAATCAAAATGATCTGTGATGTACTTCTACTGCTATCACCATTGTTAGTCAAATACCACAATAACTGGTTTGGTTAGCTTTTAAAATCATCAGGGAAGAACACAAAAGTATCAGAAAACCTACCAATGGTATTCATTAAATATTCTGGGAAAACTAACCTGACTTGGGGGAAAAAAAAATGATGGAATTACACTGTAGTTATATACATTTAAATAACTCTAAAAAATATTTAAAGTCTATACATTCAATTTAAAATTTTTATAAGCTGGTGAGCCTTGAAAAATATAATAGAAATTAATGCAAAAAATATATATATTTTTGCACTTAAAATCAAAGACAGAGCAATAAATATCTTAGTACAGCAGGCTTAACAGCAAAGACACCATAACCAAAATGAATCTACCAGTTTGACATTTGGTATTAAATCTTTCACTGCAATTAAATTCATGGAAAATGTCATTTCATAATTTGTTTTCCTTTTAAAATAGACAGCTTCAAAAAATAAGTATGAGAGATGGAACAAACATAATTCATTGTTCTTTAAAAATGAAAATTGTACATTTCTCTTAAAAAAAAAATGCAGAATAGGCATTGGATCCTGCTCCCATTTTAAATTAATAGCATATGCTACTGATTTCCACCGGGTCAGGATCGGGCCCATACTAGCTGCTATTTCCAGGTTATTTGTGTTTCATTTTCTAATTATATTTAAATAACAAGTAAGTTCCATGCCTTTTTTTTTTTAATTTTACTATTATTTTTAAGGAAAAAAATATTATTACTAAGTATTGTTAGCAGTTCTGTGTCCAATAGAAATAAAAAGTTAAAAACCCTTCCTCCCACAAGTATTTTTGAACTATCACACTTGGGAAATCCTTAATTGAAACAGCAGCATGCCTACTAGTCCTGCAGAAAGAAATTTATCACACCAAATCCCTGTTTATCAAATCTTAAGCCTACTACACAGACCTGCACCCCAAGCTTACCCCATTTTTTTCACTTAAGCCATAAGTACATAATTAAAAACATAAATAAATAAAAATCTAAAACTGTTGGAAGAAAATGATCAAGCACTCAAATCTAAAAGCAAAGGGCAAATACTTTAAAAAAAAAAGCAGAAAGTTTCCTCTGATAAACTGCTTTATATAAATTATCAGTGTTACCCTTCAGCTTTAAAATCTTCTAACTTGCAAAGCTAACTTGGAGACACTGAACAGGGCTTAGTGACTGCCCTGCAACCTTCAGCTGAGGAGAACATACTTGGTTCCTGAACTGAAGAGCTGCAATGAAGCAGCGACCACATCAAATCATGAATTTTTGGGATTATTTCATGCATTCAATCCTTTTCCTTCCTACACTGTATTTACTGCCCTCCTCACTTCGATCTTCTTCAGTGCAACAAATGGCGGCACCATAACCAGCAGCGAAAACACTCAACAGCCTTTAAGATTTCTGCATTTCTTGTTTAAAATGAGGTTTAATTTAGGTTAGGGTCTAAATAAAAATGCAATTTGTCAAAAGGATAGATTTATTTCAGGCACATTTAGCTCGAGAATAAATCTAGTCAGCAGCACAAGTGCATATATTCCTGGAGACACCTCTGCAGCAGGGGACCTGGGCTCCACTGAGCAATGCTCATGGACTTGGTTAACAGGCTTGAGCACTGTGGCCGTTCCTCATCTGAGACTATGTCTGGTCATTTCTTCCTAGGGAGGGCTTGATTTGGCCTCGTGGTTTGGCCAGGGTGTTTACACTGCCCTACTGAGCGTCGCTGCTGGCAGCTCTGTGCCCTCCACAGCCAGAGGAAGCTGTGGGTTGGCGAGGGCAGGGGCGGAGGCAGGTGGGAAGAGGAGCCAAACGCAGGCGTACGCGCGTGCTCCGAGCTCTCACCTTGAAAAAGCCCTTGCAGCCCTCGCACGTGCGCACGCCGTAGTGCTGGCAGGCGGCGTTGTCCCCGCACACGGCGCAGGTGCCCTCCCCGGACGAGGAGCTCCTGCTGGGCGGCGATGGGAGGCCGCTGCTGCCGCCGCTGCTCTCGCCCATGAGGCTGGAGGTGCTCGCGCTGAGGCTGAGCGGCGAGAAGGCGAGCGTGCCGGGTCTCTTGGCCAAGGGAAGCCCGTAGGAATGGCTCTCCATGGAGGCCTGGCTGGCCATGGGTCTGTCCGGTCCCAGGGGCAGGCTCAAGGAGGCAGGGTCGTAGCACATGTGGGCGCCCGCTGCGGGCGTGTGGGGAGGCGAGTGCTTGAAGTGGAAGAGAGGGAAGCGCGGAGGCACCGTCTTCATGGGGGCAGCATCCATGAGGTGGCCGGGAGGAAGGCAGGTCTGTGTGGGTGGCAGCGGGGGCTCGTCCCACAGGCTCTGGTGAGGGGGGAAGCCGGGGGGGGTGGGCGTTGAGGGCGGGGATTGCTTGAAGTACATGGACGTGCTGGGCATGCCCTCGTCTGCCGATGGTGGTAGTGACTGCTGGTAGGAAGAAAGCCGAGTGTCTTCCATCTTTATGAGGGGCCTCTGGCTGGAGGAGGAGGCGGATTGCATTTGGTAGAGGCAGGAAGGCTTGAGCTCATAGCTGCCGGAGTAACCCTCCATGAAGGTGCTGAAGCTGGGAAGGGAGGTGGTGGCGGTGGCAGTGATCTCGGTGCTACTCAGGTCCATGGTCAGCTTAGTGTAGTCAGGATTCATGATCTCTGAGCTATACTCCGAGCCATACGCGTAGGTCTGAGCCGCATAATTTGAACCAGGTGGTGAAGGATTATACTGCGCTTGCACACAGGGCATATCTGCAAGGGCAAAGGGGGATGTTAGCAACAAGCCTGGCACTCGGAGGCGGCCCTTCAACCCTTGTTGACTTCTTGCTTAGGAGCTTTCCCGCATTTCACGGAGCTCAGCTGGACACCCAACTCCTGGGCTTGCCGCAACACGGGAAGCATAAATTAGCTTTAACTCCTTGTCTTTCAATATAAAAATATATACTAGGATTGACTAAATATTAGGCACCCTGCTCTCATTTAGTCACTGGAGCAACTCAGATTTATACCAGTGTCAGTGAGAGTATAATCCATCTCAAACTGCCCTAGATCTGCTGCTTGATATATACAGGTGTCAATAAGAATTAAAAAAGTATAATGAAAACCATTTATGACTCTAAATCTATCTCTGTATGTGTGCAACAGTGCCATAAAATTTTCATGAAGGGTAGATTATCAAATGTGTAATATTAGAAATTACATTTATTTTAAAAGAAACCTCTACAATGTCAAGGAAACAACCCAAATCACAGTATTTTCTACTTAGGACTTGCAAACATCGTTTTTGCTTACTCAACTGTGGGCCTTCAAAGCATATTTCTGGTCAGATAATAAATCTAGGTTGGTGTCTAACTAGTTTTAAAGCTTATAGATGGTGTAACATTCTCCTAAAAAAAAAGTGTGTGGTACAATGTATTACCAAATTTTCAAAAATGTAAAGGAAAAAGTATTTCTGTTACTGTTTTTATAAGAAAGCAAGGGTTAGGCTGACAATACAATTGTTTTTTTTTCCCCTATTAGTCATGAAAGTTAATGTGGTTCATTGATAGCTGGGATGGTTGTGGAAACACAGTCACTGCCTATAAAGATTTCTCTTTCATGTTCTTACTGCTCTGCTTTCCTTTGCTGCTCACAAGAAATGATGGACCCAAGTCTGAAATCCATTTGAGGTTTGCTTGATTAAACTTTGTTAGATTCTAGCTCACTATTTGCAACCAAAAATAAAAGCATATGATGAGTTTCAGTTCCACAACACAGGAATAAAATGCTTTTTTTTTCATGAGTTAGTATAAATTCTCTTATCAAGAGAACTGAAACTAAAGTAATATTATCACCAGGGGACAAAATTTGTATCAAAATTAAGCGTTGTTTATCTGGTCTTAATCATGGTAATTTATATTCCAAAGGCACTTGTTAAACAACTCATATTAAAAATGCATTAAAAATATGGGGTTTCCCTCAGTAATTTAAGAACCACCTTCACTTTTAAAGTATTAATCCAAATGTGTCATGCAACAATCCAAATAATTTGTGTTATATCAACTTCTAATTCTCTCTTGCCTGCTTTGCCAATATATCTAAACTATGAACCACATTTCAATTATCGTATCACAAACCCTTCAGATCTTTATTCTTTCATAGAAAAAAAAAACTTAAAAGTGAGGGAAAAATAGTGCCTTTGTTTTCCAAAATCGCTAAGACCTTTCTGCTTGTAAATCCAAGTACTTCGACAGCAAACATAGTAGGACTCCACTTTCACAAACTTCACCTCTCAATCTTATTTATATATATATTATTCCCCTTTTTACTATCAGTTTCTGTACATGTTAGTCAATGTACACAGATGTCATGCCAATTCCTATTACTATCATGCATCAGTTTAAGGACCATCTGTTAAATTATGCTGATCAGTGCTTAATCAAATAAAAAGGGAAATAAATTCGATCCATGCATCTCCACTGAGACCTGACTGGGAAACGTAACTGAACAAGCAGGCAGATAATGCCACAAATGGAGGTGTTCGTACACACTCCCGAGGAGGGAAAAAAAAAAAAAAAAAACGAAGAGGCTTCTTGCTTGCTCTGAAAATGAGGAGGAGTTCAGGACAACAGATCTTCCCTCTTTGTTGTTGTTTGGTTGGGGTTTTTTGTTTGCTTTGTCTCCTAACAGGAGCATGACGGGGTTATGTCCCTGAATTCCCTTCCAAGCGGACTCAGGAGGAGCCCCGAGCCAGCCCGAGCTGAGGCTGGAGGGAACATCGCGCCCGAATCGGTTGCGGTCTGCAGGACTCCTCCTTCCTCGCGCTCTGGAGCGCACTCGACCGGCCGGTTCCAACCCCTTCTTTTCCACTTGGAGCACCAATATTAACTACCCGGGAAGTAAATACCTGGGCTTTTGTCTTCCTTTCTTTACCCAACAATATTTGAAGAAAAACTGCGGGCACACTGAGGAGCGTATGTCACCAGAGCCAAAAATGGATGAGTGAAAAAAAAGACAGGGGGGGAACATTGAGAGCTATTACCCCTGCTTGAAATCTTTGCAGGAGCTTGACATAAGAGATGCGCCGTTCAACGCGAAACAAGCGTTGTTCTTCATAAACACATTAACATCCCACCCACTCGCTCGCAATTTGCTCCTTTAAATGTTTACACATCTTGGGCTTTGGAACTTCCAATTCCCAGGGATCAAGCCATGCTGAGGCTGAAGGCGTCCCTGGACGCCGACCTGCTCAATGGCACAAGGTCCTTTTCGGACGTGAACTCCGCGGCGTGTCTAAAGCCAAAGGAGGTGGCAGGGGGGTCCCGCGGAAGGTGGGGGACGTGGAGAGAGGCGCTAAGGGGCGAGGAGCGCCCCGTGTGCGCGCCCCGCTCCCGCTGCCCGCCGGGGAGGCCCGGGCCTTACCTGGAGGGTATCTTGCTCGCTGAATGGTGGGGCTGGGTGTCCGGCCAGAGGCGGCGGCGAGGGGCGGC
>NW_010582346.1:0-52899 GCF_000705375.1 Tinamus guttatus | reverse complement strand
CTCTTCCTAGTGCACCCCATTGGTCTTCTTGGCCAGAAGAGCACATTGCTGGGACATGGTTAACTTTTTGTCCATCAGTTCTGCAGAGCTGCCCTCCAGCACATCAACCACCAACCCATACTGGTGCATGGGATTATCCCTCCCCAGGTGCAGGACTTGCCCTTGTCGAATGTCATGAGGTTCCTCTCTGCTCAGCTCTCCAGCCTGTCCTGGTCTCTCTGAATGGCAGCACAGACCCCTGAAGTATTAGCCACTCCAGTTTTGACCATCAACACACTTGCTGAGCGTGCACTCTGTCCCTTCATTTAGGTTGTTGATCAATTTAATCGAAGAAGACTGAACCCAGTAGTGACCCCTGGAGAACACGGCTAGCTACTGGCCTCCAACTAAAGTCGATGGATCTTTGCAGTATCTACTGAGATCAGTTTGAGGTCTATTTCTCCAGGATGAATGCCAATCCTACCAAAAAAGACCGGAAGTTACATGGTCGTGAGTACAGGCAGAGAAGGAGAGTGGCTGAGTCATGGAAAGAGTAAATACGGAGAAGAAAAGGGAATACAGACCTCATCTTTTCAGCAGCAGAGAACCGATTGGCTTATCTACCAGTAAAACTGCAAATTTACAGCTGTGTCTTTATGACCTTTAAAGCATTTTTTTAAACTATTGAAATTACATTGAAATTACAGACTTTTCTTTCACCCCTTTTTCATATATACCTTTTTTTTTTTTTATGTGAAGAACTGATAGCTTAATTGCATTGATAGCTCCTTGTGTGTCTGAACTTTCCTACGTATGCTGAGTTTTGTGACCTAGATGTTGGACTAGTTTTGTTTCATGATGTATGTTTCATGTTCTCTGTAATTCATTTTTTTCACATGAATGATTTCATCTCTAATAAAGTTTTAAACTAAAGAAAAAATAGATAAGTAGAAGTCAAGCAAAAAAAAATCCTGAATATCAGTCATATGGGACTCACATTTAAAATGTGAAGTAAACTTCACTGCTTTGCTGCATGCAGTTGTTCCCATGGACATTCAGATTAGAGTTAGAAGACATGGGCCATAAATACAATTGTCCTTAGAACCAATAATGAAATAGGGAAAGGTAGGCCAAATATCAACCAAAAATTTTAGCCTTAGTCCCATGATGATTATACACAAATAGCAAAACTTAGGAATGTTCTCCTAAATACAGACAAATTAATTAAGGCCAGAGAGGATATAATGTGATTCAGTGCCTGCTAAGAAAAACAAAGCTGTATTAGTTGGTAAGTCTGATTTCCTAATCTCAGTGAATAAATTTACTTGACTGACTGATGGCTTCAGCACTTGGTTGTCATAAACAAAAACAGAAACCTGCACATTTTACCCAAGACTTAAGACTTTTCTTTATCACTGGAGATCCTACTCTATGTAAAAAAACCCCAGCGAAGTCTAGGTTTAGAATTTTTGGGAATTAAACTATCTATCTGTATAAAAAAAGTTCCTTAAGTGGTAAAATATTTTTTATTGAGAAAGGATAAGGGATCTTGCATTTAGACTTTAGAACATCTGTCAGGGAGTGGTTCCTTGTATTTTCTAGAAGAGAGTGAACAAAAATCTTAAGAATCACGTAATCTTGGAGCCAGTCCATATCTCCACCATTGGATGTAGTGATGAAGATATGTTTTAGTTTGAAGCTGTGCTGTGGTGCTTGAGACAAGTAATGGGTCTGCTTTTGAAGCCGAGGTAAGTTTCTTAGCTGAAGACAGAAATATTCCTCTGCAGAAGCGGAGCAAAAGTTTCAAGAAAGCCATCCTGCTGTGCCAGTGTAAATTCCTGGCCTGTCAATGGTGTATCAGAGAGGCCAGATTTACTAGTATTTAGGAGCTGTGAAAATTAACCTTTGGCCTTAGTAGCTCTTTGCATACAGTTGAAATGCACATATACCAGGAGGCCTTTTCCCTCTACTTGCCAGCTCATACCTAAACTGATTTTTTGGCTGAGGCTAGACTTAAAGGCTTAAAGGCTTATAATCAACTTACTGTTGATTGTAAATAGCAGTAAATCAAGATTTTCAGTGGGCATGGAAACAGTAGCAGGGAAGTGATCAGAAAACTATGATGTTGGGGTAGCAAATGGTTGGGCTGCAGAGAGAAAGACTCCATCTCCGAGGAAGGGAGGAAGGGAGGTGAGGTCCTGCAGAACAGTAACAGGAGGAAATGAATGAGAAATGCTATCATGAGGAACACTTGTAATATAAGGAGCATGAGAAGGAGGGATGATTTGGAATATAAGTGTCCTCACCATCTTGATCTGACAATATTGTGTGAAAGAATTAAAAGAGTTCCACATTTCCACCATTTCTTACACATCCTTCTTATAGTGGCTTGTTTGAAGGCATGTATTAGAGCACTCATTTTTTTACCCAGGATTTTCTTTAGAGAAATTTGTAGATCTTTTGGTGTAGCAATTTTTCCTTTGTCATTCCTTTATTAAAGAAAAGATCAACTCCCACCTTTTTTTTAAAAAACTATTTTTAATTTAGGTGTTTATTACATCTTTCTTGACTGAGGAAAATCCCTTTTTCTCTTGATCACTCAGTATTTTCTACTGGTCGCTGTAAAAAACTGTTCTGCTCAGTGAGTTCGTCTTTAAAAATATTTGCTCTGCATTGCAGGCTCCAAAAGCCACACAGTTTGGTCTATCCTGTCAGCTTTAAGCAATAACATAGTAAGAGCTTCTCCTAAAACAAACAAACAAAACTTCCAAAAAAGCTGAGTGTCCCTATAAAGGTGTTAATGAAATAGAGCAAACTGAATGAAACCAAATTTGTGCTATTTTTTAATCTACTTCTAAAACCTATTTTAACTTTAAACTTCAAATGAGCACAACAATTAGAAAGGGAGAGTGCCAAAAAGGATCTCTCTCTCTCTCTCTCTCTCTCTCTCTCTCTCTCTCTCAAGCATGTTCACTCTGTGCATGTACAAAATAGTGTGAGGACTCAGCTTTACACTTGCCATGAGCTCCTACGGACATGTGCACATGTTGTTTCTGAGATTATTTCCTACGACAGTAGGAGAGAGAAAACTTGTTTAAAAAGTGGAGAATCCATACTGCAAAGCTACAGAAAGCCTTCCAGTGAACTTTGAGAAAGGTGTGGGTTTTGCTCCAACTTTAAACCAACTTTTTGAACAGCTTTGAATGTCAACGTGATATAGACCCTTAAAAGAGATGTTTGGTACTTGTATGATCTGCTCTGTTGAAGGATGACTTCAGAGCATGATAAACTATTTTTGGCTCATAATGGTAGATTTACAACTCCTAACTCCACCAGCACACACACTCTTCATTTATGCTGCGTAGCATCCCATTGGGCAAGCAGAGTAATGATTCTGTGGATATCTGATCAATCGCAGGAAATAGGTGGCCCACAGTTCTTGCTAATCTTCTTGCTAATCAGGTGCACGGGAGAATTTTCTTGCTTCTCTCCATGGTTATAATCTGGCCGTGAGGGTTTTTTTTTATTTTTAGATAAAATCTGATATGAGATTACTGACATGATAAGGAACTTTTAAATACGAAATAGAGAAGGCCATTAACATTCCATTGAATTGTAGAACTGTCAAGCTAAACCCAGCTTTTCTGGTGCTCTCTGCATGTGCAATAGTAGATCACTGAGTCACAGGAAATGATTCAGTCAACATTTCTAAACTTTGAATGTGTGTTTTATGGAAGAAACTTGTTGTAAATGTTTAGACAGTTATGGTTTTGGAGATAAATATTGCAGTTTTATGGAGTTAAGGACTTTACATACCAGAATTGTGATGCATAGTTGTCAATTTGCTGAACATCTGAAGCTGTTCAATTATTGTATTTAGTTCCAGAGTGGGATGTTTTTTGTTTAACTGTGTAGTAGTGTAATGTGGTGTCATATTTAGGTCTAACACATAACATATCAGAAAATCAAAGGAAAATTACATTTTGATCACTCAAAATTCCTTGTGTGCTTCTGCAGATGAATATGTAGACACCACTGTACAGTTCTCCTTAGTTCCTTTAAACGTTTAGTCATACTGTGAATACAGTGATACAGTGATATGACCTCTTATGGCAAGTCATCCTCTGCCTAATAGACCTCACTCTGATAAACTGCTTTAGAAGGTTAAATTAAAATGTATCCTCTCTCATATTAATTTCATTAAATGTAACAAAGATGATACCTAAAACTGAAAATTCACCTTTTCTTATGTCAGTTTCTTGCAGTCAAAGTGTTTTTTTCACTAGTATTTCAGTAGAATTTTAAAAAATGCTTTACTTAGGAAGGAGTTGAGTGTACCTGCCGTGTACTTAAAGGACATGAAGTCAAGATTACAATGTTACAAAGCTATTATTCCTAGATATTCTCCTGTTAATCTGAAATAGTACAGCCTCCCCGAAAGGACAGAGACACACATCTTTATAGCATTCCTTTTTATAACTTTAAATTTATGGTATCTTTTTTTTTGAAAGTTATTATGTTCTTTGTGAAAATTTCTGGGCAACAGATGTCCAGAATTAAATTAGTTTGCAAGAAAAGAAAACATTCTTATGGATTTCTTAATATATGCAATGAACTGAAATTTAATGTAGCTACAATTTATTGATTTGTCAAGCTTATATTTCTCACTTACCTATAAATCCTTTTAACTATATGTATTTCCTAGTAATATTCACTTCTCTTGCAGAGCCAGCTAATATCAAGCTGGCTTAAAGTAACTAATTCAAGGACTGTTGTTATAGCTAAGGTTTAATATTGAAATTGTTCATAACGTATGAATATAGAAATTACTGTGACCCGTGGTTTATCTGACTAGCTCAAGAGAAAAAAGCCTGATGTTTCTTAGTGTACAACTTCTTTAAATGGCTATAGTTCTGGTGAGGCCAAAAGAGTTACAGCAGGAAATGTAAAATATATAGATATATATGGTAAATGCAGATAAAAATAATTGTGTGGCAAACAAAATGGAACTTCATCTTTGTCTTTGGTCTAATCAGATTTTAAATGTAACCTGAATTACGTAATTCATCCTTTTAAGCTCAGTGTGGTAAAATGACTCTGCAGTCGTAGAGCAAAAAAGAGGAGGAAAATATTAAGCTGCAGTTTAAGACTTGTTTATGGAATTATGTACAGCAATGAAATTAATAGAAATTCAAGAAATGCAAAGTCCTGCACCAGGGAAGTAAGAACCCCATGCAAGACTACAGGCTGGGGACAGAGTGAAAGGAGAGCAGATCTGCAGCAAAGCACTTGGGGATCCTGGTGGGCAGCAAGCTGGGCTTGAGCCAGCAGCATGCCCTGGCAGAAAGGATGGCCAACACATCTTGCTCTGTACTGACAGGAGTATGGTCAGGTGACAGCAGGGAATGATGATTCCTCTTTTCTCAGCACTTATTAGACCACATCTACAATAACATGTCCAGTCTGGAACATTCATTCAGCCAGGGGAAGGGATGGCTTTGGGAACATCTAATAGCAGCATTCCTTTAGCTGTGGGGAAGTCATCAAGAAGACAAGTGAGGCTCTTCTTAATGATATATAGTGGAAGGAAAAGGGGCAACAAGAGCAGAAACAAGACAGGTTCAAACTGGGTATAAGGAAAAACTCTTACACCTTGAGGATAGTCAGGTGTTTTTACAGGTTGCCCAGGGAAGCTGGAGAATTTTGAGCTCTGACTGGATCAAGTCCCAGGTAACCCCATCTGAACATATAGCTGATCCTGCTTGGAGGAGGTTGGACTGGGTGACCTTTTGTGGTCCTTGCAAACCTAAATTATCCTGATTCTATGCAATTTTATTATAGCAGTATGTTTAAACAACTACAGGAAAAAAGTATTATTTTCAGATTTTACATTCTGTCCCATTTCAATCTTACTTTTTTTTTAATTTTTAAATGTGATTTGATATTTATAAAACAAATTGTGTCTGACATAGAAGACTTTACAGTTTTTGAGTCTATGATCACAAGATACTTTGATAATTACACACTCTACTTGAAATATTGCCCTGCTCATTTGGGCACTTAATTCAAGTTGAAATGAATGGAGTATGTGACTCGTTATCAAATATATAGTAATTGTGTATAATTTGAAAATGAAAGGCAATTTTTGAACTGAACGGACAACTTGTGTTCAACCATTGTTCATTATCTATTTTCATTTTATGTCCTGGCTGTTTGAGACTACATAAGAATATATTCCTCAAGTCAGTGTTAGATGCAGTAATTACATTTTCTGGTTTTGAAAGTTCTTAAGTTCTTGAACAGCCTTTACAATAGGCTCATGTGAGCTAAAAATAAACTTCAGACTGTTCGTATTAATCGGGTAATAACAGGCTACAGAAGAAAGCAGTATCCAGCTATGATGAAAACAGGAAGTTCATTACACAAGCTGCCCTTTCCAGATAGGTATGAATTCTTAAAGGCTTGACTAAAATAATAATCCCTCAAAGTTTTTAATAAAAGTAGAAAGTTGCCTATTGTTCACAGTCAGTAGAGATGAAAAACATGTACCCCAGTACATTGTGAAAGATTTGCTGTGTTCTGGGAAACAACACTATTTCTATTTAGTTATTAGTAAACCTGATTTCAATTTTAAGTCACTATGGATTTGATCCTGCAATTGATCTGCAAAAAGTTATCTTAACCATGTTCAGCAAAGCTGCGTAATACCTTTAAGCCTGGGAACATGGTGAGAATGTAATGTAGAAGCTGCCTCTGATTGACTGGGGTCAGAACTGAGTGCTGAAATCTTGTCATGGATGTTGAAGCAGTATCTGGGCTTCAGCATTTCCCAGAAAATGTCATTTCTCCCCTGAAGCGGTTGTGTCCTTTCCACCTTTTCTGGAGGAGCAGCATTGGCAACAGGGCTCTTCAATAAGAAGCACGTGAAGCGATAGCTAGGTGTAGATCACATGCAGAGAGGCTTCACTAGACACATGCCACTCTTTATTTCAATAGTAAGAAACAGTTGAAAGAACCACAGAGAAGGCTTTCATTCTTGGAAGCAAGAAGCCTAAACTCAATAGGCTGAGTGAAACAACAGGGACAAAGGGTGGGAGACTGAAGTGTGTTCCTCACATTCTGCTTCTGTTACCATGCCCTGTTGGGTTGGTGTCTCGGAGTAGATTAAAAAAAAAAAAGAAAAAGGATGTGTGTTTTTTCAAATGTGTCAGTTCCACTTTTCTAGTTTTCTGCAGTTTTCGGTAGAAGTTGTCTAGTCTTTTCTTCTGTTTCTGTCATTTTCATGTTCTACTTTGCAGCCAAGAAACAGTTTATGTGTGTGTGTGTGTGTGTGTGTGTGTGCATTCTTAGTAAAAGCCTTATGTCTAGCAATTAATCTCATGATTCAAGCCACTGGGTCTCTAAGGCCTCTAGTACATGTGTTTTAAGTAAGTTTTGACCTAAATAGAAAGTAGTTAAATCTTTATGGGTGTTGAGCATTGCAGTCTTTTTGACTTCAAGGATAATCATCAATTTGAAAGGTCAGGCCATTTTTATTTATGTAAAAATATATGCTTTAGTGGAAAAAGTTTTGTCCTTCCTGTTTGGCTTTCCATACAATAGGTTCTGCCTTTCCAGAACCCACAGCTGGACTTAACTGGTAGAATCCAAATCTATACCAGATTATTGCAAAATCTTTCACTAAATGATCAAAAGACAGAGTAAAATATATAAATCATATGTAGCATATATTACATAAAACATACAGTATAATATATATTTTCTGAGGCAACTGGATAATGATCATAATTATAACACAACAATTTGCCCCTTTTTTTGTGTGCCAGACAACAGAATGGGAACTCCGGGTTGACTTCTGCCAGCCTATGAAATTAACCCATGTTAGATTAAGCTTTGTGGAGAATGGAAAAAGTGCTATTCCACAAAGCCACATCGCATGTGATTTAAGGATAGGGAATTCTGTTCTGCTGAGAGAAGACTGGAATACAAGATCAAATTAAGTCAAACACCAAAGCTAATTTAACCTTGAGTTTCATTCTTTCACTCTCTTGATCTGTGCCTGACTGCCAAGGGGGCTGTCAATCCCTTCCTAACACTGTGTGATAGGCAGTGAGGCTGCAATATTAAACATGCCTGGAAATGTTCCAAGGCACCGAGGCCACCTCAGCTCTCTGACACCCAGTCCAAAATCTTGTGTTCTTACTTTCTTTGTGTCAGAGATATTTTCTTTGAACAGAATGTATATTGAAATCTAACATTTAAATGACTGTATGTACCGTTTATCTATTTACCTTGCCATTAATAATCATGTTATTGAGTGATAACTAAATATTGAGTGATAATTAAAATAGAATTTATGGAAGGTAAACTTAACCTATGTGGAAATCTCTATATGGCCTCACAGATAGTGAATAATCAAAATGTACTTCTATTTTTCTATCACAGTTAGTTTTAGGATTTACCAGTGAAGACTAAAGCAATAGGAAGAAGAAAACTGTGAAAGATTAACCATTATGGTAACCATTATTAACCATTTCTGTGCTAGAAAACTCTCCTACCCTGTAGAAGGGACTGTTAATTTGCACTGAGTTTGTCTGCACTGAGTTTGCCCCTGTGTTCCTTGGCAGAGAGAAAGGCTGGCCAAGATGGTGACTGCTGAGGGAGGCAAATACTGCCCCAAGTCATAGGCACTTGTGCATATTCTAGGTGGGAGAAGGTCCCAACCTGCAGAGAAAAGCAGGGAGAAGAGGCTCATGGCAAGAGACGCTGTCAGCCATGGTCCTCATGTCCTATAGCACTGACCAACCACTAGCACATTTTCACCATTCTTTTCCCTTCATCACTGGGATGCTGGGGTACCACTGGGGAAGCTCTCTGTCATCTTCCAGAGAACACGCTCTTTCAGACAGAGCCCCTGTCTCTGAGCCTTTTATGGGGATCTATATGTATATGGTAAGCATGGTACAATACAACTCTGTCTCACCTGGCATTTTCAGCATGTGTTTGCATGACAAAAGAAATGTCAGTGTGCATTTTGCCTGCTAAATGAAATCATGTTAGACTTTTCTATTTGCTCTGACTTGGATGCTTTTTATCTAATTCTGCCCATCCAATAAGATGATCTCCGAAATTAAGATGTTTGAAAGTCAGAATTGCCTATTTCCACTCAGCAGGATAGAATACAGTCATGTTATTAAATAATGACAATGTTGATTTACTGTTAACAAATTATTTCTAGAAGCTAAACACATTAGTTTATGCAGATGGTACCGGTATAAGCCCAGACCAATGGACAAGCTATTGCCATCATAATCTTATCATAAACTTTCGGTGTTCAACGTGGAAAAGAACTGGTTCTTCATGTATTAATTAAACGGTGCTATATTATGTCCTCAAAGTCCTTGTATCATGTTTCAGAAATAAATAACTCTCATGATTCTTGTTATATATGACTAGAGAAAGCTTGTTTGTAAATGTTAGATAAAATTTCCTGTGGAATCTCCTCAGATTTAAAAATTTAAAGTCACGTCATTCCCAACTTGTTTGGACTATATTTAGCTCCTAGATTACAATGAGTATTTCCACTTTTAATCACTTCCTGCTTCGGCATATTTCTGTTTGCTGCTCCTCTCGCTGTACTAAATCTCAGCTTGAACTGCTGTGTTGAGTGTAAACACCTGGGAAGGTGCAGTTCTTAAAGTTTGAAGCCCAGGATGGGACACTTTCAAGTGAAGGAAAGGAGGGGAAGATAATGCCATGTATATAAAATTATCACAGAGGCTTGTTGCCCTGATGTCCTTTTGACATGTAGCACTTTATTCACACTTAAAACATTTAGTTTTAAAATCTTGTTTTTGTTTCATGCTAGCGATGTGGAAAAGAGGTTTGTTGGAATTTATTATAGAAGAGAAAAAAAGTGAGGAAAGCTGGGAAAAGGTAAAGGGGTGGTAAAGAGTGTGTACTTTAGTGACAGGGACAGTAAAGCTGAATGGCTCATGTGTCCTAGAGGCTCCAGCTCTGGAGAAGGAGATGCAGGTGCCAAGCAGTGGCAGAACTAACCCAGTTCAGTGGCAGCACTAAACATGTGTTTCAGCTCTTTCTGCGCCCCATCTCCAGTAAGAGAAAGTAAAGGCTGCTGGATTTCTGGTCCCAGGATTTCTGTCTCATTCTTCATCTTTGTTTGTATTTTATTAAGTCATATTTCCTAACAGGTAATACTAGAGCATCCCTTTTATTTCATTAGATTGCCAAAAACCTTTGGTGATGCAGAATGGCAATGCTTCTGATGTTCACTGGGGCTTTTTGTATTTTCATACTGTTCAGATTCGGGACACCTATTTACATAGGCCTATGTGGAACACAGCTGCTGAAAATTTCTTTGAAAGTTCTTTTTTAACTGCTGAAGTTGAAATTTAACTGGAAAAGGAACTTCACTAGATCACTTTACCTTCTTCTTGTGTCCTTGTATAGAATTTCCTTTTTAAGTGATGTTGGATTCGAAGAGTTGGAGAGTTCTCTACTCCCATATCTGGTTTCATAATTTTGACCCCTTTTGTTTAAACAATATATCGTTAATGTATGATCAGATTCCCTCTCTCTCTCTCTCTCTTTTTTTTTTTTTTTAGCTTAACCTTCTTCTCACTATATGCAAGGATGGATAACATACATAACACTTTATGAGATGATGTCTGGCAGTATTCCTGGCACCACTCTAGTCTTCAGGCTTGGTCTTGAGCATGCTTGGGAGCGCCGCCTCTCAGTGACTTTGTCTGCAGACCTGAGGAGTCAGAGGGTGCTCCTGACTATTATGACCTAAATCAAAACATACCACAAATGAGGACTAGCAAGTATTTATTTGTTGGGGCCAGAGAGGTAAACTCTTCATTTCAAAGACAGAAGTTTCTTTCATGTATAATCCTAGAATGCTTTCCAGTATCAAAGTCTCAACTTTGGTATTCCAGCACCGGTTTCTGACAGTTCACTCAGTGAAACGAAGATTGCTGCAGTATCTATCTGCTGCTACCGTTTGGAGGCCACACTCTGGAAGATGATGTGATCCATAGCACAGAAACTGTGATATGTACTATACGAAAGCATATTGATTTAATCTGTGTTTAGTTTAAGAGTCACCGTGAGATTGTCTACAAAACTAGTACTGATCTATATTGGCACTGAACCTTTAAGGGTGGTTTTAGGTGAGGTCATACAGCATCATGAGTGATGCGCAGATCTCTCTGGTATGGTTAGCATGTACAGCTGTCATCTTGGTCCGACAGTATTTAATTGTTTTTCACATGCTCTCTGTTTCTTAACATACCTCCATATTGTTATGTTCTCGAGTTACTTAGTAAATCTTTGACACTTTATAGAAAAAGTATTTCTTCTAATCAAGAGGAGCATTTATTTGTAAGTTGGAGATACTCTTTGTTATTCTCTTCCTCCCACTAAACTTTTTGTTTCTCATTCTGAGTTCAATAATTCTGTAGCAATTGTTTACACTATCAGTACATGGTTTTGCATATAGTTACACATAAGCTCAACAGGGCTGCTCCCCCTAGCCCTCCAACCAGTCCTTGCTAGGTGCATCATGCCCTGCTGCCTCTCTCCACTGACTCCATGTGGAAGTTAGTCTGAATTGTTGGAAAGAACTGTGCTGTAGGAGGAATAGGGAAGGGAAATGCCAGCAGTGCAAGGAGCAAGATGCTTTGTTATATAGAGTTGTGTACTTCATTTTTTTTTCCATTTTTTTTTTCAAAAATAGCAGACATGATGCATATGTAGCTTCTAAATTTGTAAATAAATCATGATTCAGTTCCACTTAGAGAATGATTCTCTCAAGTGGCAGGGATTTCTTGCATTATTAGATTTGGTTCTCCAATGTTGGATTCTTCTGAAGCCTATACTTTATCAAATGTGAAACAAGAAATGGAAGTTTTACTTCAGGATGTGGAGCTTTTCTCTCAGTGAAACATAATAAGGTTTCCAGGCAGAGTGGCAAAAATTAGCAGGTGATCCAAACACATTTTAAAATCAAATGCTAGGAACTGATCTATCATAGAGATGCTTGAAAAGAAACAAAACCTGCAATTACTAGGGACTGTCATGAGTGTTCTGTGTTTTTTGTTTACTATGAAATAGTTAAAGCAATTCTCTGATAAAGATTTTTCCTTCCAGATTGTAGCCATAGAAGGATGCCTTGAGAACTGGGAAAAAAATGAATACAATGAACTTTATAAAAGCAAACCAAGAAAAACCCTGTCTCTATTCTTTTGTTCTTTTCATTATTTTCATTATCAAGTATTTTTGAATGTTGGGGAGTTCTGTAAATTTTTTTTTATCAAAGCAGATTTTTCGTCATACTAAGTAGTTTCAGAAATGCATTTATTTTGTTTTGTCTTGGTCATGGTTCTGCTATAACAAAAAACTTCATCTTTTGGCATCCAGTAAAACTTTTGCTTAGGTCCTGTAAGCAGATGATCTAGACACAAAATGGTTTTAATTTTGTCTAAACACATTTGGCATACTTACTATTCATTTTTTTATTGGCACTCATAGAATCAAAACCCAGCGCAAGGAACCAATAATGTCAAAGATTGCTTGGCATTTGTTTCGTTGAATGATTCAGAAAGGTATTTAACACTCTCTTGTCTGTGTCTAGGAATAACTGTGAATTTATGGAACCAGGAGTGGAATTATTCATTAAACTGTTAGTCATCTCTGAAAGAAGTATAGCAATTAGCCTATTTCAATAAAATGTTCTTTTAACAGAAACTTTGTTCATTTGAGACAAGAAGTCAGTAGTAGGTCTATTAATTCCTACAGAGGAAGCTGTTGTGTCAGGCAGTGTGTCTAGGCAAGACTTTATGTTTTGAGCTTACATTTTAACTTAATCATGTTTCATATTAGTGTGCTACTGTATATAACTGCATTTGACAGGATCTTTGAAGGGATTCTGTCTACTGTGGAATAAAACAAATTGGTTGATTTATGTGTGTTGCTGTCTTTGAGGACAGTGATCTACTGGGTATATAAATAGTGACTGCAAGAGAGTGAATGAGGCAATGCTGAGTTGTATCTAACAAGGAATTTTTAAAAACAGGTCTTGGTCTTTTTCTTGCTAAGTAAGGAAAACAAGGATTATTCCAAAACATCTGGAATCTGTTATCTTCGAAATACAGGTCAGTCTAATAGTTGGGGAAGCAAATATTGAATTAGTTAATATGAAAAAAATAGCTGATTCTATCTGACTGGCAGTATTCGAATACTGTGGCCTTGTTTTTCTGTTCTACATTAATATCTTTTTGATTTTACTAGCCCCAGTCAAATACATCTGAGTTATAAGGATTCTAGCTCACTCTAAGTTCCTTCAAGTCACATTATGAATTGCAAGCTACATGGATGAGAAAAAAGGCAAAGGATTGTACTGTTGAGGAGAGGACCTTGTTGAAGTCCTCTAAATCTTTTTTTTTTTTTTTTTTTAAGAAAAAGGTACTCACCAGTGATATTTGCTATTGACTCCAGACAAAAGCAGACTTTTCCTGAGTGACTTACAGATACTGAGTCTTTTTGAAAGAGTTAGTGCTCTGTGGATATCTGCTGAAGTGAGACATTTGTAAGTTAGTCTCATTCGTAAGTTGGTTTTGAAATAGCTGACATCCCATTCTAAAAAAATACAGTTAAATTGTAGAATAAGAGGAAGTGAAACATCTGCATTTGTGTTTACGAAGGACTGCCCACATAGTGTTCCTGTCTGTAGCAGTAGGGAGATGAAGCCCCGGGCTAGGCATGAAAGTGGAAATGGTCCCTTTTTTCTCTGAACTCACTGGAGTTTCTCTTGAGTATTGACTTTTCTGTAAAGGACGAAAGCAGAAATGGACAGGATGGAATGAAGGATCATCCTTCATTCAATAGATCACTAAATTGCATAGTAGATATGTCAGGTACTGGTAGTACTTTGCAGATTTATACACAGAGGCAATGGACTGGTAGTGGAGTAAACTCATTAAATGATGCCTTTGAGTGCAGGAGCCAGGAGCAGGAATACTGTGGGAAGAACTGGGACAACTGAAGGACCTTCTGAAACTGCTTTTTTTGGGGACAACAGATCAACCAGCAACTGAATTTTGCCAAAAAGTATAATGTGCTATACCCACTACAGGAGTGTAATTGCTGCTTAATTCAGCAATCACTTAATATCTATGGAAGGAGGTCATAACATTTGCTGGAATAGAAAAGGAAGAGGTAAGTGGTGGTAATTCTGATTACTGTTACTCAGGTCTCCCAAATTGTGTTTTGTTTATGTCCCCATTTCCAAACCCACTGAAGTTCTGCTTGTTTATAATCTTTATGTGGGATTCACTGCATGTGAGTGAAGAAATTTCACACTCTTGAGTGTAAATTTTGCCTCCAAATGCATAATATAATCCCCTAGACTCCTGGGTGGGGACTCAAGATGTTGTTTAAGAATTTTACTAGGAATCTCTAAAAAATGGACAGACCACTTTTTTAAAAAAGCTAATCATCATGGGATAGGAAGGTTGCCTTCCTGTTATAGTAAGTCCACACTGGTAGTAATCTAGTTTCACAGTTGAACCATCTTGCATTCTTTAATTTTTTGTTACTACTTATCAAGCATTAGAAAACACTTGTTCTTCTATGTAGATGTTTGGTAAGTGCTGTGGATCATCAGCCTACCAGAAGTGAGGAGTTAGTTCTAGAAAGTTATCAGCAACTGATACTAAGAAAAGAATTGTATCAGAATAGACTGATCTTTTGGACAGTAGTTTGGACTGTTGCAGTTACATTCAGAGTCTTCAAAATACTTCACTATGTGCTTTGATTTTGAGTATCTTTGTGATATATCTTTTTTTATGATTTCTGTTATGGACCTCATATCTGAATAGCTGTGTCCAAGAGCCAAATGTCTTCCTCTATCAATAAGGGGAATGGATGATGAGGACATGTAATCCAGTCTATTTTTCCCAAAGAAAATGATACATGGGGAAGGTAAGTAATTGATGATGTAGGTTTCTGTGGTAAAATTTAGAATGAAAAGAGGTATGAATGCTTGTTCTTACTATAATTGTTAGGCAGTAGGTTACAGCACATTTACAGGTTCACTGTCAGGCATTAGTTGTGAAACTTATTGGATAGAAATTTAGTGGTGTTTAAACTTAATCAAAATTAAAATTGTGGTGCCATCCACAGTTAGGATTCTTTGACATGTTCCATTATAAGGACTTTCTTTCCAAATGCCTGTTTGGCTGTAACAAACAACCTCATGGGTCAAAACGTGCTGTGCTGGATAAATACTTTTTTTGTAAATATTTTAAGTGAAAAGATACTTGAAACATGGTGGATATGGCTCTGGTGACAATGACTTTTTTTTTTTTTCAGTTCTTGTAAAAACCTCACAAGGTTGGGCAAGTTAGAGAATCCAAACACATCTTAGATTAATTGTACAAAATAAGTGATTAAGTTTATCAGCTAAATGATCTGAGGATGTTATCTACCCGGTCTTTAACATCTTGATGTTTTGCAAGGCCATGATAATTTTGTGGAACAGGTCTTCAAAGCTGTGCAGAAATATAACATTTATGAACTTACTAGTGTTATGTGCTAAGAGTTGTAGCTCACCATCAGGGACTTCTGTCCTAATGTGTCTCCTTTGCTGTGTAGGCCCCACAGGACAGCTCTCTCCCCAGCACATTATGTGTCTCTCATGGGTGGTCTGCAATACATCAGGAATGGTTCAGTGCACCAGAGGGTTTTGGGAACCAAGGATTTATTTTGTAGTTAGAAGAGCATTTACACAGTGTTCCGTTTTTTTCTTCTCTTGTTACTTGCTGACGATGTTTATGGAAGATGATGACTTTCTTTTCTGTGCCTTCAGATGCTTCTGCTGTGGGGGCCCAGTCACTTTTATTAGGCAGTTACCATGCTGGATTGCTTATTCCCGGTTGTGTTGCCCTTCTAGCAGATTTGGGAAGTAAGAGTACATATTGCTAATCACACTGGAGTTAGCCCTTTGCCCCTCCTCTCTTGCACACCTCTGTATGCACAGCTAAAGGACAGGCACAGACCTCAGCTTTGATCAGATGTTTGTCATATTTACACAGACTGTTTGTACATGAACATTTTAAATGATGTGCACTTCAGTTTTAAAAAGTCCCTTACCAGATGCCACAAGCCACAAGCCTGTGGGCTGCTGCAATATTTATGACGAATAGTAAGCTCCTGGAAAAGTACCAGTTAAGTTGAAATACAGAGCCATAACCTTCTGGCCACACTCTAGTTATTTAGTTCAAACAGAGCTGGAAAAGGGTAAATGTGTTGTCTGTTTATAATTGCTGATAGCCTGAGTATATGTTACTTGTATAATAAAACTAGTGTTCAGGAAAAAGGGAACTCTCTGCCATCAGATGTTATTCTGTTATTCTTTATCATAGTGCCCTGAGGATGAAATTGTCATTATGGTGATGAAATCCTCTCAGATGATTAGGTTTTAGTGGAGTGAGATCAATGCTGAACGCTTCTCAGAATCTTGAATTTTCAGGTGTGTGTTTGGAGTCTAAGGTCAGTTCTTACAACTGCCTGTGTCAGAATCTCCCTTCTTTTAAGAAATACCCAGAAGTTTAGCTCTTTTGGCATTTTTTTTTATCCATTTCTTGCAGCTGCTGTCTCAGAGATGCTATTTTGTTAGTTAAGCGGTGCCTAAACCGTGGGTGGTGGCAGCGCTGCTTCCATTTTCTTAGTCTCTTTTCCTGAACTTTATGGATTGAGAGGCCTCATATGGACTTTCTCATATCTGTGTCTGTGACAGGTCTTTCATGGATAAAAAGCAAAATTAACTATCAGTTTCGTGCACATGAGATACAAGTGGAAGCTTAGAGATGGATGGTACTTTATTTTTACTCTGCTACTATGATGCTCTTTCATAGAAAGAGAGTGATAGAGTCAAGTGACAGAGTCACCTTGAATCATGGAAACAGGAATATTTCTGATAGTTGCTCATTATTATACCACTGAAAGGGAATATATCCTCTCGCTAAATTACTTTAAAAAATCAATAAAACTCCATAAGGAATGTTTGCAAATGGGAAAAGTAAATATAATTCAAAGAGATCGGCTTTTGAAAATATATGACAATTCATAGCACATAATGCTAACTCTGACTTTCTGGAGACACTAGTAGTTGCCTGACTAACACATCAAACACTGTACATAGATCATTATTCATTCTTAAGGGTGTGTAATAAAGCTTTTAGTCACTTTTCTTCACTGCCAAAAGAGTTTTGGAGTTGCAGAAGGTATTACATTTTATCAGGCTTGAAGATTTGAAATTACTGTAGCAAGTCTCCACAAAACTCTTACCATAACTGAGGGTAATTGTATTATCTTAACTGTGCAGCTGAAGGGATCTTGAAATTTTCCCCTCTATCAGAAGTTACTTTTCTACATTATGTGAAGATTGTGAAGATTTAAGTACGATGAGGGTAGGAGTGATGCTTTCAATGGCTAAGTAACTATTTATATTTATTTCATAATGTGTTAAAAGTTTGTTGTTATGATGCACTCTTAAATCATAGCAACCTGATCTTATGTATATTGAGCCTATGACAAAACGCTTTCTGTGAAAGTTGAGCTGAAAAAAGAACTATTGTCAAAATCATGCATCAACAATATAATTCTTAAAAACACTTTATAGCAAAGCAGAAAAAAATGCCAAACAATTTAATTCACCTTTCAAATACCGATTTTGTTTTTAAGCCTCAGCAAACAAAATTAAATTTGAACTGTTGCAGCCACTTTTTCTGGAAAAAGTGTTATCCTTTTAGGAAATCACAAATGATTATAAAAGAGTGGGCTTTTAAAGCTGGATGTGGAATTTTTATCTGAGGAATTTCTTCTTGTGAGAGTTTCGGTAGTACACCTGTAACATAACTCTTGTGTAAAGGAATTTTCTAATATTCTATCCTATAATTCTAGTCTTCTCAGCTTCTTTTAACTTATTCTTTAATGTGTCCACTGATAACCTGTATGCACATTCTGAAGAATATTTTTGCTTTGAAAATAGGTTGTATCAAAATATACTAAATAGCGATTTTGTTAAACCCAAGCAACAATTCTACTGTTTAACTGAACATTTATAAAGAAGTATGAATTGATTTAAAATGAAACACCTAAAGATCTGAAATGTTAAAAATAATATTCATTATCAGTTTTATCACAATAAATTGAATCTGGCACTATAACAGTGTGGGTAACAGGAATGCTGAATGAGAGAAAATTGGATGAGAAATAGGGTTTCCCTAATACACCTCTCTTTTAATATGCTTCTCTGCTTGAAAGATGAGGAGCCAAATTCCCAGGCACTTAAAATCTAGTTGTCAAGAATATGGCATTCCATAGGTATTCCTGCTATCTTTACTGGTAGATCAGCCTTTATTCAGAACAAAATTCATCTCTTTAAACTGAACCTAATAAACAGGTGCCCATATAATGTGACAGTAGTTTCAACAATTGCTTTCCATCCTGACGTTGGTTATATTGCCTTTTTGTTATTTATAAAGATTTTATTCATAAACACATTACATTTATTTGCTCAGGTTTTGTCTTGCTTATGTTGACAAGTCCTAATACAGAAAGGAAGAAACTGCATAGATCTAGGTCCTTAAGGACCTTTATAGATTATCTATTCTAAATGATTGTTGCTTTTTTTGAGGAGTGGTGGGGAGGAGGGCAGCCAGGGGGTTTTTTTCTCCTTTTTTTTTTTTTACTGGTAATCAGCTTTTAGAGCTGTGATACTCACCCAGCTTCCAATTAAGGCCTAGTCACTGCTGTCTAGACTGAAGTAAATATGCTGCCAGGACCTGGTGTCACACGGAGAGCACGACAAGTAGCCGGGTGATCACATGCTCTGAGCCAAAGAACAGACTCTCCTCTTCTCTCTTCTCTCTTCTCTTCTCCTCTCCTCTCCTACCTTCCCTTCCCTTCCCTTCCCTTCCCTTCCCTTCTTTTTTCCTGTAATAACTCTATTCATATGCCCAAAAATAACACATTTTTTTTCCCAAATAGCTGATGTTGGCTGATTTTAAAAATAATGGGCCATCATCCATTACCATGTAGTCTGTTTCTTACCATGATGAAAACTGTTCACTACATTTAAAAATCATCCTGAAGGGAAAGGGAAGGCTGAAAAGACCTTTTACATCTCTCCTTGGAGAAATTCGTATCCATATATATATCCAGGTTCTTGGCCCTTGTGAATTATGTCTGCTTTTCTAATATTCCCTCATGGCAAAAGGCATAAATATGAGAGTAGGGAGCTAATGAATTACAGGCCTAAGGGCAAATTTTCCTTCTTGTGAAAACTATGTTTTAACATCTTTTTGATAAAATTATTAGCCTGAATCTAGCTGTATTATTTCTTGCTCTTATGTTTCACAATTAAGCATCTTATTTAGCTGAACATGGCACTTCCAGGCATAAAGAATTATGTATATTTGTTACAAATTGATTGATGTGATTGTAGACCAGGAGATTCAGTCTTCTGGGTCCTTTCCCACCCTGAAACCAACTTGCATTAACTTAAAAAAGTAACATATTCCATCCACAGTGTGAATGTATCTCAACACCTTCATGCTTCTTTTCCTTAATTTGGAAATCTACAACTCATTCTTTACTGAACTAACAATAATATTATCACTTTACAAAGCAAAAAGGCAGCAGAGTACAATATGCTAATTCAAACTGTGTGTTTTGAAATTAAGTCTGAATTTTATTTTGTATAGATTCATGCCTTATACCTGTGGTTTAGCTAGAAGCTATGTCAGAATGGATTGATCTATCTGTTTTTTTTTTCCTGTGCACATGTGGAAAAACTTCCTTTACCTCTTTTCCAAAAGACTTTTTGGATGCTACTGGTGTATTCAGAGGTGTTACAGTACTGCTGAAATTATATGATTTATTATTTATCCACTTTCTCAAAAGTGTGTCAGGTTCTCAGGAATGACTGCTGTTTGAACATCCACAATTTTTCTTCACATATTAGTAGCAATGATGAGAGGCCTTAGGTATTGGGAATAGCAAGGGTGGATATTTTTTTCTGGCTTACATGAATAGTACATCTTATACCAACTGTTGAGATCTGGGTAACGCCAGCTGGCCTCCTATGTTTTAGGAAGAGCAATTTCTCTATTTCCCCAAGAAATGCTTTGACAATGCAATGTCCTTATTGACAGCCATTGCACTAACCTCATCATCTCTCACATCTGTCATGGGTACATGTTTGCCTGGGAGAGAGTTTTTTTTTTTTAATAAAGTAGTAGTCCAGAATTATACATATATATTGAATTGCAGTATTTCTTACAGCTAAAGGATTCACAAGAAATCATATGAGAGGAAGAAAGGCACATGATCAGCTTTCTATGTACGCTTGCCACATAGCAGAAAACCACAAGTATGAATATTTGATGAGCAGCTAAATGAAATGTTCTGTTGGAAACCATAGTAGCTCCGTGTAAGGTGCTCCACTTGACCAGCCACCCAAGAATTTATGTTGGTGCTAGGGTTCTGCTGTTAAGTTCTTCTAGAAGGCCAAATTCATTTAAGACCCTCCAAGGTATTTGGGACAGTAATGTTTCATAACAAGGAATGCCAGGCCAAGGAAATGGGGCAGTCATTGGACGCTGAGTTCATAGGACATAAGCATATGGGCCCCACATCTTAAGTTGACCAACAAGAACATCAGGCTGGGATACAGGAGACCAGTACTCTCCTGCTCATTCTGTTAATGATACACTACTGCATAGTGGTAAATCACTTTATCTTTCTGTGCTTCAATTGCCCTGTCAGTTCAAAAAGTGGATAATGCTATTCTGGGGCCAGGTTGCTCATCACAACAGGAGACATTGCTACAGAAGGTATCATGAATTTGTTACAGAAAAAAAAAAGGTTCCTTGTCTCTGAAACATCTATTCCCTTTCTTTCTGAGTTTTTTTACAGTGATTGATCATGGATTCAAACTACTCAGTTTTAAAGCAAGTATAGGCTGCGTGACTTGCAATCATGCTTAGGCTGCACAGTGTTGTGTTGGGCATCTGCTGTTTAGCTGCAAACAGCAATATGAGTTAAAAAAGAAAACTACCAGAATTTAAAGAAAATACACTTAAAATGAGCATGGCTTGGTATCCTTCATAATCTCCTACCAAGAATAAGAGGGCTTCATCATGGCCTAACTTTTATATAATAGCCACTAATAAATTTTTTTCAGGATATATTCAAAAGGTAAGACATTGTATGATTTTTTATATTAAAAAAGTGCAACTGTTATGAACTATCTAGATACTTCTCAGTTCTTTCCAGTATTTAGCTTAAGTTGATAGGTTAATGTAAAATGTTGTGACTGTGTGGGTCACAGTGAAGAGCAGTGTATAAACATGCACTTGAAACCTACAGCAGAGCCGCTGAGCTATGCATCTGTTCAGACAACTAGCAGCTATGCATTAACTTGTGCTTTGAAAATATACCTGTAAACAAAGCATGCTTTACCTGCCTGGAAATGATGGTGCAGATGGGGTGCAGCTGCTTGGAACTCCAGTTTGTAACATGCTGACACTTTTTCCCAAAGACTGAGCTACAGCTTTAGGAAGAAAGCTGGATTGCAGTGATAGCAAGTAAGAAAAAGTACCACGAAAATTGCCATTAGGATCTCAAACAGTTAATATTGCTAGAGACATTGCTGCTATGGCTTGCCCTAAAACAGACATTGCAACAGGATTGCAGAATATGAGGTGTATCACTTGAAAATTTGCATTTCTCCTCTCTGAATGAACCAGACTGACATATTTTTTCCCATCCAGTGACCTGGTTTGCAGTTGCTGAGTGATTTTTTTTCAAGACTTGGCACATAGCTCCAGACTACTTGCCCACACCCATCCTGAAGCATGTAACAAGTATGCCTAACTACATGAAAAATTTATGCATTTTCACCATCCAAAATTATCTTAATTCTGTTAAAAATATGTTGAACTTTAATTTCTAAAATTGTCTAACATGACTTTCAAATTGTAATCATTTTCATCCAAATTTGTACGTATTCCCATCTACAATGTTTTAAAATCAATTTTAAAACTTGAGTTAAAAAAAAACTGACAGTTGTGGGGAAGAATTCTCCCCCTCCTCTCTTTTATTCTATCACTGTTGTGACAGACTGTAATGGCTTGTAGGATGGTGGGAAGGAATTCCTAGGAGTAGTAAACTCAAGAATATTGTATTTACTCTCCTTGAGCTGTCCAACAATATCCCAGAAGACTGATGTCAGATTGCTTCCCAAGACTGAACATTTTTCTCTTGTGGAGATCAAATAATGCATAATGCTCTATAGTGATTCCATGCAGGAATACTGAAGAGAATTGTAATGACAAGCATCAAAGAGTAGAAGGTTCCTTTGTTTCTTAGGACTTGTGTCTTGCTTTCATTTATACTGGAAAGACTCCAAAGATTTATATAAAAGCATATGTATCTAGCTGCAATAGTTCTTTCATATCAACTCTCTTTTAGTAGGCATGACTAAAATTTGCTCATTGACCAGAGCTTTGCAAGTTCTTTGTTATATAGGGTAAAGAACCTACAGAATCCTGGGGAAAAAAAAAATCAAGGCATAGACTAGAAGTCAGTAGTAGTCAGCTATAGAGTTTCTGTGCCTTCTATACCACTGAAAATCCTTATGTTATGATTTTTCTGTTTGATTCACCTGTGATAGATACAGGGGATTCTCAGATGTCCCTACCCCACTGACCCCACATAATCATCTGAGAAATCTATGCCCAAATTTGGTTGATAGTACAAAATTATTTTGCAGTTCTGGCTATTCATGTTGTTGTATCATAAATACTTTCCTGCCTATCTATGTAGGTGAGAACTCTGCCATATCCCTTTCAGATAAAGGATATTTGTTAGTTGCGAAATTATAATCGTTAGTGACTAAAGGAGAAACAACTTGTATTGGTGGGTTCTCTGAAGCTTAGAAAAACCTTTGGCCAGTCTCATCTTAGAACAGAAGGCATATGGTAGGGGAAAGCTATCAAAGGTAGAAAAATGTGTCATGGAAATTAGAAAACAGAAAGTTCTCAAGAAAAGTTAAGGCAGGTAAGGTCCTCTAATGGTAAGACTGGATTAACTGTAGCATAACTTCCACTCAAAAACAGAAAAGATGGGCTGGAAACATCCTGTATTTCAGAGGAAAGGTGTGGTCTTTTATGATATTCCCTGTATCACTCTGAAAGATTTTAACAGAGCTCAAAGGAAGGCTTAAAGAATGATGAAATGGAAGAAGACATTTGTAAAGATCCATGTGTTCATTGTGACTTGAAGTAAATAGCAGTGCGGTCTTTATGAATTTTCTCTGTAGTCTGACTTATATTTTTGATTTACTCAGCTCTATCACATACCTGCCGAGATCTAAAGGTATAACAGAAGGCTTGCACTTCCAGGGAAGTGCACTTCTCTCTTCTGGAAGACAATGCATTTCAACCCAGAGACAACACAAAGGACCAGCATTAAATCCTGGGAGAGCAAAAAAAAATGATTACGACTTTTGGATACCATGCAGAGCAACTAGAGCCTAAAAACTAGATACTACAAGTGTGTGCATAGATCATTTTCATAATCTGGATGTCTGATTTTGAAGGGAGGTCACTGACTAGATCTTTGATACTTTCTTATTTGGCTATGCCTTTTTTATATCATCTACCTCGTTTCAGTGTCTTCCCTAGAAAAATGTGACCAGCTTGTCATAATATTGGACTACTTATAGCTTGTTCTATTTTGCAGAATGAAATATCTATTATAATATTGGTTTTATAATATTAGTGTTTTATGTTTATTTTTATTACAGAGCATCTAGAGGAATCTGTGACAGTGAACGTTTGCTCTGTAATTGCCTCAGCTCCCTCCAACAGCACTGAGAGGCCTTAAACATTGCTAGTGCTACCAGTTGGTTCCTGAAGCTGTACCCATGCACCCCTTGCATCTGAACCAACACTATACAGGAGTGTCTCAGGTTTTAGGGACCTCAGGGCTGTTCCATTCCCCAGAAACAGCACCTGCAGATACTCTTCATTGAGTAGGTATCTGTACGGACAACTCATGTTCACGGGAACATGAAACTGCAAGGAAAAAGCCCATTGATACAAAAGCTGGTGAATGCTAAGCAAGGAGAACCTGCCTAGGGCTGCAGATCTGTCTTCAGTTACATAAGGAAAAGAGTAAATTGTAGCCTTGCTTTGAAACGGATGACTGCACTGCAGGAGCAATTGGATTTAATCACAAAGCCCCTAGAAACAACCTGAAATGAGATGCAATTACTTAGCTAGACTTTTTTCTAACGTAATCAAGGAATGAAGGATCAAGGATGTGATATAATATCAGTAGGGAATAAATGTTTCTGTATCTCTCCTTCCTAAACAGTTCCGTTTCAAGCCATTGCAGCAAAGGTGCTGCATTCATACAGGCACAAACTTCCATGAAAACTTCAGTCTAACACACCCCCTGTTTCATACTTGAAGTCTGGGTGAGATTTTCAAATATATCTAAGTGAATTACTGCATGGTGACTGGAACTAGTAAAATCCAGTGATTACCTACAATAAAGAGTAGTAATGGTTAGGTCCTTCTGTAAGGTTTTGAAACTATCATTACTTTCAGTTTTGCAGCCCTTAATGTATGGGATTTAAGTCAAATAAGTTGCTAATTTTAGTTTACCAGAAAAGGAATTGCCTTGGCGCAGGTGAAATAATTTTTCTGAATAGTTTGTCCTCTTTATATACTTATATAACACTTTATATACTGTTCAGGAAATGGATAGATTAGGTCTAAGTATTTGATAGATGTGCTAGTATTTTAGCTGAACAAACTGTTTTTCATTCGTTCATTCACTCATTCATTCATTCATTCAGGACAGGACTGATCAGGGCAAAAGAACAGAGAGAAAAGGAAGAAAGTGAAGGTGAAGGGGAAGGAGAGGGGAAGACAAGGGAAAAAGGAGGAAGAAGAAGAGGAAGATGAGGAGAGGGGAGAGGAGGGAAAGGCAGAGGAGGGAAGAGAAGGATGAGGGGGAGGGAAATAATTCTATGTAAATCTCTGAGAAAAAACTATCCAGCTTCCTTCTATTATTGTTCTTGTAGAACTGCACTTGAGTGACTAAGTTAAATAAAACAAGAAAAAGATGATGATTCATGCTGCTTTTCCTGATAGCTTCTAGTGTTCAAAAGCCAGTATCACAGCTGCAGCTTTGAATAAATGCGTGGGGAAGGGAATAAAATTATAGTAGGTATGTTAGCGTAATGTTCCCAATGTGCAGCCTGTGTATGCGATTACCTAATATTCCTTACCAGCTGTTTCTTAACATTAGTCATAGCGATCTAAAACAACCACCCGCTCTTCATTTATCTCAGTAAACATTGTTCTTTTTGAAGAGGTAAGCTGTTCAGGAACAAAAGTTGATCCCCCCCTCACTTCAGCACTTTCGTGTGCATGTCGTAATCATCTTGAATTGGATACAGCTACAGATGACTTTGTAGGCAATGAGCACTGAGGAATATTTAAATATGGTAATAGCTATATTTGAGAATCATTATGAATGTGTATTGTAGTAGATTCTGGAAAATGCAAGTCTCTGTTCTGAAGTCAGTAGAAAATAAAAATAAAAGAAGAAAATTGTTTCATTTTCTCTTGTAACACTCCACTTTTTTTTCCCCCAATGGGGTCAAAATATCCTTTGTAGTTAGTCCTTTATCTTTCTATTTGAAGTTATGTATTCTGTGCAATCAGTTTGTTCCTTTTTTTAAAACATCTTTACAACACCAGCATTTTACACCTCTTCATATCAACATCTACCTCTGGGCCTGATTCTGCCTCACTTACACTCCGTTTGCACTCAGCATTTACAAAATCCAGGGAGATGCTTAACGGAGCAAAACTCGGGCAAGGCAAAGCTGTGCCTGAAAGGGCAATGGTAGCATGTTTGGCATGAGGAGAGACAACAAATGAAACTCTCACTCTATGACTTTGAGCACCTGGCTTATGTCTCTAGGCAGGGTGGTGAACTTTCTTGCCATGACAAGCTGCAAACCAAACCCTTCTTATAGCTGAAACCACAAGGCTCATTCCTTGCTCATTAATAAGGCCACAATCAAAACATGACATGACATTAGGAGTCATAAGCTGATCATAAGCAACCTGATTTGGACCATGTGATCTTTAACAGGGCTTCTGTGTTTTTGTGTTATGCCTGTGTGAGCAAGAGTGTAATTAATCATTTGACATGGTTTGCACTACGTAAAGACAAGATTAGTCTGTATTGTCATGTGTATCTGATACTGAAGTGAAACTTCAAATCTCCTACATTGTCTTGAGCACAGACCAGATTGGCAAGAATGTTCTGTCAGTTGTCAGTAGCAAGAAAGATTTGTGCAATAATATTTCTCTCCTGCAAAAATAAAGCACTCAGGAAACAGATACCAGTTAACAAGTATTTGGATAACTTTACGAATAGGTATGTGGAAAATGTTATTTAAAACTGAAATGAAAAACCCAAAGGATTAACTATTGTTGGAAAATTAATCAAAGTGCATATATGGAGGGGAAAAATACGTTATTTCCAAGTTTGAAGGCTAATAAATAGTAGTATAGTCCAGATATCCAGGAAAAGGGGGTTAGCTGGGGTTTGACTGAAGATTAGTCGGAAGGTCTCCTTAATAGGCAAAGTGCAGTTTATGCACCTCTTTGTCAACATATAGCTGGTGCACACTTGAGGATGACTTGTGTTTGGAAAAATACTTTCTTTTTTGTTTGTACTAGTCTACTCAGCTTGTGCCTTCTCCCTTTCTGGTGGTGCCATGTTCTTGACCAAACCGTTGAGCGACACAAGCCTTCTGTTCTCAGACATTTTTTTGCTAAAGGAAAACAAACTAAAAATATATTTAAGTTACTTTTCTCAATGATTTCCATTATGTTGCTGTAGAGTCAAAGATTTTATTTGTAGAAAACAATCCTTATACTGCAGTCCTACAAAAAGAAGTGTGCCATTTGTAGACAGGAAAAAAAGATTCAAAATTGAACCACATTGGTCAATACCACATGTTGTACTCTGAAAATTATTTATATATGTGGAATATCAACATAAAGTATTCATAGTCAATGTTACTCTTTGTAGTGCCATTTAAATGTTTTTTTGCAGCTCGAGAAAGAGATATGTCAATTGCAGTATGTGTTAGGAAACCTGACAGATTAAAATTCAATGCAAAGTAGTCAAATAATGAATTCAGGTCTTTTGTATAGGTATCCAACTGTTATTTAAAAAAAAAAAAGGCTGCATAATTTGCATAATTATTCATTGTGAAAATATTTATAGTTAACACATAAGCAATGAAAGTACGCACTCTGGAATACTTTATAAACAACTCTGTGAAACCAATTTATTTCTGAATAAGTTTAATTCAGTGTATTGCTGTACTAACACATGAAAATAAGTAGTTTCTTCTTTTCACAAAATGTCAATATTTCTGAGATGTCAGCAACATCCTGTGTTTCTACAAAACGCTCTTCATCCTTAACCAGATGAATCAAGCACAGGATTTAAAAACTCAAAAAGGGACTTAAAGGGATTTAAAAACTTAAAAAATCTCACTCAGTTCTCCCTCGTGTTTGTTTGTTTTTTTTTTGTGCTTACTGGAAAGAAACTTTTATCAACCAGCCAATAGCTAATTAATACACTCAAATTTTGTAGTCCCTCCTTCTTAGTCCTCCAAATTCATAAATTTACTATGTAATGTACCTTTTATTTTAGTAGGCAAATTCATAAATTTACTATGTAATGTATCTTTTATTTTAGTAGAAACACGCTAAAATATGAACCATTTACTATTAAATACTGGGAAAACCAATCGGATGACATATCTTCCAGCTCTTCTTTTATTTTTGTCCTACAGCTTGTGAGTGTTGGCTTATCACCCAAAGCCTCACTCACTGTATTGCAGGAAGCATTTGAATTCTGATAAGAACTTTCAACATCAATCACATAGATGTACAACTCTTAGAAATACAGCTACACATCTATTTCCAGCTAGGTCATGTCTAGTTCCCTACATGTTCCTGCCTCAGTCAAACAAAGCAACAATTAATCATCAATACTAATGTAACACAGAATTTAAAGATCACACAAAACAGAAGCATTCAATATTTTCTGATTAACTGCTGATGGCCCAAGTGATTATTTCTCTTCAGATACTCTACATTCATAAGTTCTGGTTCGATTCTATGACTACCTCTTTAAATCAGATATGAATATTGCCTATGTAGACCTTCTTTGGGCAAACCAGCCTTCTCAGAAGCCCATATATTCCTGCCTTACATGATTTGAAGAGTGATATTGTTATGTCCATCACATTTGACAGTTTAAAGTGACCATTCTGTTCAAAACCGGAGCTAGCTTTGGGGTGAGCACTGCTATCTGTGATCCTTCTTGTTACAAATTTTCAAGAAATGGTACTACCTAGAACTTGAAATTACACATATCCTTGTTTGATTGCTCTATCTGCTGTATTAATTGCTATGGATAAAAATTTGCTGGATGATGGAATAACAGGCAATTGATAATATACTTAAAACTATATCTTATGCAAGTTGTTTAGTCCTTTGTCACTATTTGGTTGTTCATTATTCAGCAATGTTGTATCAGGTATGGTGCATCTAGATAAAGTTGCAGAATAATAACCCTATAATAATCTTATTTCAGGGAAATCATAGGATAGGTGTATAGAGTTTGCAGGCCCTCTCCCCTACAATCTGGAAACGTGCTGTTCTGACCACACCGTGCTTAGAGTTTTCAGTACGGTATCACCTTCAGCAGAAGTATCTGAAAGTCTAACCCTGGTTTCAGCTAAACCTGGTCTCCAGTAAATAAAGACATAGAGTTTTGTATATCAGTAGACTAAGATCAAAGTATCCACTTGCATATATAACCATGTAGATTTCCCAAAATAATCATGCTACTGTGAGCAGACATTCCCTGAAGGCTTCAGGAAACAGTACGGCTTTGCACTTGTTTTCAGAGTGCATCAGGATGAAGGGGAGAGGCAATAGTCATGGGTTCAAGCAATATTTTAACCTGGTAATAAAAATCAGTGGAAGACTATGGCCGTTTATTCCGAGCAACTTTGGTGAAGATCAGATTTATAGTGCCGGAGAGGCAGATTCTGTGTAATGGAAGTAACACTAAACTGAGACCTTTGATGATAACATGCCTTCCTCAACAAATAAGTAAGATATATAAGGCTTCCTGGAAAAAATGAACTATGTGGGGAAAGATGCTTGGGCCTCCTTCACCACCTCCAGCTTTCACTGGAATGGAAAACCGTTATGCTACTGTTCAAAGACATTCAAAGTGAAACTGAGTTCAGCTGTGCATGGTCTGAAGGCGAAAGTACAGGCCTGAGCACATGTACATGTGGTATGAGATGGGTTTAATGGATTAGTAACAGCTTTCCTACCCCAACTTACCTCTCCTTTGCTGCCTTCCTGCCCAGTAAATCCTGGCTTCCAATTTATTTTGAGTTTGGATAGCCCAGCTACTATGAAAGTTCAAGTTAAAACAGTGGTGCTTTCCAGAGCGCCTCCAGTGCAAGGTAAACTAGTTTTATCATAACCTGTATTACTCCGACTGCACTTAAGATTCTATTTAATGGCATGATTTACTGTTTCATCTTCTAAAGGACATTTTAATAAGTTTTACAGAATGACTGCCATAGGAAATACGGGCAATAAAATATAGACATTTTTCACAAGGTAGTTGGAAACAACTCTATTCTTTAAACCAAGACACCACAAGGTGAATTCTGTGTCTAGTGTTAGACAAAAACATTGGAATACGGGGACTTTTGGCCTGAAAACCCCAGAATTACTTTGATAAAAATAACAACTAGAAAAATAGATAGAGAAAGTAAAAGAAACAACCAAACAACAGTGAGGTTTTTTTTTTTTTGTATTTGTTTAACACACACAGGAATAATGAAAAGAGAACAGGGCTGACAAAAGTAATGCCACTTTGAAAGTAGAACATGTAAGAAAAGAGACAATAAAAAGTTATGAGAACATATTAATCACACAGTCTCACCATCTGTTGACTCCATATATATACCCCATCCCACTGCTCCATATGGCACTGGAAGATAAATACATATAATGATGGATAACAAGTAAAAAATAGCACACAAAAGGTCTAACACACACATAGTAAATAAGCATATGGCAAAATGACCCTATTTTCCTATATCTGATATGACCTAACGGAGCACACAGAGCAAGAAAATGAAATAATCTGTAAGTGAGCAAATGTGGCATTAAGTTGATCTAATGACTTAAAAATCTTAACTATGGAAGGGGCCTTAATGAATAAACAATCTAGGAACATTAAATCCCCAAAAGAATAGGACATCATAAAACCAGACAGCTCTTCCCTATCACTTCTCTGCTCTGCTCTGTTTTCCTCGATCGCTGTCTTGCAAATGTCAGTGATTATTTTCCTTAAAACCCTATTTTGGGGATTGAACTTGTACACTTATGGAAACATAAATCACTGAAGGCACACTTCTGTGGATTGTGGAGCAGAGGTGTAAACTCTTCACTTCCTCTTCTGCAGACTGTTTCCTGTACAAGGGAGAACATTGATCAAGCAAGTACCAGATCTTCTTGCATCAGACAGCTGGGCCTGCCCGTACAGCAAGTGGAAATAATGCATCTCAGAAGGTGAACGGTGCTCGAGAAGAGCTAGTAACTCCTGTTCTCTGCTTTCCTCCTCTTCCTTCTTCTGCCTATGGAGTACTGTGTAGCAAAGGTAGCAAAGAAGCTCCACTCTGAGTTAGTCATTTAGTGATTACTTTTAGTGCTGTTTTTAATTTGCAATTCCTATCAGAAGAGCAGCATCATGCCCACTCAGAATTCTGGGACCCGTACAGAGTCATTTTCAGCACTTCATTCCTATTAGAGAAGCCGGTTTGACAAACATCCTGTGGCCATTTTCAGATATTCTTTTTGTGTCCTTTAGTCCCATATTAACTTGTAATGCCAAATATTTGGTTTCTACATTCTTTCATAATTTATTATACTTGTAATTACTGGATGTAAGGTCTGTTCAGCCCTGTCTAGATTTCCCTCTGAGATACGAAAGTTAATGGATGCTGCTTCTGTTGCACTAAGTGGTAACAGTTCCTGTATGAGATTTCAGATGAGAATCATGTGGCATGGCAAGGAAATGTGTTACACAGAATAGATACTCCTTTCCTTCAATACCAATTGCCAGCCTCCAACTCACAAGAGCTTGTAAGGAAGAGGCATTTGGATTTCTAAGAGACGCAGAAATCCAGGTGTGTAAATTAAGTATTTTTCAGGGAGTTTCTTTCTTTTCTACCCTCTCCCCACTGCTTTTGGTGACTTCTATGTGATGTAAAAGAGAAGAGCTTCTGGCCATTAGTTTCTGTGGTTTCCATGGCATCTACAAAGATTATTTTGCAAAGCTCAAATTGGAATCTTTCATTTTTATCTCTTAGTGATGTGTGCTCAGTTTACAAACATTTTCTGTTATTCTGCTCTTACTGCAATTCATAGTATTCCCTTAGCTTTTTTTTGGAGATATTTTCATCCCACTAAGAAAGTTATGTCTGTGCCTGAAGGAAAGTCCTTGCAACCTGCTAATGAGCCGTGCTCTTGAGTTGTTGCATTGGTGTTGCTGTGAGAAGAGGTCAGCACTTTATGGGAGTAAACATTTGCTTTTGCTTTCCTAGACCTGAACAAGCAACGTGCAGGACTGAGATTGTGTTCTGGGGTGTGGAAGAAGCAGAGACCTGCTTTTGTACTCTACCTGCACATGTGTAGTTCCAATATTAAGAGCAAGTGGCACTGTTGCCTTTATAGAAGTCCCAAGTGAGAAGGGATGGGATTAAACATGATGCAGTAGATATACACTGCAGTACAGAGGCCTCCAGAAAACCCCAAACCTATGTCAGGGTGTGTGTGACTGGCATGGGCAAGTGTGCACTGTGCTGACTGAATTTCTGTGGAGTCAGTGCCTAGAAGCACCCAGAACTACACTGGGTTGTTGTCTTTAATTTCTCTCAAACCTGTGCCTTTTGGTACAAGTTTATACTCATAGAATACTTGGTGCTTTATTTCTCCTGAGAAGAGTAACATACTTTGAGTATACCAGAGAATTACTGCAGTAGCATGGACAGCAGGATACAGGTCCAGAGTAATTTTTAAACATTCACAAGAGTTCATTCAACTCTCATCCCTAGCCAGGATGTTGAGGTGCACCAGAGGCACACTGAGGTGGACTGGCAGTAAAAATGCAAAGCTAATATGTGCAAAGGCAGATAGAGGATTCACCTCACCATCCATCTTTTAGCTAGGATAATTAATGTGCTGTTGCACAGATTTGGTTTAAATGGAAGAAGACCTGCTGCTCAGAGATGAGAGTGAGTGAGAAGAGTGTTCATTTGGAACTAAGATCACAAAAAGGCCTAGAAGACAGCATTTGTGAAGTTTTATCTTCAAAGGAACCCTTTAATTCTGTTCACGCAATTCAGGAAAAAGAAGGGCAAGGTCCATTCAAGCAAACAATGAGTAGAACCAGAGTTATGGTGAACATAACAGCTTGTGCTTCGTGAGCCTGTCACTGCCCCCTCTAAGAGTGCACAGTGGAAATACCCTGGAGGCAAAAGTCACATGAGAAAAGATCAAAGTAACCTGAAAACTCTAACTGAATGTTACCAGAGAGGCAAGGGGGAAGTAAAGACTCTGATACTGCTGCATTAAGGCTCTAAGATTGACAGGAAGAAGTAGATCAGCTGGGACAAAGAAAAAGCACTCTCAGTAAATAGGAGTTTTACCATTGTGTACTGTAGCTATTCTGAAAAGCAGCTATCTAGAGTACTATTCACACAGTCTAAGGAAATAAGATGGATTTTTTACCCCACGAAGTTTCTTCTATTTTTTAAATGCTTTGATTCAATTTATAACATTGCTTGACAACCTAGGTGCCTTTTAGAGTTTGGGATTTTAGGATGGATACCGCTTAGAAATGAGACACTTTTCATCTACAAGATCAATAATAGGGAAAGGGTGTGTGCCTGGGAGTCTCCCCTGCCTATAATGTGTCAACATAGGGCATTAACTATGGACCATTTTCTCATAGGGTCAATTGCTCTCAGGCCCAGGCTGGGAAAAGTTGGCCTGTTTTTATCACCTCTTCTTAAACTCCACAATCCATTCTTTCCTTATGAAATAACCTTTATTAGTTAATTCTTAGGTTTCTGGAAAGAGATTGTTTATTATGTTAGTTTGCATAGCATGTAGTACAATAGCATACTGATCCTGTTGAGTTTTATTAACAAAAGCAGTAAGTAAATATTCCATGACTACAAGTGAAATTATTCAAAGGGGTTCAAAGTGACACTTGTTAACCAAAACCTTTGAATGACAGAAGAATCTGGCATCACTTCCCAATTCCTTGTCAGTTAGGAAATATCTGTGGTAAGAACATTTTCATCTATTGTGAACCCAGAATTCTAGATTAAGAGAAGTGGCTAAAATGGACTTTTGTAGATGAGTACAAATGCCCACTGTTTTGAGGAAGTGAGTTTCTGCTCAGGACACACTCTCTTAACCTACTTCTTTGCTATCCAGGTTTCATGATCGTGTTTCTTGACTCTTGACAGCTGAGAAATCTAATTCTCATGATGAAAACTGCTGGAGTTACAATCATTTGTAGAGTACTTCTGTTTGGAAAAACTATGGGAATGTATGCATAATAATACTGGTGTTATTTGGTTAACTTTTATTATATTGTTTGTATTAATCTTATTCTTCTTGTTATTATAATTTTGATTTGGGTGGGTCACAGTGTCTGGGGTTTATAATCTTGATTGAGACTTTCAGTTCAGAAAGGAAGTAGTAATTCTTTCCTTTGTTTGACTGGGATTTATCCGAGTAGTGCTTTTTTTAACCTTGTGGGTATTGTGGTGTGATACCACTTTTGAGCCTGACCGTGTTGGGAGATTTCCTTCTCTAGCATCTGTGACGTAGCTGTACTAATGAAAAGAGGAACTTAACCTCAGAGAACAACCCGCTTCTTGCTTCTGTGCTAAGATATGGTGTATTTCACATCTAAGCCCACCTAGAGCTCCAGAGATTAACTTGTTAAGGATAAAATGAAGTCCCGCTAGGGACTTCTGAGTACTTGAATCAAATGAGGTTTCAATACTTCAATTTTAAAAGTAATGCTGAACATCTGGGGGTTTGCGTGTTTGTTTTTCCAGCCTTCTAGTGTTGGAGAAACTCTTATGGAATAAAAAGGGAATATTTCAAGCCTGGAACCAGAGCAGGGATGGGCAATTTGAGGTGTCTTTTGCACAACTTACATGAGAGAACATGATGGGCTATCATCAGATCAACAGCAGCTTGATGCTAGCAAGGGATGGGCTGAGATGAGTTTCCTATTGTGAGAAGAAAGTGGACAGAAGAGGCTACTGAGTTGGGTTGGGTGGCTTAGCCTCGCATATAGCTGTTTACTCAGGTCAGACCACAATGAAATACTGACTGAGCCCTCTGTAGATCAGTTGTTACTTTTGATTAATCCTAGAGCAACTCTTATGCTAGCTTTTCGGTGAAAATTTATGTGGTGAAAGTCTTAGCCTTCTAAAGATTTTAGTATGCAACTCTGCAAATTAGGAAGATTAAACATCCTGGCGACCTGTCATTTCTCATTCGTAGCCAACATGTCAGGGGTGGGAGGCATGCTCTTCTCTAGGCCTGTTAATTGCACTGCTTGACTTGTGATAGTGCGGCTCATTTATAGTGATGTGTTTGCTCACTCTCCATATGAATCTCTGCAGGGCTTCCACTTTATCAGTATTTCAGTTTGGTTTATTAAGAAATTTATGGTTATTCAGTCTTACAGAGTGCTTGTATATGACTCTGCCCCCTTTCATCCTTCAGTAACTTCTGAATCAATCAGAAGTTTGAGGTCTTAAAGAGATGTTTCCTACAGAAGACATAAAGCTAAGCAAAACCAAACAAAGCTACCAGTGCTCTTACTGAGGGACTAGCTGTAGTGAATTTATCTCCTCCTGACACCAGAGAGCCAAAGAAACACAGATCATAAGAAAAAAGCGTTCACCTAAATCTCTTGCCTAATTGGTAGTCAAAATCAGTCAACCAGGAAGCATAAATCTGGAGAAAAATTCAGTTCTTTGTTTTGGCATTCGTGGATTGACCTTGTAGCCTAATTCTCTCTGAAGGCATGGCCTCAGCTGCAGACCTTCCATTCACAGTCTCCAGGCCAGTCGTCTCAGTCCAGATATGTAGTGAGGAATTCCTTTTCTGCTCTTCCAAATAGAAGAGTAGATGTAAATGAAGAAACAGACCACAAGGGAATTGAAAAGACTTCTGCCTCATTTCAGCACAGGCTACTGTCTAGTGCTCTGCTGTGAATGAAAACCTCCAGTTTCTCTAGGAAGTTTTGTGCTAGCACCAGTGGTGCTAATGGACTGCATGTTTTACTGCTCTGTTTCTTGTTTTGGTCCTTCAGTCTTCTTTGATTTGTGGCAAGAACATTCACTTATGTAAGAGGTAGCAGAGCTATGAGGTAGGCATGCCTTGTGCTGCACAACGTCTCTGGGACATGGACTATTCCTAGGCTTTTTCTGTAGGATTTGCCATATTTTGGGGAGTTATGTAGAAAACTCATTAAGAGGTGTTCAATAAACATAATGTGTATCTACCTAGTGCCATATAAAAACAAAAAAAAACACCAAAAAAACACATTAAGCATTGGTTAAGGGCAGTTATGAACTTAATTTGAGACTACATTTTATAGCAAATTTCCTCTCCATGCATGTAGGTCAGAAGCACATATCAGCTGCTCTGTACAATATCCTGTACCTCCATGTATACACTTTGTTGTCTTTCACATCATAAGGGCTGCATGTTAAGCCCAAATTTCCACTGATATATTAAATGATGCAACGTTTCGTTTGTCTTCTTGAAAAACTCCCTGAAATGTCTGCTGTGAACCCAAGCTGTTCTCATTTCACTGGAGTTCCAGTGTAGGAACCTATAAGAAAGTACAAGCCTGGGAGTTTCTGGCATACCGCTGGAAAAAAAAGGTGTATCTAAGAATTTATGATGAAAATTTTTAATTCTTTCTATCTGGGATCATGTCAAGCATCTGCAGTGTTGTTGGGTTTCCAGGAAGGGATACTATACATGCACTTGTATCTCACTGGCAATCTGAAAAGCTAGAACTGCCTTCGCGCTTACAGAGACAAGTTGTAAGTATGGTTGCTGGTCAGTTTAGGATTGAAAGTGAAAGCACATCTATTTCCTGTACAGAAATGGGGAAAAGAGACACCAGATTCTTCAGTCTTCCATGATTTCTGGCAAAAATACGTATCAAGTGCCTTGTGAATGTGCATCTTAAATAGCTCAGGTGGGAAACAGAGTTGTCTGCTTTTTCTGACACATTTCTCAGCTTTTGCAAGTCTCCTGCAGTCTAGGAGTCAGGGTCTCTGCCCTCTTGTATTTGCAGTAATGAATGGAAAGTAATGTCTGACCATGTGATACAAGAACAGTATTTTCCATGTTTGCCTGATTATCGAAGAACTGGAATCAGCATTGACGAAGATAATGTGATGTCACTCTTTAATCTGGCAAGCTTGTAAAACCACTTCCTCCTTGTGTAGGCTGGAGGTCTCATGATTGCCATTTCACTCTAAAGCATTCATTGAAAATGATGTAAGATTGTATAGCTTTAACTTTGTCCTCTTTTTCTTTTTTTTTCTGCCTTTTTTCATGAATGAATGCTATTGTGAAATTCCTTGCTGCTATATTAAGAAATATACTGGTTATTCAAGAGAATATACTGATTATATAACAAAGCAAACCAAAAAATTAAAAAGATCAGCCTAACTACAAAATTTAGGGTTTTTTTGAGCATTGACTTTGATTTCATTTAACATGGACCAATAAGTTGAGCAACAAGTTAAAATTGATGACTGAAACAACCAGACCCTGAGTATTGTCAGTACTGAGGAGAAGCTGATCATTTTAAAGATGAGGAGAATTTAATTTTATACCATAAGAAGAGGCCTGTATATAACTTTAATACAATTTTAATAGGCTACCTGGAACAAAATGCTTACATTTCCTGAAATATCTAAGTGAGTAGCAAAAAACTCCCAGGAAACTGTTCTTGTCAGATTTCGTGCTGTTGTGATGTGTTTAATGGGGTATATGCTTTTGCAGGGAGTGACCTGTGAACTTTTGATAGTCAGAGGTCCTTATGTATGATACTGAGGACTCTAAATTCTTTTTCATTACATACATAGAGTCACAGCTATTCTTAAGGTAATGCTTGCTGATACTGCAGTCAGGGACTTGCGTAGTATGCATTCATATATATTTCACTCATAGTGAAATGCACCCAAAGTAGGAGCTAGCTGAAGGTTTTTAACTACCTGTCTCATACTGGCCTCATTTTCTAGTCCTATTGTCTCCTGCTTGTGAAGGTTGTGGACTCTAGGTAGGACGACAGTCTCTTCCAGTAGTTTCTAGTCTATGAAACTGTGATTTTGGTGGGGGCCTTTGGAACCTTTCATGCTTCAGGAAATATTCACTATTTCCCTATTAATACAGCTAGGAAACGCCGATTGAGTAAAACAAAATAATTAAGGAAATAATTAAGGTAAAGCCTCAGATTTTATTCTGAAAATTAAAAAAAAAAAGGAAAAAGGCGAAGTGTTTTTTCTCAACCTGTGCTTGATTCAGATTCTTAAATGACTGGTGAAATTCAAGAGCAAACTTTGGATGGTATTAGAACCAAAAGGCAATATCTGAAAGATGCCTTACTGTTAGATCAACTGATTCATTATTTTTGTAGTCCATGGATCTTCAGGAAAATCTGTAATTTGAACTCTTGAGGAACTTCCAGAACATCATTTAGAAACACAAAAAATGCAAGGTCCTGCAAAGGACGGCTAAAAATCTTTTTTGTAAAAGAAATGTGGAAGCTAATTTCTTTTGTTTGTTGAAGGAAGTGGGAGAGTTAAGAAAAAAAAATACATCCGGGTTAATCCATATAACTTTTCCTTTCCTTTTGTTTGTTTGCTTTTTCTTGGGTTGCTGAGCTTAAAAATCAATTACTGACATAGCCCTTTTCAGGATAGATTTACATGAGTGGGTACTGCAGGCTGTAAGAGCTTTTATTACCTGTGTATCTCATCTGTTACAGAATAGGATGAACCTTTTTAAAAATACTTTTTATTATATGTGACATGAAATACAAGCATGAATGCACACAGCCCAGGACAAAATGTGACACTGAGTCTGATTGCAGGGTATGCTGGATGCGAACACCAAAGCTTGAGGGCACAGTTGAACCTTGTGTGGTCACATTGCATGTGCTCCTCTTATTCTACTGGAACCTGACACTGGCTGAAGGGTGATTTGGAAGGATGGACTGGTTTAAAGAAAGGACAGTGGCAAGGTGTTCCACTGATAGAGAAGAAAAGCAAAAATGAAAGTAACTAGAATGTTAAATAGAACATAAGAAATTGTGGCACTAGCTGATATGATGTCTTGGGTTCCTGGCAGACACCGGTAGCACAGCTGAAAATGCCAACAGCACAAGCCATTACTTGGCAATTCAGCTTGATGAGCTGAGCAAGATCTGTGATGGTGGACATCTCCCACATGTTCCTGGGATACTTCTGATCACAGCTTTGAGGCAGATTATCCTTTCAGTAAACTGAGGTCACAACAGCATATGCAGTGTATTTCAAGATGGAGGTATCAGCATCCAGGAGGAACTGAGCAATACATTTATTGTCATTATATCTCAAAGGTATAATAGAAAAACAGCGACCTGAATAGCTTTGTACTAAATGTAGCAGGTAAAGACCTTCTTGGCAGTAGGATTTTAAGAAAGAAGCAAATCTCAAGATTTAGAATAGCTCTAATAGCTGATCTTAAAGATTTATCAATTAAATTTACTTAATCCTTAATTTGCATAAAGAATTAGTTTTGCTTAAACAAAAGTAACCATTAAGTTTGTTCAGCTTGTTTATTTAGTGAATTCTCATCTTCTTCCATGTTTCTTCTGCCACTCCTACTTTGTTCACTCAAAAGCACAAAGCGTGTTTTCTAGGGTAACTGTGCAGTACAAAGTCTCCTAAAACTGGGGATAAATTTAGTAGTATACTTTTTTTTTTTTTTTTGGCAAATGGTCAAGCAGTCTGTTTTTTTATGTCTTTTAGTGATTCTTACTGGGTGCTTACTTAGTCCAGCAACAAATTTCCAGTTCTGGATACAAAGACCAGGCAAATCCTTCATTCCACAAGCAAAGTATGAAAGACGTGTCTAAGTAAGACAGCATGGATGCCTTTGGCAAAGAGCACAGACGCCAATCTTTGTGAGTGCAAGGGGAAATCCATTCTCTTGGCTCTTTGAAAGGGCTGAGGAATCGATCCAAATCATGTAGGAACTCTGAAATCAGCATTTGAGGGAGTGCAACTCCCCTGGTACAGTTGTATCAAGTCTGGTACTACTTCCTTGTTCTCTCTCTTGCTTTCACTGACAGGGTCACTGTGAGTAAAAATGAAAAATGCAGCTTGTGAGGAGGCCTTCTCACTGGCTTTAGCTGCAAATACGTTAGTTTATCATTTTCTGAAGGAGAGTTTTCTCCCACCTTACCATGCAAAGTTTTGAAATTCTTTATCTTACTCTTGCTATTGTAACTCTATTTTTTTCTTATCACGCTAGAAAGAAAGAGAGCTTCACAACTACCTGCTCATCAGAAATGATTTATAACCTTTTTTTCCTATATCCCTTCACCTTAATCAACCTAGTATGTGCTTGTCTTTCACTAGCACAGGAAGTATCAGACTATGTTCTGAGGTTATTTGAAATTAGCTTTGTGTATGTCCTTTTTTATATGAAAATCAGGTCTCTGATGTGCTGCAATTAAAGGTTTCTTCTGATTTGGTTGTGGATTGCTCTGGAGCTTTATGGGGAAAAACGGGGATCTCTTTTTCTAGCACATACCTGGATGACTCATTTTAAAATGCTGGGTAGCATGTCCTTCACTCTGGCATAATTTGTAGTTATTTTTCATCTTTGTACACAGGGCCAGTGCAGGCTCTAAACACTGTCCAGTCTCACCGTGAGTTTCAAAACTTGATGTCACTGTACTTTGCAGCAATTCTTTAGCTGCAAAGCTAAAATTGTTAAGAGTCAAAGATAATGCCAGAGCTCAGAGGTCAGATGACCAGACAATGATATACACCAATATTTTGGCTGATAGAGCAGTGTTGATCTTTACAAGGTAAGCCCCGAGAGGAGGATATCCAGCAGCACTGGAAGTGTCACTCTTCTAAGTTTGACCTTTTCCTTGAATTCATTTGTTGTGCTCCTCTTCCAGAGAAGTCTGAAAGGCCCCACATCAAACCTCAGCTTTATCTGTAGCTGAGGAAACCATTGCAAAATGCTGTTCCCTTCCATATTTATTAATCTCCATTCTAGGTTTCTCTTGAGGATTTTATATAGTAGTGTCTTACAAATGTTAATGGAGCAATCCTGACAATTTCCTGTGAGAAGACTTCAGCAGTTATTTAAATATATGCCACAGATATCTGGTTCTTAGAGTCATTGGAGTTATTTTGTATTCTTTTACTAGTTTAAAGAGTGGATTCTTTACTATTTAATATATATCCCAATCCAGAAATTTCTATATTGCATCAGAAAACAAAAAGCAGCAAGACACCGTGACTTGTTCGTTGTAACACAGGAAGCCAGTAGAAGAACATGTTTTGAAGCCAGACCTCTGTTCTGCCCTAAAATCTTTTCCTAGCTTTCTTATATATTGTATTTGAAGGCCAGTTGTCAGGATTTTAGAGAATGAAAAGCTGTCGTATTTCATTACTACACAGCATATTTGATGAATTGATTGACCAGCATTTCCCTTAGTTCAGAAATAGTCATCATCTTCTACAGATATCTGCCACATATCATTTATAATAGGTTAACTTGCAAGACAGGAAAAGTGAGCTATAAGAGAAATGAGCTAGGAGGCTGCAGAGAACTATTCTCCCAGAGACTGTGTCCCTGCTTTTAGACTGCAGAGGGGAGTGGAGCTTGTCCTGTCTAGCATCTGTCACTGCCTTGGTTTTGTGTTCTGCTGTAGAGGTATTGAGTATGTGTCACGTCTCCCTAGGAAGTATTGGGGGACACTGCCATCTACTGTCTCTGTTACCTGAAACAATAGTTTAATTACCAGCTTTCCAGAAGTCATGTTTCTTTTGTTATTACTTTTTTCTTCCCTTCCCTTCCCTTCCCTTCCCTTCCCTTCCCTTCCCTTCCCTTCCCTTCCCTTCCCCTTTCCCTTTCCCTTTCCCTTTCCCTTTCCCTTTCCCTTTCCTTCACTATTTTGAATTTGTTGAGCTTCCTGCTTGCACATTTCTCGCAAATGTGGAGGGATCCTGGCTGGGTGTTGTGTACAACATGGGCCTGGGATTTAGACAAAAGAGCTTTAATCCATAATGAACCCTGTGATATTTCCATCACTGTGCAAAATTATTCAAATAAATAGTACTTTCTTCCCTTGAAGTGGTTTTAACCAAATACTGCTGTGCTGTAGGAAGTTACTTAGTCAGTGAACTGGTTATATCCTTAGGCACTAAAATCTGAATGAACAGAAGGCAAAATCGTTCAGTCTGATTTCAGACAATCTAGCCAAGCAAAAGGTTTCAGATGTGGAGCACAAAATATCCTTCTCTTGAGGACTTGGACATAACAAAGTCAAGAGAAGAGATACTTGCTACAGAGAGCTAAGTATTACCTATTACCAAGTAGGAGAAAGAAGTATCATTCATCAAGAATGATACTAAGAGATGTTAGTATATAATGCAATACAAGGCAAAAAAAGGCAATAGACAAAAGCAGTTAGCATACAAAAATCATACAGCCTGAGGCAAGATGGGTACTCAATATGGAGGACAATACTACTCTTCACAGCATTTGCTTAGATGAGCTTAGCAAGTCAACAGACATGAACAAAGTTCTTGTTATCATCATCAAAGAGTTTTGATTCTTTCAGTAAAGAATCAAAGATCTACTTGAAGCTGATCTACTGATCAGTATTTTTTTGTAATTTTGCATCAAATATATGGTCATAGATGTCAGCAGTTTCTGCATAGCCCTCAATACATGGTTGCCCATGCAAAGGTCCTCCAACTTGTTTTCTAATGGAATATGTTCCACCGTTCAGTGTAGCACCACTCAGCTTAAATCACCTTTGTTGCTACGCTGGACCCTCTCTAGAAGCTCCCTGTCCCTCTTGCACTGGGGAGCCCAGAACTGCATGCAATACTCCAGGTGTGGCTCTCTTCTTGCAAGCATAAAAACAATAGCTGCAATGTAACTACAATCACCTGGGTGGCAATAGTGGTATTTGTGTTTGTTCTGTGCCAGAACTGATATCAGATAACTAATCAAAGAACTACTTATGACAGTGATTTGCTCAGTAAATAAATAACCATGCGTGATGACATTATAGTGCATAGTCATCTGGAAATAGTGCTGGCCCCCACATAGCCAAAGGCTCTTCAGCTGCTTCAGCTAGTGATTACATCATTGTGTAATACAAGGTGAGGGAGGACTCTGAAGCTTGGGATAACCATAGTAGTGATGATAACATGTTTAAGCACAGCCTCTGAGTAGCTTATTGCTTGTTTATCCTTAAAACAAAAAAAATGCTGGGAAAAAATGCTGGGAAAGCAAAGAGGAAACAAAATGCATCCTGGAATTTCAGTAGCTTTCAGGTAGACAGAGTTCAGCACCTAAGCTCCTCTGAAGCCATGTGGAGTGACACACAGACTTGTTGATCCTGTTAGCTGATCTCTGTGAATAGCTGCACTACTGTCCCTCCTCTGCAGCCAGACTCTTATTACAGACATGGTCTGACACAGGAAAGATGACTATTTTGGGAGTTTGAATCATAGCATTTCCCTTAACAGATCATATTCTCTAAACATATTTTTGATTTTATGACTGCTCTCTACCAAACTCTAAAATGTGGGATAATTTATCTGGAGGACTTTCAGAAAGGAATGAGTAGGGATATGACTGTGTTCTGCTTTGCATTGGAAAAAAAAAGGAAAAATGTGAATGGACCACCTTGTCCTCCTTGCAGCTCTTCTTCATTTAGTTATAACCTGCCTGATGAGACTTGAATAGCAAAAATAAGGACTGACTCCAGGCATAATTAGGAATAATTCTGTGACACATATATATTTTTTTTAATCTGGAAACTTTTCTTGATTCATAACATTTTTCTTCCATTCTTTGATTCTTCTCTTCTTTTGGCTTCTTTTTTTCTGTTTTTTTTTTTTTTTTCTTCTTTCCTTATTTCTCTCTCCTTTCCTTCCTTCCTTCCTTCCTTCCTTCCTTCCTTCCTTCCTTCCTTCCTTCCTTCCTTCCTTCCTTCCTTCCTTCCTTCCTTCCATCCAAATCTCTCTCAAATAAATTAAAACAATGTGTGTAAAATCAAATTGTTTCAAACTTGCCCACTAACTTTTTTTTTTCATTCATCTCTCCTGCACTCTCATTGCAGTCTTAGCATTATAGCATCAAAGAGACAGGAACCCCAGAAAGGAACATTTGAGAATCAGGTAGTTTGGTAATTCCCAGTTGCCTTCTTTCTCATGCATAGATCAATAAATGGGCAAATACTGGCCTCATAAAAAATCCGAACACAGATTTGGGCCAAATCCTAGTGTTGTTACACAAAGATTGTAGATTTTGATTGTAGATCTTGTCCCTAAGGCTCTCAGAAGAGCAGGAAATATCTACTGTGTCTTCTGTACACCTGGCTTCTTAGCTGGCATCACCACTGGACTATCTTCTGAGCTTGGTATGTCATGAGCAAAATCTCTATTAAGAACAACCTCCATTTATGCATTCAAAGGAACTTCCTGTTTTCCAGAGAGCCTGTCTTGCTCTCTGTACATGGAGTGTATGTATGGATATGTGCATACAAACATTTCTGAAATAAGTTCATGGTTCCCTTCAAGCCTTGATTAAAAAGAAAAACATATAGCTATCTGGAGTATCTTTTTGCACTTCTCTTTTTTTCTTTTATTTAGCAGGATTGGCGTTGTTCAATGCTGGAAGATCCATGCTTTGGTCTCATAGTGACTAGTTATACTTTATTTTTGAGTTTTATTATGTTTTGAGTTTTATTTCATTTGAAAACCCCAATGATTTCCTTTGTACTACATACAAGTAAAACAAGAAAGTTTTAAACCAAGTAACTTCCTTAAGTTCCTTAACTTCCTTAACTTACTTAAGGAAAAATTTCTTAACAGTGAGGGTGACAGAGCACTGGAACAGGCTGCCCAGAGAGGTTGTGGAGTCTCCTTCTCTGGAGATCTTCAAAACCCGCTTGGATGCAGTCCTGTGCCACGTGCTCTAGGTGTCCCTGCGTATGCAGGGGGGTTGGACTAGCTGATCTCTAGAGGTCCCTTCCAACCCTAAGCATTCTATGATTCTATGATTCTATGAACTTACTGGTGTATGCATTATCTACACACTGTCACTAGTTCTTTCAAAGGAGGAATTGCTCACAGGAAAGTAATTCCACAGGTTATGGTTGTAAATGTCTTGACTTTAAAATTGTCACTGCTGTTGCAAAGAATGAAATCAAAAGAGAAAACTGTCTAGATCAGAAATGGTGGTGAATTGAATTTTATTTGAAAAAAAAGTAAAGAATATTTACTTCCCTATCTCAGAGCTAAAATATTTGAACAGGTTCTACTGCATCACTTCTCTGTTATAATTTCAGATAGAACTAATTGAGTTAAGAGAGCAATTACAAAAACTGCAACAAAATGCCAAACGTTCAGAATTTGGAAGAACTCATGCAATCTGAGCTGAGGATCTGTGAAGTCTAATGTCTAACAATTTAACATTATTCCTGTACATTCCCTAACCTCCTTCTGCCACAGGGGCTGGTGCCAGTTTTGTTGTTACTTCTGACAGCCAAGGCTTGGAGCTTTGAATCGATGCAGAAGGGTCAGCAGGGTCTCTTTCTATTTGCAGGACATTTCCTGAAACAGGAGTACACTGAAACAGCATGCAACAGGGCTGCAAGAGGAGAAGCGTGATTAGCCCATTCTCCCTATGAGGCTTCCTTTGGATGTGGAGATCTGAATGGCTCCATATGCCACATCAGACTGTAATGTGCCCCATAGCAAGACTGTCTTCGTCACCAAATTAACACTAGTAAGTAAGAAGGGAGTGGATGTGATCTTTAAAGTCTTGATTACAAGAGCTTCCAAAAGGAAAGGTATTGCACAGTAAAGCTACACTTTCGCTGATCCAAATTCTAACTTTTGCCCAAAGACTTGGGCCACCAGGCTGCATGAGCATGTCAGGCAAACTGGCAAGAAAAAAGGCAACAATCACAATGCTTGTGACAACTTGACCATATCAAATCATTCAGCTCATTGTTTGAGATACTTTAATTAGTCTACAGAATTTGTACTGAAAGGAAATAAAGCCCTGAGAGGTCAATGGAAGTTACTTTGCTATAGCTTTTCCTTTGCAGAAGCTTGCTAGTTGAACAACATTGCTAAAATTATTTTCTATTTTGAGCATGTGTTTTAGCTTTTGTTCCATTCACAGCTCATCCGGTGATGCAGTGTTCCCTTTTTTTAGTTCTTAGAATTGTTGCCCAACACTAATCTGTGCTCATATCTAAGCCTCTACTACTTATATCCTTTTATGTGGCCATCTCTGATTTAGGCCACTGAACTGGAGTTTGCAACAGTCTAAATGGATGGAACGAAGGTGGTACTGGTGGCAAAGCATCTTGTATGACATGCAGCTAGCAGGAAAATGTAAAGCATTTGCAAAGAATATGCAAGGTCCTCTGTGTTCTGATTTATGCTATACTCCCCCAGTGGTTTGGGTCTCTGTGTTAGAGCAAACTTAAACTCTCCCATATTCTTTAAAATCTTCCTTACACCTACTTAAAACAATTCTTCGCTCTTTCACAGTGGGTAATTAGCATCATTTGTACAGTGATCTAGTCTTGTTGGTTAGGCCTAAAACATATTAAAACATTTAACACAAAGAAAAAGTGCATATCCTTTCATCTGGGGTTAGTTTTTTTTCTCAAGCAGCTACACCACCCAGTGTCTTTCATCTATTATGTAAGATCGGTGTTTAAAATTGCCGCCTCAGAAGATACTTTCATTTTTCATTTCTGCACAACTCCTGTTTCAGGCAATGCGGTCATCATTGCTTTTGGCAACATGTTTGCAGCATTTCAATGCCTTATATTGTCCTGTGCTCTAGAAGTAGAAGATGGAGCAACCACCAGTTATAGTTCCAGTAGAGTTCTCTCCAGGTATTGAATGGCATCATATCCAGCTCATGTGGCAGAACACTGCAGTACAATCTCAGTTTGTAGGATCAAGGACAATAATCCTCTTTCTGAGAAGCAAAATATCCCTATTTTGGAATCACCAAAAGTATCAACACCAGTAAAAACAATGTTTCCAAAAACATGTGATGGGAGCAGTTTGAGCTGCTCTGATGGGTGGTTTTTTTTTTCAGTTAAGGGAGTGCTAATACACGTCTTGCTCTGCTAGGTCTTCTTATGTTATTCTGAAATACACTGAAGTCGTTGAAGGCCTCTTTGGATAGGCTTCCAGAAAAATATTATGGGAAAGAGGATCTTTATCACTCCAGGCAACTCAACTCTTACATGTTGAGACCTGCCACAGTGATTTATCTCATTGGTCTACAGCTATTAGCTGCAATTGTACGATAGCAGGAAAACCATCTATATGCACACAGGACTATCTTCTTGACATCAGAGGAAGTCTGATATAATCACTACCCCTAAGCCTCTTCTCACTAACCATCTAGTTGAAGCTGAGCCTAAGGAAGACTAGTGTGATGTGAGGCCTACGATCGGAGGAAAGCGCTATGAGGCATCTGCAGCCGCTCTGCTATCTCCACCAGCTGAAGGTATGTGCACTCATTTCAAACTGTAGTTTAGACGCGCTATACCAACTTAGATGAGGTTACTGAGGATCTTCTTCATTGGAGTACTGAATAGCTCGAAAACATAGATAATTTATAGTTAAACCATTAGGTTTACCCATCAGGTGATGGGTAATCTGGAAGAGCATGCAGCAATTTTCTTTTAGTAAAAGTGTCTGAAATGCTATTTTAAAAATCTTGCTTCTATGAGAATACTAGCCTGCTTTTTAAAACAGGTTCTAGGTATTTTATTCCTAAAAAATCTTCTGTTTTGAATATCTAAGAGAGAGAAAAGTGCTTTCACAACTGTTACTGAAAGCTTCTTCAGTATGTACATAACACTTAGCCTCACAGAAAAAACAAAGTAACTTGTATTTTCCTGTAATGGAGTAAATGTTTCATAGCATTTTTTTTTCTCTTTTTATACTGTAGAAAGCAAGGATAAGAATATTTTTGTCCCCTAGGAAAGATTCCCTCCATTTCTGAACTGATCAACTCAAACCAAACTCTCTTTAAAATAGCAATATTCAATAAACATATTAACAAAATTATATACTCATATGATACAAAAATACTGAACAGAAAGCTCTAAAATATTAACATAAAATCATAAAATATTAGACTTTGTCTATATCTCACCTAATAGAAAAATGTATCAAGGATGATGCAACTATACATCACTCTCCATGTTATTGTTTTCAGAAGAAGTAGGCACTTCTACTTGCATACTTGGTTTTTCTTGCTTGATAGCATCTGGAGGAAGACACAACAGGGTATTTATTAGATGTTTCCTGCCCTTGCATCTTCTTTCTCAACAAGACATAGATAAGTCTTTGATCATTTTCCACTGTATTGACTATCGCTGGTGAATTAATTGTATTAGTGATTCTGTGACATGGTACATTTTGCTTTTCTCAGGTATTTCTGTTTCAGTCAATCTGCCCATTCGAATGCATCTTAACTAATCATTTATTTTGAAGATACTCTGATATGTTTTCAAGGATCAGATATATCATCTTTCTTTCCAATTCTGGGAGAAGTTGTTTTTGCATAATGGAATTTCCCCCAAAATTAGTTTTGGTAGGGTAGCAACATAAATACTGGTTGTTCTAAATATTCATGCTGGATTGTTCGAGGCATGTTATTCAATAGGAAAATTCAGTACCTTAATGGTGCAAGATCTCTCTGTGATGAAAGAGAAGGGACAAAATCAAAATTTCAATTCAGAAATTTCAAAATTTCAATTTTGGTGATAGGATGGATACTTAAAAAAAAAAAATCTAGCCCTGTTTTATGCACTCCTTGGCAAGACTCCAGTTGACTTCAGTGAAAGGCAATGAAACATCACTTCGGCAAACATTTTCTCAGATTTAAGTATTTTATTTAGCTCCATTCCTTTAGTCATATCACCACTAATCCAAATCTGGATAAGCTGGGGGGCCTTGCAGGCCCAGGGGTTGTTGCTCTCAGGTTGTGCTCAGGTTTTGCATGAAGCACAGTAGTAGTACATTGCTTCAGCACATATGATAAAATCTTCCCAAAACAGAACTCTGAAGGCGGAAGAAAATAGTGGTTTCTCAACAGCTTAGTCTCTGAGAAAGCAACCTTGTATGATTGGTAGGGCATAGTGCTGTGTTAAAGTCACTTCTGCCACTCACTTTGGAAGGTGCAGGACCAAAGAGATTGGTTATGAGTGTGATACCAGTCCTTGTCCTGATTCAGTGATTTTAAGAGTCATGTAAAGATCAATGGAAAAATCCTTTCACAGAGAAACAGTGCAGTGTAACTCATCTGAGTTCCCACAGCATCCTTTCTTTACTATTCCTCTTTTCTGTACCTTTTGTAACCTGTGGCTCAGTGTCCCTGGCCTAGGTGTCCATCCTGGTTTCCTAGGCTGCTGTCATGCTATTGCAGCCTGTGAACCTCCACACATGACCTCAGGTATGAGGATGGCATGCAGGGCTTAATGTCCATGTGAGCTCAGGGGGATAAAATGATATCGAGCAGGCCAGAAGGGCTGAGCTTCATCAGTCACTGCGATAGGGCTATGGATGGGCAATTACAAGAAAAGCAGAGCATGCTGAACTGACTGCTTCACTAGAACTTTTTCTTTGACACTGGTGCTTCGGTAGCTCTCAAATAAATGTATTTTCTCCACTTTCTAATTTGTAGGAATTTTGAGCAAAAGGCCCAGAATAAGGCCTTGATGGTATCTCTTAGCAGAATAGATCAGCAAGTCTTCCTGATCTGAAATCGATCATATTTAATTAATATATTTTAAGCTAATCCTTTAGGTTAGAAAGCAAGCTATTTATAACATGCATTTAACATCTGCTTGTTTTTATTCCACTTAGAGAAGAATGCTAGTATTCCGTCCTTACTGTGGATTACTGGATTTTTGACAGTAACCATTGCAATTTGAGCTGTTATTTAGAAGAATAAAGCACTATAAATACGCTGTCATGAAAAGGCAAATAGATGTGGCTTGCCCTGTCCTGCAGAAAATGCCACATGTGAATAATCAAATGGGCAAAGTTCATACTTCGGGTTCGGCATCCTCTTTTTGAGTTCAGTGAGATCTGCTTATGGCGAGGTTTCAAACACTTTTTCCTCTTAGCTTGTTTAGTTTTTGTCAGATGACGAAAATCTCAGCAACACACTCAGCTTTCTCTGGGTGCTGGCGATTTCACTGCCTATTTCAGGCTCTAGCATAACGTCACTTCTGTGTGGTTCCAGGAGAGCTGAAGTAAACACTCCCATGCAGTGCTCGAAGAGCCCACATACAGTGGCTCATGCTCACTCTGCCAACAGAGCTGTTTCATCCCAGACACTATATTGTCTGCATAAATAAACTGTAACAGGAATTCATGCACCAGCCATTCGTCAGAGATCTTAGTTCTATTTTTGCAGCTTGCAATAGTTATTTCCTCATAGGGAAGCTGATTCCGCTTATCTGGACTTTTCTTAGATGCAATATCTTTTCTGTACTTTTCTTATACTTGTTATAATGAAAGATTATTCATTTCTAATTTTGTAGCATCTAGACAAGTTCCTACTTGCAGCATCCAGACAGGCATTTATTCACTTAGCTCTTCTCAACACCCATTTTAGAAAGAAAGTATTCTTTTTAAAAATTACCCAAGTCTTTCTTTTTCATCAATCTGAGCACATCTGTTTTGATCTTACATTAAAAATTCATATTTTTGTTACAAAAGTCCAGATAACTATGTGTACTTGTTTTCTCTCTTATATGAATGCTACTTTAACCATGTCTGTGACCATGATCTAATAAATTCCTATAAAATGTTGATTTAATTAGTCAAGTTAATAGATAGGGAGTTTGTAACATGAACAGATAAAAATGCTTGTACCTTAATGGTTTCCGTGTTTTACTTTCAAATTTCATGACATTAATCAGTGCTGATAATTTTTTGAAGCTAACTTGTCTATAGATATGCAGAAATTTTCAGTGATTTTCTGTGTGGGGGAAATAAATTGGAAAGCTCTGACTTGAAGAGGGGAGGATCTTCTGGCTCACTGACTTTGGAAGGTTTAAGAGATATTTGATAATACATGTGAGGGTGAAAAGGTTCACAACAAAAGGAAGAAAGAGGAGGCAAATCCTCTTCATATCATGTCTGACCAAAACTAAATCTATCCTCTGATTTGACTACTTTGCATAGAGAAATTTAATGTGTGCAGTGTGGCAGTAGCCACAGCTACCTCTATGCCTGTCATCAGAAGAAAAGTCATGGTCCTCAGCTCTGTTGTCAGCTCTGCGTGACTCCACAGAGTCTCCCTTGGATTCCTGAGACTTGGCAATCGTAGAGCTAATTTGAGATTGCTCAAAGTTAGGCCAAAGACTTTACTGTAGCACAGCTGACCTGGAGTTGGGAAGCACAAAGGTAAACTTTGCAAACTTATTCAAAGCACTACCAGAGAGCCATAAGAGCAGAGGTGCTCTGCAAGGGAGAATGGTCTGGCAGCCAAAGGTGATGGCAGCATGCAGAGAGAACAACCTTACTGACAAGGGACAGTCCCAAGAGAGCAGTTTGGTGGCACTAATGGGTTTGGTCAAGAGGCCAGTAATCATCAGGTGGTGGCACTAATGGGTTTGGTCAAGAGAGGCCAGTAATCATCAGGCATATGCAAAGCAAAATGTTAGGTCTAACACCAGTCCAGGAGAACTAGTCAGCTAGTCAGGATTAGGGAGTGCAGCTAATAACAGATCGACCCAAATGTTAGGTCTAACACCAGTCCAGGACAACTAGTCAGCTATTAGGGAGTGCAGCTAATAACAGATCTACCTACAGTGTAGCTCAGGCAAAGGCTGGATTAAATGTCCTGGTCACAGGAGCTCCCCAGCCAGTGGGCAGAGAGTGTGGGTAGAGTCTCTGCATGAAGCTGCTCAAGACCGTTAGGGCCTACTGGTGCACCCAGGAAGCTTGAAGTTACCAACACTTACTAGTTCTGTTGTTTACAGTTTCCTCTGACTCCCAGCTGCTGGAAATGTTTGATATGTGAACTTTGACTTTCCTCTGTTTCTTTTAATGACCAGTTTTCTAAAATGTATTTGGAAGTTAAGGTGGAAGTTAAGGAGAGAAAAATGAAAGAAAAAAGATTGAAAAGATAAAGATGATATCTTTATCATAAGACAAAAGGAGATCAGGAGAAAAGGGAAAGGAGAGAAAATGGACAGGGAATTCTGAATTTCAGTTTCCCTTTGCTAGACACTACTCAAACAAATATTTTGAGATGTGCCCAGGATCACTCTCTGCTGAAACTCCTGAAGTGATCACTTGCTTTTTAGCTATGAGGCTGACTGATACACTGAGTTCCTTTGCCAAATCCAGTTGTCAAATGAAAGTCCTTTTCCTTCTGTAGTTAAACTCCATGATTTTTCAAGGCTATCTCCTGATTTTTGGAGCCTGGCTCATGGTTTCTGTGGAAAACTTTAGCTTGGCAAACACTGAAAGTAGTGGGAGTATTTGCAGCTTGAAGGCACTGTTCAGCAAGAGGAAGGGTGGAGGAATCTGCCCCTCAGTAATTAGTAGAATTGCTTTCTACGAAAGGACGTGTCATTTGGTAAGTTATTTTAGCATGTTGTACAGATGCAGATTATTTTTTAGATTTTTTAATTGGTGATACCATAGCAACTTTATACAATAAAAACAGTCCGGGCCAGATTGTGCCTGACAACCACCCGCTTGTTTGGGGGTGGCATGAAGCTCTACCACCCCAGGAAGACTTTGAGAGGCTCTTGACGCTCCAAATCTTGGCATGGAAGCATGCCATTACAAGAGAAATGTGTTACTAAACTCACATGTAAAGGGGACAGGTCCCTTGCCTTGCCTCTTCTATATGCCTTTCTGCATCCATTGGGATTGGTCAAGACATTACAGCTAAAACGTTGAGAAGACAGAAGATGATTTAAATTCCAGGGCTGTGCCATTTTTTCCCTTTGTGAATCAGACATGAGAGAATGCCTGAAGAGAAGATGCAGGGGCGAGTACATTTAAAACATATTGGCTTTTTCTAGGCCTACTCATGCTGCAGCAGTCAATAGCTTTCTGTTCAGTGACTGGTGGAAATGGGATTTCTGCTCTGTGCATGTATCTTAAATATTACATGTGTGTTCTGGAATAAAAGCTGGCATGGGATATGTCCAGTGCTGCCCAAGTTCTTGGCATCAGACAATGAGAGGAGGGGAAGAGGAAAACGTCACCAAGTTCCCGTGATGCAGGTCCTTTCTTTCCTTAGT
>NW_010582344.1:311426-329263 GCF_000705375.1 Tinamus guttatus | reverse complement strand
AATTTATGATTACGAGGACGCCTCACATGTTCCTAATTATTTTGGTGAACAGCCCAAAGTCAATGCAAGCAGAGCGCTCAGCACAGATCACAGCACCCAGCAGGATGCAGCAGCACCAACCATCAGTGATTGTCCCGGCTCCAGCTGACTCGGTCAGTCCGTACCCCTGTCCTACGGGGCAACAGAAACAAATGTTCATAAACCGCTGAGTTGCTGCAGACAGGGGAGCTCCTCCGCAGAGCAGGATACGAATTTTTCCACCTAGCAGCATTCGTACTTTCCGGAAAATAAGGCTAAAATACAAAGAAAAGAATGTACATTTGTTGCTTAAAATCAAAACAAGGGACAAGCTAATTTCATATCTGAACTGAAAGTTTTCACCAACTTCCAATAAAATTTATGACATTTAAGGAAAACCTGGAAGTTTTCAAAAACTCTGACTCTGATCACACAGTAAGGCTTGGAATTTTTTTTACTTTTTTTGTGCCATTAAAAAATAAACTTCAAGTTACCTATCACAGAGTGGGGTAGTGTAGCCTTTGGAAATCTGTTCCATTTTGTAATTGTAGGCCAATATAAATAGATTCCGCTGGAAAGTAGTCATTTCATTCACTTTGTTCATGACATTTTTGTAGATCCGATCCATAATTTCCTAGTTACATAAAGGGATTAATTTCAATTTAAAGCACCAGTAATCTTAAATTCAATACAACAAAAAGGGAACACGACCTATAAATTCTGCATATTTCAAATGACAAATCACAATATGGAGTACTACACGAGTGGGAGTCCATGTATCTCCCGACTAGCACTTTGCACTGCACTGATATTATTGTGAACCCAGCACGCAACTAAATAGACAACTATCGTCTTCAAGATGCTATGAGGTGTAAAAAGTATTTTCTCTTCCTGCAAAAGGCCTAATCAGGTTCTCTCTCCTACTCCTTAAATCATCAAAAAAAGGAAAGTCCATGTCATGGGTCATCTTCATCATACAATGACTGCATTTAAACTCTCTGTGTGTATACACATACACATATGTGCATGCATAGTGTTTATTATCACAAACATTTAACTGATGTGTCAATCTAAAACCTGTAACTTAAATTTTTCCAAGCTAGGCACGCCTACAGCCTGATGTGTCAATCTAAAACCTGTAACTCCTTAAATTTTTCCAAGCTAGGCATGCCTATAGTAATTTATGCCAACATATATATTAATGCAGAAAATACGGTTTTAAGTTAACTTAACTTTCAAGGCTCTGCCTTATCATTTTCATTGATAATTGCATTAATTTTCTTGTTAAACATTTGAATTATGAATTATATTTAGAAGTGATTCATCTTTAAGTTACTTACCGGGACAGCTGCCATTAGAGTTGGCCTAAGTGTAGTAACATCACCTTTGCTTCCTTTCTTTATTTTAGAGGACTGAAGTGAAGAATAAATTAACAGGAGGTCATATCCAAGATTATCAACTCATGAAGCAACATTACATAGTATATCTTGCAAGTTATCATTTATATTTATCTTTTAGCAGTTAAAACTAGTTCAGAGTAATAGTTATAAATGCAAAATTCCTTTTCATAAATTGTAAAAAAAAAAAAAAAAGATATATTTGAAAAAATATTATCATCTCTAACATGACTAATACTTTACTAAATGGACTTAACATACATCAAGAACATACCTGGTCAGCTAATGTCTGAGGAGATGAGTAGCCAATGCGGCATCCATGAGACAAACAGACAAGTTCAGCACTTAGCTCCAGAACATGAGCAAGGGGCAAATAGCCAATATAGATGTCTTTTTCCCTGTGAAGAATTGTTAAAAAATAGGTTGATTAGAGTCCTCAGGAAAGTCAGTGTGCTGAATTCACAAGGAGCTCACTGAAGAACTAGAAAAAAAACAAAAGACGGCCTTTGAGCAGAGGAATATATGTCAAATACTGAAGATTTGAGGGTTTTTTGTTTTTTTTTGTTTGTTTGTTTTTACAGTTGTCTATTGAAAGGTTAATGAAAGCAAACGGAGCGTGATGCTTATTCACACCAAAACAATTAATGTTATCTTATCCTTGCAAATGTAACTCTGAAGAATTAAATAGATTAAACAGTAGATACTAAATAGACTTTAACAGATTAAATACAGCACCTGATATTAAAAAACAAACAAACAAAAAAACACCCTCATAATTTATCACTAAGGAATGTAAGTACTACATAGGGTAGTTTGTAATTCCCTTTGTGCAAAGTGGCCTCACAGGCTTTAGTTATATTTTTAAAGATTCAACTCAGTTACTCTGAGCAGAATATTGCCATTTGCCTTTAAGTTCTCTCTTAGTGATGTAATATTTTCATTTGAAAGGTAAAAATACTGAACAGATAAGCAAGCAAGCAAGAAACCTATAGTAATTCCTTTGAAAGATGTGAAAGAGCTAGCAGGAGGAGTGTTTCTGGAACAGCTTGCATTTCTGACACTAAGGAGCCACTTAACTGGACAAGACTTGTCTCTGAAGATGACTTATTTTCCTCAAATTACAATCTGAGGACGTAAACCAGACCAAGGGGCAGGGAGGTAGAAAGTTCAACTGCGTGTTTTCTTAGCAAACTCATCCAAAATAAAGCACTCCAACGAGAAGCACTCTTCTGTATTCCCAAATACAGGAGATGAGAAAAAAGGCAGCACATGGAAAAATGATGTCACTTAACACAGTACTTGAAGATGCCCAGACAGTGTGTAGTATGTGGCGCGTCACAGACAAAGCTGTATAAAACAGATAATCTAAAATTATATCCAAGCACACAGAAGCATTGATGGTACATACCCCAAATTAGGAATCCTTTCAGCCATTCCAGTTATACCAGCAATTATGTTGCAATGGGAGATCATAACTCCTTTGGGAATTCCTGTGGATCCACTTGTGTACATGATTACCGCAATATCCGAGGGCACTGGCCTCGCCGGCTGCTTGTTTCCTGTAATTTCCAATAATCTTTATTGTAAAAAAGAATGCATAATGTGTGGAAAGCCTATCAAATCAGAAGACACTAAATACTAAGATAGCAATTTTTCTGATATATAACTATGTAACCATCAGTACTAAGTTTTGCTTTCAGTTTAAAAGATTATGGTTGAGCTTTCATTTCTCCTCCAAAACACCACCGAGCTTCCCACCTTTCAGGTCTGTTGCACTGATTTCAGCAAGCACAAGCTAAATCCTCATTTACAAAACTACTTTGTCACGAGCTTCCCCAGCAGAGTGTCAACACTCTGCCTCATTCACAGCACACATGGCAGGAAGCTACTGAGGCCCAAAAATCTGTAAATATTTTCTTAAAGTTCAACAGCTTCAAAAGAATTAAAGCATTTAAGTATATTAAATAAAAATAACTATAAAGTGATTTCTTTTTCATTCTTAAACTGAGAGCAAGAAAATAAGAGAAGCGTTTTGCAAACTCTCCTCTGGACATACACTATGTGCAATAATTGTGGCACAACATACCCACTAAAGGAGAATATACATTTAATAGTTTCCCACCCACTGAGTCCTGCAAATTCCATATAATAAATGACAAACGGGGAAAAAAGCATAAAATGAGCACATTTACTTAATATTAATTGAAAATATCAGACTATAAGCAATTTTAACTGTAGTACTCCATAATTTCCAAATGGGTGACTTGACAAATGTAATGTTCCTTTATTACAGTTTACAGTATGCAATATTCAAAAGACTGAAGAAGAATTATATCTCATTTTACATAGCACTCAGATCAATAAATCTTAACTACTCAAATTAGAGCAGTAATTTGTTCTGTGGGTTTTGTCTGGAACAGTTTGAGAAGTAGATAGAACTGGCACATCCAAAAAGGGGAAGATAACCTTTTAAAGAAGCAGAGAGCTAGAGAGCCCACCACGCTGGGAACACACCTGCCATTTCCCTGAAAATCAATAGATGGATTAACCACCCGCCAGCTTCTACAACAGAATTACATCTGATATTTATATGCCTTCAGTGATTAAAAGATTCTGAAAGCACACGGAACAAGAAAGCAACCGCTGCGTATAATCAAACCTTAAAATACCCAATCTTAAAATACTAGTTTTAGCAACCTTAGAGACAAGATTAAATTGTTACTGGCAACTGATTTTTAACTCTAAAAAGCATGATCAATTGAAAATAGAATTGAATCATTTTACATAGTAATCTGATATTTTCAGAAATGTAATAAAAGAAATTGAGTTCTGAATCTAGATTTATTTAGATTTAAATAGCTATTTTATATTTCCTTTGGGAATTTAACAAGATTTAAAACTGTTGCAAATTACTCATGTCATTCACCATAAAAATGCAGAATCTATTTTCTCTGCATGTTCTGAATATCCTGTTTTTAGTATATCTCATTATACGAATAACTTCTAAATGTCTATCCTAGACCAAAGCTTATCCTAAAAATTACTCCTCAAGCTTGGTAATAAAGAAGTCAGTTTTCACTGAAAGTATTTGACTCCACTTTACTAAAAAGATTTTTTGCTTTAAATAAAGTAGATCAGAAAAGGTTAATCAGAAAGGTTAATCATTGCATTGCAGCATTTTCCGAGGCTTTTCCAAGCCCTGCAGTTTCCTCAGATTTCTCAACAGGGTCAGACGGGGCAGCAGGGAGGACCCACCGGTGTCTGCCTTGGCGCCCATGGCCTGCACAGAGGCCATGGTGTGAACGATGACGCCCTTGGGGAACTCGGCCCACGTCGTTGGCTTCCCGTCCACTGTGATGATGTGCCGCAGCCGCGGAACCTGGGAAACGATCTCCTGCGGAAAGGGGCAGGGGTTCACAAAGCACGTGGGAACGTCGTGCCAACGACAAAACACAGTATCTCTACTGCATGCAGCGAAAACGTTGATCGGAAATGTCAGTGGATTTAAAGTACTGGGTAATAACCTCTTCTAGCTCAGACGATTGCCAAGCTGGAAGCTTTCTGACCTTAGGTTTGCAAAATTAGTTCAACTGGGCACTTAGAATTCCTCAAGTTTTTTTTTTCCAGGTATTTACCAACCTGAGGCTAACTTCAAGAAATGCCTACAAATAAGACAGGCAAGATTTGTAGAAGTGATTGACCTTCCACTCTCGTAGAACACGGACAAAAGATGTCCTGGGCAATCCTGAGCTCACAGTAATTCCTATATTCCTACGTAAATAGCCTATTCCTGAGTTATTTAAAATATGCAGCAGTTAACACAGAAAATGATTGCTTACACGGCAGTTAAGCATTGAGCAAAACACAACTTCTGAAACAACTACAGACACTCAAGTGAGCACATGAAGACAAAACTTGTTTTAAGAGAAGTGCCTGCACTATAGAAGGGCAAGGAAGTCAATCACTGTTCCGTACAGCTACAAGCATCATATAACAATAATGAATCAGATGCACTAGAGAAAGATTCACAAGTAAATAACATTTTTCTGACCTTCAATTTTGTTTGCATCAGTTCTTTACTGGTAATGATGGTGGTCACCTCAGTTTCGTTCAATCCATGTACTATTGCTGGGCCTCCCAGCGTAGCATACAGTGTAACAACTGAAAGAAAGATAAGAAAATTATTTTTTCAATTGGTCACAAAACTAATAAATAACATATATTGCTCATATGATCATTTACTATTTGTTGAAAGCCACATTGTTCTGTGTAATTCTCTTCTAAACCTCCTCTCTTATCTTCGTGGCTTTTATTTTAAACGCAGGTATCTCTTCTCAAATTAATACACACAGTATTTTACACAATTTTACACAATTTAACAGTCCTACACAGGAAAAACGGCTTGATTTCTTAATTTCTCTTTTTAGAATTCATTTTGTTTCACACTGCTCAGAACTGATTTCATGTAAGGAACTATTAAAGCACTGTAATACATGTTATCAAGAAATTAATTCCCACATTCAGTAATAGATCTTTGACTGTCATGTTCTCTTATCTATTTAAAGCAAGTTAATAAAGGTTTAATCACCACAACCACTAGACACTGAACTACCATTGTGAGAACACAATATCACAAGGAAAGAAAATAAAGTTTTCCTAACTGTCTATTCCTTAAACACTTTGTTTCTTTTAGGAGTGGTTCATTAGCAACAGTGTTAGATCATAATTCTTTCATATTGACCATATTAAACCCAATCTTCATTTCCTGCTATTCTTATGGGAACTGCATGAGAAGAAAAGAACAAGTTACACATAGGAAAAGATTGAGGAAAGAAACCAGCAGTTTAGGAAGGGAGATATCTTAAAAACAAAGGCAATTTTCCATTCTCCAAGCACAATACAAAATGAGAGTATAGCAATTCAGCATAGCTCACATTTGAAGCAGTTAAGATTAATTACTATAATCATTAAAAAATTACAACAGCAATGCTAGAAGTTTTGTCACAGGAGATATCTGAATTTCGTTTGTACTTCAGTCTAGACAGTTCACTGAAAATTTAAACACGACAATTTAAATTTAAACACGACAATTATTAAAACAAAAGACCCTACTGAGAGTTAGAGCTTTGACAGCAGCACCTTTACTGCAGAGAAAGACAAAGCCGTGGGCAATGATTTGAAATTCAAAGAGTTACTAACTCAGGGTGGCAAACTAAGCAGACAGTTTCCTTGCACAAAAAAGTAAACAGATGACCTCTACTTATTTTTTTCCTTGTTAAAACAGTCTATCATAGTTCAGAACTGTTGCAGGGCAAATGCACATGCACAGTGTTTGCTTTAATTTGGTGGGAGCAGAGTCCAGCGGAGTGTCCCGACCAGTTCCCACGAGCTCTCGCTACTTCCTTGGGTGACCCCTGTTAAATAAACATTGAGCAGAAGCTCAGCCTCCCCGAGCCAGCAAGCACCACTGAGGCACCACATGAGCTACAAAGAGGAGTCTAATCTTTCAAATAACCAATTATATAATTACTCATCTACAAAATAAATACACCAAAAACAACTCACAGCTATATGATAAAAGCAGAGAAATTGAGAGATATTCCGTTTATAAGATGGTGTACAATGTCATGGAGAGAAGAAAAGCGAGCAGTCATTCTGACCTGGGGAATTCTCTTTTCTCCACACTAACACCTCAAACCCTTTTTTTCTCTAGGAAAACTGCTCTAGGGAATTTCTTAACAACAAAGAATCTGCTACCTTATTACGCAAGAAAAAATCCTGCCCTGAAAAAAAAAAAAATCATCTCACCCTCCCTCACGTATCAAATGGAAGGAGGAAAGCAAACTGCCGAAGGCCTCAGAGTGAACTCAATCCTGACAAAAGCACTTCTGCTGAGGCTGCAGGGACGTGTCACCGGACCACGGATCCCGACTTATTCCATGACTTAGTTCCACACTCAGGTGTTCCAGCTCTGCACCAGTGTGAGCAGATGCATACAGGTGAAGAAAAGACCCTTTGGATGCAATGTCTCTGGAGCCTTCTACTATTTCTGTTCTTTCTATTTCGAGGACCAGCAGTCCCTTCTCTTCCTGCAAGGCTTTCCTAGCTTCCAAACATGCACGCAGGAAGGTAGAGCTTACAGATATTTCATTTATCTGCACGTTATACCTAATATAAAAATGATTTTCCCCATGCTAATACTGCAGTGCAAAAGGCATTGTCTCGAAAGTGAGATATGAAGCATGTGTAGCTGATGTTGGCCTAAGTCCTGCACACATACCATAATGTGTAATACATTTCACATTCTGAAAGAATGTCACAACACTATCGGAACAGTTTGCTCTCACAAAATTTGAAAACTGAATAAAGCTAATATTAATAAGCTACTTGGCAATGTTTGGCCATGCTGCTCCTAAAAAAAAAAAAAAAAAAAAGTGAATTTTGTAATTTGCTCGGCAAAATGACTACGTGAACACTGCCTAACAGTATCATCATCTGCCAACACACAAGTCAGCCAAGTTCATGTAAGATCACACACAGCTTAGACACCAAATATCACGTCAGACAGTGCGCTGAAGCACGTCTCAAAAAGGGAATCTAAAACATTTATCTAACCAAACCAGAAACATATGCATACCGTTCCAAATACATGATATCCGTCCAGTCACTATGTCAGATGTTTTTAAATTATGAAATATTCCTAGAATTCGCAAATATCGTTCACTTCCAAAGATAAAATAAATGAGACAAACATTTATACTTCTTCCCAGGAATAAGTCAATAAGAATTTACTAAAACACAAAAGTGAAAATAGAGAACTGCCAAAATATATTGTGAGAACTGTAATTACAAGACAAGGCAGACATCTCATCTGAGAACAGCTTGCGCATATCTCTGTTCCAGGAGAAAAGTTTGCAGCAGTCACTCGGTGAATAAAGGGCAAAACTACAATTTAGGCTGGACAGCACCTGGGAAGTCGCACAGCCCCTCTGCCCAGCAGGTCATCAGTTCAAGGCCATGTCAAGCTTTGAGCATCTCCAAGGACAGAAAGTCCACAACAGCTCTAAGCTCTGGTATTTAATTACCCATAACGGGAAAAATGTCCTCCTAATAACTAGGCAGATTTTGCTGCATCTGAGCTCATGTCAGTTACCCGCTGTCCTACCAACACACACACCTCCTTTTCCAACCACCCGTCCTTCTCCGCAGCCCGTCCTCCTGGTCTCTTTCCAGCATGCCCATGTCCATCCTGTACTCTAAGACCCAAACTCCAGACATGGTCTGAGCAATGCCCAGCGGAGGGGAAGGATGGCTCTCCTGCACCTGCCTTGCTGCAGCCATGCCACTAGAGCCCAGGACACTGCACGGGGACACTGCTGATACACGTTTAGCTTTGTGTCCACCAAGAGCCCTGGCTCCTTTGCTGCAGAGCTGCTCTCCATCTGCTTCTCTCCCAGGCTGTACCGGTGCAAGGGGTTATCCCAGCCCACAAACAGCAAAGGGTCTGCGACTGCCAAGGAAGCCCGTCCTCCTCCTCGGGCATACCCAGCTTTCCCTCAACACAGCCAGTGGGCTCAGCAGTAAAGCAGCGGAAGACTAAAGGAAAAGTAAACTGCAAGTTACAGAATGGGATTAAAAACGTCCTTTGAAAAAAAAATGACACAGGACACTTCTTTTGTAGTCAATTCATGAGAAAATGAGTATTGCTCTAGTAGAGATCAGGAGAATCTCACCTCAGTTCACTTCTAGGGTTAAAGATCCAGTTAATGTATGACAACCTAGACACTGTGTATGACCAGGAAGCTGCCTACAGACCGTTCACCCAAATTAAATGTTGGGCAGCAGTCTTAAAGCTTCCGAAGGAAGAATGAGGACTCCCCAAGTCTGTCCTTGAGCATGGTCTCAAATCAACATTCAGGTTAAATGAGCGTTTAGTGAAGAATACACAAGGAAATATGATCATGTTCCACGGAAAACAAATGACCAAAATATCTTTAGGATAGGGTTATTCCATACAAAAATAAGTAAATCTGTGTTTCAATGAACCTTAGGATAAAATGAGAGACAAGCTTAACATTTACCGAAATACAAATAATGGAGTGACAGTGCCCCTGGTATTAGAAGGCATACTTTGGAACAAGTGGAGGATGCTACTGCCAAACTTTTCAGTGTAGTCTGGGCATCTAGGGCTAGGGTTAAAGGATGGGACTCAGCTTAATGAGGACAAGTTGAAAATAGAGGGCAAACATGGCCCTAGAGAGGCCAACAGCTACTAAGGGCACTGATATTTAGATTAGTCTACAAGATGAGTAACAGCAGAGTTTGCCAACGAACCTTGTCTCAGGACGGGGCTGTGGCAGGTAGCCAGTCACTAATGACATCAATGACACTGACACACGAACACACCCCCAGCAGTAAGAAGAAAAGAGGATCCATAGATTTCTCAGTAGAGGAGGATGAATAAATAAGCAAGGTTTGGGGTAAGGAGCAGCTTAGGGTTTTGGCAGAGGAAGAGTTACTGAACAACACTCCGTAGAAAGCGCTTGTCAAAGCAAGCCCAGGACTCGCTCAGTCTTCTTCATTTTGGAGAGAACAACAGTACGATAAACTCTAATTCAAATCAAGATTGAAGAACTGACACAATGTCCAGTTAAAACAAAACTTGGAGACGAAGGTTTGATGTCAACTCCTTAAACCGAATCAATGGATTCATACGTGATTTTTGTTTGTTTTTAGAGGCCTGGTAATCTGTACTGATATAAGAGTAATGAAAAAGTAAAGTGCTCTGTCACGAATTTATTGAGCAAGATGCATTTACTGAAGCCAAGTGCAAACAGATACAGGCTTTTCTGCAAAACATCACAAAGTATGGAGTAACTAGCTTGTGCAATGAGGATTTTATTTGCAATTTTAAATGTTTTATATCCTGATTTTAATTCATATGAACTTTTCCTGTATAAAACAAAGTAAAAGGCTTATTTTCAGATCGTGCTACAAAATAAAAAGTCATAAAACTTTAAGAAAAGATGCATACTTACGCTGGTAGTTACACATAAAGCAAGCCTGAGCTGCAATCATCCACTCAGCTCTAGTCTCACAGAAGATAGCAATGTTAGTCTTTGGTTGCTGACCCAATACTGCTAAGCCATTTCCAAAATTAACAGCTTTAATGTATACATCCTCATATGAAAGCCAAGTGTACTTGCCAAGGATAACCTAATAAGGATAATGAATTCAGTTTAGAAAACAGAAAGCCTTAATGCATGCCCTACTGTATCTTTAAGTCTGTGAACAAAATAAAGAAGTTTGAAATTAAAGTCACTTCAGTTTTAACAGTTTATTCAAGAAAATAAGTAACATTAAAAAAAAGTATGGAAGTTACACACACACACACACCACAAACACAGCATTTCCAAAAAGTTATCACTTCATTTTTTGTTTTCACATTAGGGAAGCACAACATTCCCACCACACTTTTTGACTTCAGAAGCACTCTGAAAAGCCCTATCTGACCCATATACTTTTAGTTTTCACAAAGATTTGGTTTATTTCAAATGAAGGATGAAAAAAGCTGGCTTGCACAAAACACTCTATATCCGCATTCTTGGATACTTGGACTCAATGTGACACACAAATATAGTTAGGTGCTCATTCTTATGAAAAATACTGAGAAAACTGGAATCCAGACAGCATTAAATGAATGGCTTCTCCATCAAAAATTAGGAAATTCCCTTTCCTTTGTTTGTTCTTCCTCCTTCTGACATAGGTTTTAGAACAATCTTTTTGCCATATTTTACTGCTAAACAAAAGCAAGACAGAAGTGAGTGGAATTTACTGGCCAACTCCAGTACCTGAAAAGTTGGGTGGAAAAAGTTAAAATAATCTCACTTTTCTTCCACAAGTGGAAGCTGTGCACAATAAACATAGATATGAATTTACTGTTCACTATCTACTTACCATAGATCTCCATGTATACACTTGTACCTTACATTACTGTTGGTTTTTCACTGATAAGCTATTTCTTTGAAGATTATTTGATAAATTCATATGCAGATCAGAAAAAGCTTTCACACTGAAAATTCAGGTCCTAAATTATTATACCTTACCTGTCTATTTATACAAGCACCTGGACAATTTTGAAAAGTAAACAGCTTTTCTGGTCAAATATTTCAAAGTTTTCCTCTGTCTACACAATTTTATTAATAAATGTAATCTAAAACTAAAGAAAAAGATAGAAAAAAAGAAAAAGTTATCTCACTTTCTACCATTCTGTTTTTCAGACATCATCAGACATCATTTACCTAGTTTAAATAAATTTCAAATTTGTGGGCCACAGAAACTTTTGGTACGTAACTACATTTCTAACGATTATGCATTTTTGGATCAATTTTGTCAAATGACAATTTCCCTGACTTTACATATATAATAATAGTCCAAAAGCTTGCTAGAGAAGGGCCCAAGAAGTCAAGACAGATAATTAAACAGAGGCATAACAATCAAACAGTGAATCAGAAAAGGAAGCACCTACATATGCTTTTTCTTAATAAATAAATAATAATAAGATAAATACTGCCCTCTAGTGTATTAGCTTTTAATATACTTAAACTGCAATTTATTAAAAATATTTGATTTACATATTTTAATGCTGGTCACGGCTTTCCAAAATAACAGTTGCGAAAAGATCGCTTTTGCCTACCAAAATGATATCGAATTCCCCCCATGTTCCCCCATGTATATTTTTCCTGTGTCTCAACTGATTCTATTTTTGTTTATAAACCTTTAACAAAACAAAACAAGAAAAAGAGAACGTCAACAACAAAGCAAAATCCACATATTAAAGAAGCACATTAAAATATAATCTACAGCTAACACCACACAAAATAGTCGACTGGCAAACTCAAGTTCACCTTTTGGACAAAGTGAGACAAATGTTGTTTCATTTTTTACAAATCTTAATTTAGTTTTATAAATTTTAATTTCCATTAGGAGGGATATTGATTTAACCTATTAACCTGATTAATGACCTGTTAATTAATCTAGCCCATTGCAGTCTGCACAACAGACCTCTTCTGGCTGGTAATGCAACTGAGTACACAGACCTGCCACTGACTCGCAGGTGACCTCCAAAATATACTAATCATTGCCATCACTGTGTGTTCAATCTCTGAAACAGAAAAAAATAACTAACAAGTCTTGGTTATACCTTTAAGGTATACAAATTATATGTAAAGATTTGGAACTATCATATACCTCTTCAAGAAGTTTCACCAAACAAACCTTGGCTAATTGACAAGTGATAAAAGATGCACGGTATAAAATACATAAATTCACAGAAAGAATCCTAACATTGTTAATCAACCATGAATCTCAAAAACTTTCAGATATATTCACTTGCTAAAACATTTTGTGAGATACTGACAAAATATTGCCTTCCTTAATGGAGAAAAAAAATCGGAAGTAAATTTCAGAAGTAAATTTACGACAGGATGCCACCACCTGGAACCAAACAATACAACAGTAATTATGGCAATCAACCATAATGAACTGCTTTGTGAAGCTTTGTCAAAATTACCTAATTGAAGACTTAGAAACAAGTAATTCGAGAAAATCAACATCAACATTCTTCAGTTTTTCATCATTCAAAAGACTTAACTTGCATTATGCAAAAGGCTAAAACTCCTAAGTGCTTTAAGCTTTACACCACTAATTAGAAAAACAGAACAAAGTTTATGGGCAGCCAAAAAAAAAAAAAAAACAACCCCACACTAGTTTGATTCATCATCAACTTGTTTTTATTTCTTTTCAGGTCAACAAGGCAGCAAAATATGCATCAAAAAGTCTACGTATCCTTTGCTCTCAAAGACAGGCATTTCTGAACAGAAATTCATTCTCACCGAGAAATTAATTCCACAGCTAGCAGGAATCTGAACTAACAACTGATGTTGCTTTAAAGATTTTAACAGAACAAATCTTACTCATATTAAACTTAATGTTAACCAAATTCTACTTTAAACATTACACTCAAATACCAGAGTTAAAATTAGCATTATCTAAGGAATTCTTTATTATATGAAGAAGTGCTTCTCTTGCAGAAAAACTGATTTTATCCAAAAATGATTTTTTTAACATGAAGACAGCAACCTCTTCTAATACAGAAGTGCTGAACTTTAACACACATCTGCACATACATTCTCTTAATGAAATCTGATTTGCTCCCTCAGGCGAAACTACATTTTTAAGTGTCTCTGAATAGACATTAATCAACCAACAACACAGGCCTGAACTTGAGTCCCAATCCTCAAAACAACATAAAAAGTTTTTTTCCTGTTTCAATTACTTCTGCCCCTTATGATTACAGGTTTTCAAACACGGTTTTCCTTAAATAAGGCTAGAAAAAAAAATCTTCCAATGAAAGTTTCTGCAATCTTTTTTTCAAACAAGAATAACTTTGTATCTGCTTGCATACCTGGTAAATACATAAAAACATACTTATTTACATACAGATATATATAAATTAAATATTTTCCCTCCCCTTTGGCTAAATATAACAAAGAATACGTACCCAAGAATGCAAAAACAACATTACAATTTGTTTTAAATGCTGATTAATGAGTTAAATGATCTAATTATCACTCTTTGCATGACTATTTACATTAACAAATTTACTTTGTGTCCAGTTTCTTTTGCTGAATTTGAACTCTTGCACATATATACACACACACACACACACACACACACACACACACACACACAGAGAGAGAGAAAGAGAAAGGGAGAGTGATATGTAGAAGGCAGACTTACCTTTTTAAAAATTTTTCCTGATGGCTGGATTTCATCTTCTTCTTTTAATATTTCACGTGTTCCCAAGAGTTTTTTGTCCTTATATTTAGTTTTAGCATACTTAAAAACTTTGTCAAGTGTATCACATCCAGGACATAGCACTGAAGCTAAGCAGTGTTGACTGTTAACAGATCTGTATGCACCCCCAGGCTTGTTATTCACAGGTTTAGCTTTAACCTGCTTGGATTTTGCTATAGCCTCCCTTGATCCTGATAGTATGTACCATGGAATGTACGTGATAAAGGAGTACACCAAGATTATAAAGTTTATAAACTGTAGAAGAACAGGGTTGATGTCATGCTTCAGCTTCATTTTTGCTTCTTGTGAAGCTTTCGGAAGAGAGTTTGAAAACATGTATCAATTAGATGGAGATCCCAAAAGATCTGGAAAAAGAAAATAAAAAGTTAGAAATCTGTTCTATAGCTATCGCATCTACGGTGTCAATACCAGCGTATTTAACGCCTTTGCGGTATTCTTATTTTAAAACGTTCATTTATTCTTTGAAAAACCTAACAAAAAGATTTTTAATGGGAAAAAAATGTTTAACATTTTAAGCTTCTCTACTAGTGATGGAAAGAGACCTTGCTTCATGAGTTTTAGAATTCTAGATCCTTTTCAGAATAAGCCAATACTGTACATTTGCACCATTAGGCTAATTCCATCTTTCTCCAAATCATCCATTTTTTAAAAACCTCCAAAGCTATCTAGGTAGCAACCTCTTGCTAAAAAAAGGTTATTGTAACCAAAGGACTCTTTGTAACACTCAATCACATGAGCGACATAGCAGGACTCGAATGAACCAACCTGTTCTGCAAAGTACCCACAGACATATCTAAATAAAGTCTGTGAGCTCTTCAGTGAGGGGAATTACTGGATCAGGCAGCACAGGAAGAAAGGAAATAAAAACAGAACTGTCTACATTTTAATTTTCAAACCAAAAGCAAAGTAGTGATGGCAAATTAAATAAATAAATAAATAAAAACTTAAGTAGGTTAATCAGCACATTCAATAATCAGTTGAAGAGACTTATGTTCTTAGCCTGTCACTGGAGGATACTTAATAAAAATAATCATATGCTGACCAATAAGCTACTTTTGATAGTAGCGTAGAACATGATGTTTTGAAGCTGAATCCAGAGTTCACAGGACAAAAATGTACCCATTTTTTCAGGCAGTTATAAATTGGACTGTAACTCGTGCTTCTTCAGCGTGGTTCCCTTGCATTCACAGTGAGGCACACATATATTTATGGTTTCCCAAAGAGGAAACACTGAACCACGTTCTCAAGTGCAAGGTATAACAAGTGGCTCTTACTGAGCTGCCTACCTACTTTCTAAACTAAGATAAAACAGTAAAGTGCTTCATCACACACCTAGGAAGCTGCCACCCAAACAAGATGCCATGGAAAATTGTATGGCCTAACTGCTCATCTAAACCAAAATAGGAGACAGGAAGCCTGAATGTTTTCAGAGCACACATCGCTCCGTGTTAATCTGATCCCAGGACACATTTCACAGAAAACCTGCGAGAGAGACTCAACTCCTGGTGACAATGTAAAAGGAGAACTCAAGCCCAAACCAAGCATGGGGTTCAAGCCAGCGTTCTTCTAGGCAAATATGATGATGTCAATATTCCTCTGTAGTAGTTCATATTTCTACCCCGTTATCCCATAAGCTATCCTAAAAACTCAGCAAGAAGACATAATACCCAATTAGCAAAGCTACTCAAAAAAAAATGAAAAGGTTTCAGAGAAATTTTCAAAGTTTGTTTGAAAACAAGGTTTTCAAAGCTTTCAAAGTTACTTCAATTTTGAAAGGGATACACTGTTTAATATATTTCACTTTTAAAACTATCAGACTGAACAAAATATTTTATCTAAGCTTAAATTTCATTGAAATTACAACTTCTGGCCACCTTACTAGCTTTAGAAGTAGCCGACCTCTTTTGATCTTAAAAAAGAGAGCAAGTAAACCAAATTTTTTGCATTACAGAACACGTGTAGGGGAAAGGGATCCTACAGAGCATTCATTAAGTGAGAAAGCCCAGGGCCTGCACAAGTTTTGATTTGTTTTCATGTTTTCTAACTAATTAATAACAAAAAATAAATAAAAGCACATATGTCATGAAAATATCTTTAGCTACCTGGTGCAGTCTGCATCAGGTTTGCTGCAAATGCTTGGGTTTTTAAATACATATCCATTTTGATAACCTTTCACATACTAGTATTGGGGTTTTTGAGGAATCAGCGTTCAAACCCTGAGTAGTGATGCAAGAAAGGTTGGCAGATTAAAATAAATCCTGGATGAAAGAGCTGCTAATTCATGCAAGAACATCCCGCTCATACAACACAATATACTGTGGAAGGGGATGTTTCTGCTCACACATAATACCTGTTCCATTTATAATTCTGTTTCGTGAAGCAGTCACCAAAAGGGAAACAGTAAAAGCACAAGTAATTCACCCCGTGAGGATAAAAGGAAGGCAGCAAACACACCCAAGGGCTTGGGAGAAGTAAACCGGTAGTTTTCAGGACTAATCTTACTTAGGACATAATCAGTGATTTAGCCCTGTATACTTCTTAGACTAATACTGCTCTACTCTTCAGTTTTAGAAACAAACTTTTGTTAAACGAGAAAGGAAAAAATCCTTATAGGAATGTGTTTACTAATTGACCTGCTTACAACAAGTACTTTACAATAGAAGTATGAATTAACAAGAAAAAGAAACCTTATGTAAGTTCTCATTGTGGCAGGTAGGGGTACAAGAGCTGATACAAGGAGGTCTCTCAGTTTACTCAACAGGAGCTGTCACAGGTAATTGTGCTGAAATCTAAAATGGAAAATCCCAATTAAATACAGCAACTACAATACACATCCTCTGTACTTTCATCTGTACAATAAATACAGCATTTTTTTTTCCTCCACAAGGCTGCATACATATCACATAAAAACCAACTGAATAATCAGACTTTTCCCTTCCAAGAAATCTGTATGTATTCAACTATGGCAATAACAAAATATATAAAAACTCTCTTATGTAACTCAACATAATAACAGTCCATTGCAATAAGGGACAGAATAAAAAAAAATCTAATATGCTTTGCAGGTTACTGCTTCATAGACTGCTGTACTAGCACCTGTACAATGTATTTGGAAATATTTTTAAAGGAGGGACATTTAACATACACTGGCAATTAAAGAGTCTCCCTAGATAAGCAAGGGCTGATTGAGTTGAAGTTAATTTAAGGAGGGAACAAAGGAAGTTTTAGATTACAGACATTTTTCAGAGGGATTTATAGAATAGGGCAAATAACAATGAAATAGTTTGGACTATCTAAAAACATAAACGGCAGAAAAACTCCCAGTAAATTTTATAGTGGCATTAAATTATATAAATTAAATTGCAAGCTGCTTTTATCTACAGCTACCCATACATATACAGTCTCCACCACATGCTCAAAAGGCACATGAACCCTGAATGTCTGAGCATGAATAAATGGAGAAAAAAAAAATATCACTTTTAAATAACTATGATTCCATGAACTTCCCAAGTTCACTGGACAGCTGCAAAAACAAAGTTGCTG
>NW_010582344.1:281049-300546 GCF_000705375.1 Tinamus guttatus | reverse complement strand
GGGCCGGGCCGCTGCGTCACCGCGTGCGTGGCGCGGGCGGGAAGGAACCGGAGCCAGCCGGATCGCGCCGCCCGTGTGGAGCCGCGGGGCTAACGCGTGGTGCGGGCGGCCCTGTGCGCTCTGCTGGCCGATAGCGTCTTGGCTTTGCTGTTACTTTCGTTGCGTTCAGAGGAGTTCCCCCAGTGATGAGGAAACGTATATGCTTATAGGCAATATAAGAAGTTAATTTTGCCTCAGGGGCAAAAATAGGAACTGTTACTATTTGGCTGGAGCTTCCTGGCGTGGTAACACCCTTTACCAGCAAGTCTTCTGACAGGGGTGTCAATGACTTGTTTTTCGATGAATTACTCTTGGTGAAGAGCTATCACCAACCTGAGTAGCAGGAGCTTGGGTTGGCCTGAAGGGAAGGAGGGAGCCTGTTACAGCCTCTCATCCCACTTTGAGGGGCCACAAGGAGCTCCAGGGAGCTGTGGGACAACCGGAGCGAGGCCACAGGCAGAAGAGCTGAGCTCTGTGTAGGCGCCTTGGGGATAGCTCAGCCTTTTTAGGTACCTATGGTATTTTTTCAAATCCCAGGCAAGAAGTCTAGAATTTGAGATCACCACTAAGACTACAAACAAGTGCCATGGCTCCAGTCACTACAGAGGCTCATGACTCACAGCTCTAGGCTGGCAGAGCTTAATGCGAGACCACTCAGCCTGCCTCACGCCAGCCGTCATCACAGCTGGCACCTCCGGGAGCAGGTTTCAGTTACTGCCCTAGGCCAGGCCTGTGTCCATGAATTATTGATGACATCCTTCATCAATATTGAGTCATTCAGCCCTGCTAATGTTCCCTGAATGAGAATTAAATATCTCAATTTAGTCAGCATGATACAGACTGAATACTGAAAGGCAGAATAAGTGAGCACCTGCCTGAGACAAGCAAATAAAAATAACATATGGGAGTAAGATTCCAAGATGTAGAAGAATGATATAAATAAATAAAGCAGTATGGTTGTATCCACGTTGGTGGCAATGCCCGTTACCAGAAGGGCTAGGTTCATTTCTCACCCTATGTGCACGTCCAGGGTTCCTCTCACACAGCCCTTGGACCTGAACAGCCCATGGATTGTACTGCAAAATGTACAGTAGCAGTCCACAGCACATGCAGAGTATCCAGTGAATGGCTGTTCCACCTTTCCCCTCATAAGTACAACATATTTCAGCTGAAAAGCTGTTTACGTGTGGCTGTGTGCAATGTCCGTTTAGGCACTCAGAGTCCCGGTGTGGCTGGGAATTCGCTGACTCCTACTAAAATAGCAAGTGGGCAGGGTGTGCGCTTCTAACCCAAAGACCAACTGAAATGACTCAGCTCAGTTACTGGGAAGTAAATGCTCCCAGGTGTTCAGATGTGGAACAGAGGAGATCACAAATGACAGTTAAGAAAAGCAGGAAAACATTATCCAGAGAAGATTTCTGATCTATAAAGATCATGAGATAGACAAAGAGATGGTAACTGAAATTTGGGTAGGAGTATAAAGATGTTGTAATTAAACTTTTCACATCATTAAATGTGAAAAGGGATGAGTGCTGAACAGTATACTTGGAAGGGGGAAAGCTCATTTTTTAAAGATGGAAAAGGCGGGCATTTCTGCATTAGACTTCAAGTGACATCACAGGATTCACTTAGCACAAGTAGAAGCAACATGGACAATAAGTTTAAGACAATATGTTAATAGAAACACAAAATAATACTAGATAGATTTGTGATGTAATCTTCCAGATTTCATACCAGGCAGGAAGTTTCAAGATAAGACTGCAAAAGCTGTTTCACATAAAGAAAGATGAAGTCTAACACTGGATAGTGCAGAGTGAGGCACAGACACCCAGATCTAGCGTTGAATTTCCCATTTCCTTGTTTGTTCCTGGGTAATCGCAACGGCCTGGGCACTGCAGTATTTGGGAAAAAGTCTCTCTCTCAGAAATACGCAGAGTCCACAACTTGGAATTAAAGGCGGCTCTGTATTAAACTGCTAGATCTGAAGACGACCTGACTTTAGGAGAGATCCAAATACATTTTTACTCCACATGCGGATTGGTTGACAAACCGTGCATTTCACCCTTATCTTTATTACAGGCTGCACCGTTGTGCACATTCTAAGCTTGAACTAAGCCTGAACTTTGAGTTATTCGACACACGAAAGCTAACTGCGTGACTAGGGCCTATCTGTGCTCCCAGGGCACATAGCTGTTGACCATGGCACTAATAGCCTTCAGGGTAAAGGAGTTTATGCTGAAGCTACCTCCAACAAGATGCTTTTCAAGAAACTGTCAGCCTTTCTGTGTTGAACGCCCCCAGTGCTTACTGACTTTGCGCTGAGGTAAAACTAAGTTATCCAAACTATTCCTGCAACCTTTAACCAATCTGTTGGCCACATTGCTACATAAATCAGTTAAAAGTACATCCAGGGCACTAGGAACACTAACTGCCTGAAGAAGAAGTTGCCTCACACCTACCTCAGCTAGGATCTGCCTATGCACAAGATCACATATCAGACATTCACTACAGAGCATTTTTTACGTCCTGCTGCCCAGTGCAAGGATCTTGAGCTAACTTAGGAATAAACCACTCTAAAAGGCAACAAAATTACTTAGAACTAGTAAATGCTGACAAGTTTCGAAGCTTCCATTCAATCTTCATAGATTCCTAGTGACTATGTGTAGGATGGGCAGAGTTGTACAGTTTCTCATCACCTCAGGGATTTTGCCATGCCTTTGTGCTTAGGTGTGCTTAGGTACAAAATAGAGCTTTGGAAAGTTTGGATGATTTTGGCATAGTGTGTTTTATACTGTATGACTCTGCTCCATATCCAGAGATACTCAGAAATATTTGAGACACCACAGGTCTTGGGGATATATAATAGACACAATTACAACATTTAAAATGACTGATAACTTATGTTTAGAGTTGGAAATTTAAACTATGCAAGTTAGTAAAGCATAACTTAGATCACATAGAATATTCAGACAGAGAAGGAATATTCATGAAAACATTCATGGCCCCTGCTAATTATGTTAATATCTTCCCAAACAGTTGCTTATCTATTAAAATTTGCAGCAAGAAAGACTGGTTAATTATTCTCGGTTTCTCTTTAAAAAAATCTGCAGGCTCCCTCCAGTCAGGGAGAAAGAAACTGTGCCATATGGTTTGAGGAACAACAGAGAAAGAAGAGCAAGTAGTAAATAACAGCGAGCAGTTTTTAGATTGCAAGGGATGTTAAGCAAATACTGATTTGGAAGTACAGTCAAATGATTCATCAGGAAAGAAAACATAACCAATGTTAGCTGGTTATGTATGACCAATTCTAATTAATATCCAGTGAGTAATAAAAAAAAAAGAAAAAAACACCCACTAAGAGCTGCATTTGTGAGGGAATCAATGAATGAGTAAATGTGTGGAAGCCTGGCATTAATCCTTGATGAACAGACTACTACATACTGATATTCAGGAAAAAAAAAAAGGAAAAAAGAGAAGAAAAGAAAAAGCCACAGATATCACAGAAGTGAGAGCTTTTAGCTAAAAATATATGAAGGAACACAAACAAAGTACTTTGAGAAGGTATATATGGCAATACTAAAATTGACTTCTGGTGTGAGAGAACAGGGACAACTAAAGAAAGGTTGTGCAGAACACAGCTCTGGATCTGGGTAGAATATAAGTCACTGTGAGCCTTCAACTTGGGAAGAGTAAATGACTCCGCAATTAGTAAACTTTCATCATGTCTGATTAGATAATTGAGAGCTACAAATTGCTACAGCATTACTCACATTGTTATATCAATTTTAACAAAAAAAAGCCATTAAATTAATTGCTTATAAGTTTGATTTCTTTAGCTACAAGCAATAACTATTTCAACAAAGGGGCACATCGTGCCATTCAACTTCTTTACAATACCAGTGCAATAACGTAACATTCTTTTTCTAAGAATTTCCTGGTAGTGTGACATTTGAAAGTCCTATTAATATGCAGAGAGAGCTGAACTAATATACTGAAGCACCATGGAAAGCCAGCTGGGATGCGAGTGCTGGCAGCAGAAAGAGTTTGTGCTCCTAAACTGATCATTCTCAGAATCATTAATTTTGGGGTGTTGTTTTAAAAAACAGCTTTTTTTTCTGAAAGAAGGCAGCATGAAATTTCAATGCTAAATAACCTCCACTTACATATCAGTACATTTGAGTCATTTTTATATAAGAAGCTTTTTGTTTCCAAATAGAGGAATGAATGAGTAAGTCTCTAAGCTCATGCTGGAAAGCACAAGCTGACAACATGCCTCCAGTGCTTAATTATTCAGTACAACATTTGGTAATTTGGTCATGCCCAGTGCTAATATTCACTGTCACTTTGACAGGGAGAGATTGATGACATTAATAATACGGTGATCAAGGAGATAGTGTAAAATTTATCTTCACTAGGCAGTTCAGCTTTGAGTAGTTCTTTAAATTTCCCTCTTGTATTTTCTAATAGCACAGATACAGCACCAACCTACTGCAATAAACCAGAGTGCTATTTGGGCATTAACAGTGTGACAGCAGCCTTCCCCCCACCCTGCGCGCATGCACACACTCCCCCAAAATTTCCAACTAGGGAAAAACAAGTAAATAGGTTAGGATCTATAATAAAACCTTGCAAAAGCACAGCCTGGAACACTGCCACACTCCAGGACAGCCATACTATGAGAAATTGTGTCACCAATGGCAAATCAGAGGCAGTAGTAAAAATAGAACTTAATTCTGCTGTTGAACTTTTCGCACAAAAGCCTCCTGTCTTTTTCTAGGCCAGTGAAACCTTAACAGTTGAGCTGACAGCATCGAAGCAGCCAAGAGGAAACAGAAGCATCGTGCAAGGAGCACTGTGGGGTCTGCAGAGAGAAGGCTCCAAAGACCATCTGAGTGACCAGTGTGCTCTAATATGATTTAATCATCACATAGACCACCAAAATCCCCACATAGACCCACACTGCCAGTCAAGCAGGGCTCCGAGGCCACGCTGAAGCCGTCCTGCCTGACATCGCAGTGGTTGCACGCAAACAGCTCAGCTATGCTGCCGGCTACCTGACAACTTATTGGTGCAGAGTCACTTGAGAAAACTAGCGGAGGTTGATACCGAGTGTGGGGCAGCTCAGGAAACCCCAGCCAGCGCTTAACGAGTGGCCAAATGTCCCTGGGACATGCTCTGGGCAAATGCCCATCTCTCACGTGTTCTGTGCAAACTGCACTCATCAGCTACCTCTTCCCTCGCCCTTGCAGTGTGCCTTTTCTCTAGCGGGGGGGGTAAGCCTGCTACAGATTTCATGAAGGGGGTCACCATTTCACCGTTGTATACCTATGGCATCACTGACCGAAAGGATTTAGGCCTGCCTAAACTATGAAGTTGATTTTGAAATCATTCAGTCACGTATGCGCTGCACGTCTGCCAAACATCGGATTATAGGGAAGTTACTCCTGGAAAAAAAAAAAAAAGAGTTCTGTAAAAAAATAGGCAGTCACCCTCTCTGTCTTGCAATGTGTAATGAACAAAATTCCTGTATACATTTTGAACCTGAAAGTGCCTGGTGCAGAACAGGCGTTCGGTGGCACCCAGCGCATGTGCTCCGCAGTGCGAGCTGCACCTCTCCTGGTCAGCACGCCCAGCGCCTCCTTATTCAAGTGGCATCTTGTGCCCCTTCACAAAGTTGATTTTGATTCTGGGCTTGACTGAATAGTAACACTGTTGTCTGAATTCACATTGGCATAACAGAAAAAAAAAGGGCAAAAAGTTCTTGTTTATAGGTATTCCTTTGAAATTTAGTCTGCACAAGTAAACGCAATTGGACACACATGGGTTTCTTTAAAGAACAGCAATGTGAGGATGAAGTTAGGAAAATTCCAAAGAATGGTTTTCAGTGCACTTCATATAGGACGTAGGGACTATTGTGCCCCTTTCCAGAGATACGTAATGTGAGCCGTCACACTGGTTTGACCAAGTTCAGACAGTGAACCTTTACAAAATTTAGGCATATAGCAGAGCTGTCCTATTTTATGGGCTGTGCTGACCATGCTAAATTGGCTGCTGCTTGCCCGTTTTTGCAAGGCAATGATTTATGGTATTCAAGTTAGCCAAACTGCATGTGGATTTTGTGCATCAAACATCTGTAAAGCCTTCAGAGACACTGGGGCTACGAAGCAGCAACGTAATAGATTTGAGACATGCCAGCACTGGTTATGAGGTGGAAAAAAATAAACTATTTTTTAAAGCCTAATTTATAACAATTGTATAAAATCAGTGGTTACTCATGGGTCTACACATTCATAGGCTGTTCTGGGCAACGATGAGCAGAACGTGCCCGCTGCTCCATCGCCCTTCTGCAGGACCCTGCTGCTTGTACCAGGCGCGTCGCGCAGGCCAGGACTGCGGGCAGCGCAGGGAACTGCTCCGTCCTGCTAGCAGGAGCTGCAGTTACACTCCTTTGCTTCGTGACAACTACTTAGTGATTGAAAACCTGTTATCAACACCAGCAGACAGTAAAATAGAACTTCACTAGCAGCTGCATTTTATGTGCCTAATAAGGAGTAAATACAGTCCAATTAGTGCCAGAGTTATCTCAATGCAATCACAGAGAAAGGGGTCACAGCTTAAAAAACAAGGAAAATAGTGTTTGATTCAGCATTTTGACTCTACAGGCACACACCAACACTCTTCTATATTATACAAGAGTAAGAGAAAGCTACGAATATAGAAGTACTACCTGAAACAAGTCAAATCAGAAAACACACAGAGAATAAAACCAGGAGGAATTAAGTAAAAGGTCTCATTAAAGAAATTACAGATTAAAGTCGAATAAAGTATGATTTTATAGCCCTTCTATGTGTTGGCATTATCCTGAAGTAAATCTTACAAAGGCATAAATAACTGAGACAGAGTGATCTCTTGATGATTAAAGTGATACAACTCTGAGTTCAGATACAGGGTGCTTTGGTTTGGGGAAAAGAGGTCAGTAATATCTGGGAGCACATGGAGAGTTCGTCCTCACCTGACGCAGGAAAGGTCACAGGATTAGGAGGATTAGGATTAAGATCATGCGTGAGCAAGACTGCAACCACGCTCTCCTAACCTGGAATGAACGAGGGCACCTGAGCACCATGGTCTGAGCACTGCAGAACACTTCATCTGCTGACGGCTCATATGTGTGTTCTTCAGCACCTGCTTTATACACCCCTTACCTCTTCTGGCATTTCCAAGGCACGAGCATGTCCGAGAAATGTAGAATATGTGTGAATATATGTAACAAATTGGAAACAACACTTATTTTTTACATGCAGTGGATATTTTTAAAGGATTAGTCCTCTAAACCCTCCACTGAGGAAACCAAAACACTATCACATTTGGAGAACATCATAACTCAGATAAGTGCTAGGTCCTGAAACTGAGATCCAGTTTAAAAATGAGCAGCATTTTCTCCTAAATTCCCCTTCATCCTGGACCTTTCTGGAGACAACCCATGCCGAGAAGTTCTCGCCCCACTCCAAACATTCATCACCTTTGGCAAGAGGACAAGGAACACAACTGCATCCCTGTGTTGTGACTGTATGACAACACACCTTTTGGGCTGGTCTTCACTAGCCGGTGAAGCACTGAAAGGACATAACATGCTCAGCACCAAGAAGAACTGCTGTGCCCCTGCACGGGCCCTTGTCCTCCTGGTAGTGCTCACAGGGACTGTCTGTAAAGAAAAAATGTGGGCTTAATATATTAAACTTCCATGCTTATGGCAACTCGGGGAAAAGTAAACATTGTTTAGATCACCTTGGAAATCACTGTTCTCTGTGAAAAAAAAATATATCTGTACTTGGTTTATTGCATTTGGGTTGTTTTTAAAGGTGTTTTTTCACATCTGTGTCTCTAGTTTAGACAAAAGTCTGGAATTCTAAATCACCCACTATAATTGGCACCGCTTGTCAAGACCTCAAGGCTGTTTCCTCCTGGAAGATGAATCTAAAAGATTACAAAACCCAACTGCATAGTAGATTGAATCGACTCCTTTTTGAGAAAAAAAAGGAAAAAAAAAACACTGAGAATTAACATTTAAGAAACTTATTTTGATGATAGTAATAAAACATTAAATTCATATCTCCTTATTCTTTCCCATATGAGGAATACCAGATTTTATAGCAAGACTAAGTGTCCTGTGACTAATTTAAAGAACAAAGTTACTGAAGAAAAAAAAAGATACCCTGGTCTCTCTTTACTTCTGTCTGTCTGCAGTTTGCAACATGGATACATGACACTCCTTAGAATTGTTCTACCCAGCCCGTTCTCAGTCCACAGCCCTGCAGGCAGCAGGCGCCAAGGCAGCGGTGACGCCATGGAGAGAGGGGTTGTTGTTAATCAAGGGAACACCCAGCTTTCAGCCCGAGCTTAGAGGCTGATCAGTGCTATTCTGCAAACATCCACAGACTAATGCAATGCGGTAGGGAGTACACCCCATCACCCTCGTTTAGCAGGTTTTAATATTGATATTCAATATTTGTGTTTAGTAAGGATCTTTCATCTGGAGGAATGCTAAACACCCAAGCGCCTCATCCTAAGACACTGCCTGATCTTCCAACGTGCTGAAAAGCAGGGCTTCAAAGCACCACTGGGTGTCACAGGGAGCCTTGAGGGAACTGGTGGATGTCCTGACTTTTGTTTGCTAGTCAGGGGTAAAAGAAAAATTAGTTTTCACAAAAACTAAGATTTCAGTGTTTGTTCAAACGAAGTCTGAAAGGTTTACAAGCTCAGATTGCAGAATGTAATCTTAGATTTACTACTAAAAATGGAGATTTTCCATGGTGCAACTAACAATTTCTTAAATTTTACACCAACACTGTGGCTTCCAAGAAATGCTTCTTGTCTACAGAACCCAGCCTTGCTTTAGGAAATACATATGTGCTCTAGGAACACGGGGACAAACTCGTGTGGGTGCAGAACAAGTAACCTTTGTGCCTGCCGCGGAGCAGCACGCGCACACGCGACACGGCGGGCTGGAGGAGGAACTGAGCATTCCGACACCTCCTTGAAAGTCAGCCAGTGAAACCACAAACTGGCCATTTCAAGAAAGAGTGCTGTATTTCAACAAGGTCTCTTTTAACAGAACACAGCAAAGCTGGTGCCAGGGAAGGGAGAGGCCAATTAGCAGATGATTCTCCTGCTTAGCTAAACTTTTTGCATCCCCTGAAAATTCTGCTTTATCTCCTGCCAGTTGTCCCTCCCCTGTGAGGGCTGCAGTCCCAGTGAACAGCTTATCCATTCCCGGCCATTGCCAGCAGGTCACCCACACACTCCGATGGAGCCGCCGCCATAACCCCTACACCCCGTCCCCTTTGCCTTCATCCCGTGTTGTGGCGCATGCAACGCAGACCTTGATCTTCGAACGGTTGCATCAGATTACGATCAAAGTTTAGAGGCATCAGAACCTCTAACCACAAGCAAGAGACCTTTTCATCCTTGAAAAGCTGCACGCCTGCTTGTGGTGCCATATAACTAAAGCATAGTTATGGTTGGACCTGTGATGATGACTAAGGGAGATGAAGGCTACCAGCGTGGCGGCGCCCATAGTGCCAGGGCTCCTCACCCGCGCCCAGTGACGCCTCCCAACCTGCTTTGTTTTTTCCATCGAGAATTAAGATTCCAAAATGTGATAGTACGAGCCAGCTGTGACAACCGGAACCACCGAACAAGCGCGTGTCCGTGGAAAGGGGATGGATATTTTAGTAACTGGGAGCTGGGGTGGCTCACCCCGTGTCACGGACACTGGTCACGACCACTGCCCCTCTCCACAGCGGGCTCACAGATCACGTCCACGTGCCCGGTACATGTAGCCGGCGGCTCGCAGGCGGTGCTGGCCGAGACCGCTTCTCCTTGCCATTGGCGCTGTGTTCCAAAGCCAGTTATTTTAAGGCACATCTAAACAAGGAATTAGCTGCTTAACATCGGCCTTTCTCTCCTGCAGCAAGTTCAATTATATGCAGCACATGTTAACTAGAAAGCAAAATTACATCCCTCTCACTTGAGCCGAACTCCTATTGGCTTTAGCAGGTGTCGGCTCCAGCTTAAGTGGCGAATTAAGAGCGCGGTAGGGGATGAGTAAAACCTCGGGGGCGCTCGCAGGGCGCCTGTTTGCGCACGGCGACACAGCAGAGCTCCTGTCGAGCGCTGCTCTCGCCACTAGTGACCAACAGCCCGGCCCAAAGGGAGATCCGTGACTCAGCACCGCGTTTTGTACCCTCGGCCCTGCAACGCGCTGCCGCTGCGGGGCATCTGCCCCAGCTCCAGCTCATCCCCTAAGCAAAACAAAGGCAATAGGACAACAAAATAACTCGTCACGGGACTCCTCTCACTCCACAGCGTGCCCCGATGCCGGTATCTCGCACCTCCGATCCGCGTTTGCTGCCCGGCTCATCACGCACGTAATGGCAGCGTGTCGTACCAGCGCCCGTGCCAGCGCCTTGCGTCAGCTGCATCGACACAATCAAAGCAGAGGCTAAAAACACCACTGCAGTCAAGGTCTTGGAAAGATGAGATTTTCAAATGAGAACAGAACAAAATGCTGTTAACATGGCTGCATTTTTTTCCGTGAAGCTAATTTATATATTTTTATCCATCACTAGGCTATCTATAGACTGTTATTACACGTTAAATGAAAAGACTTACACATTGAAATAGAAAGATGTACCATCGTATTTTCTAACAGGCAAAGCTCAAATTTTCTTTTTCTCGGGCACAATTTGGGCAGACTTAATTGAATCAGTGGCTAGGGTGACAGGGAGCGGCCAACAAGCCTCTCTCCCGTAGATGCGGCCCGCGAAGGTCTGGTGGGCAGCGCGAGGCCGGGCCCTGCTCTCCGCAGCGCGAGCAGCGGCAGCGCGGGGCAGCCCTGTCCTCCCCCAGGCGCCGGGGTAGCTCTGTTCCCACCGGCCGGGTGCCAGCCCCACTCCGTACCCACATACCTGCCGAGTTCAGGCGAGCTGAGGTGATCCCACGCGTCCGATCCCATCCGCGGTCGCGCTCCAGGGCTCCGCGCCCTCCCGGCGGCCCCACATCCAAGGTGGCGGCGCCGCCGCGGCCTGCCCGGGCCCTAGTGCGGCCTGAGCCCCGGCTCTCCTCACGCTCCCGGAGAGATTTCTCAAGTGATTCAGGTTAGAAAAATAAACAAAATGCGCCTTGCCCTCAGGGAGGAGGCATGAGCAACAGGTTAGGAGCGAGAATACCAGGAGCCTGTAGTCACAGCCCAGGACCGTCATCACATTAGATTACTTATAATTAAGGCTGTCTGCAGTTAGGCATCTTTTAATTAATTTATTCAATCCCCACTCACTTGCTCTTATCAGAGGGGAAGGATCTGAAGGCAGCTCGAGTCGCAGCACTGGCTCAACACATTCAGCTGCACGTGGGCTCCAGACCGGCTCCCCTCGGTTCGGAGGGAAAGCTCCAGTGCAGGCTCCAGGCTAGTCCCTCATGCTTGTCCTTATGTGCCAAGGTTTATTTGAAACTGGTCATCAATGGGGAATCTTGTGAGGAATCTGACAGAAATCCAGGGGGTTTTAGGGGTTGTGCATATTTACATTTCAAAAGACTTCACTTAATTGTATTAATATTGCTGTACTTAGCAAAACACCCTTGAGAGCCCAGGCATGCCCTGGAAAGTCAAGGAGGAGGTGGAGCAAAGCCACAATTAATTATAAGAAAGCTGATGGAATTAATTTAAATTTACAGCAGAAAGCCCTTCCCTTTAGTATTATTAAATTTGAACTGGGACTGAGCAGAACAACGGTCGCCCTTGGCTGCATTAAACAGCACCAAGCGAGTCGCTAACTGCCTTACAAGAGAACTAAGAAAGCCTAGAAAAATCCATCATTCAAAATCCCTAAGAGCTGAGCAGAAATTGGCTGGAGTTACATCACTTTACTCCATATGCACTTATGCATCCCTATGCCGATAGCTACAATGCTTGGAGCCTCTCACCAAAACTTAGCGAATGCTGCACAGTCCTTGTGAAGCATGACCAGAACCTGATGTTCAAATCCTTTTTTATTTTAAATTTTTAGAATCTAATAAAAGATTCATACAACCCTGCTGTAGGCATATCATGTTTTAGCTGGGCTCAGATGCTGTTTCAATGATAACACTTAATATTTGATAAATTAAAACAATGTATTTGTAGTGAATACACAACTGAAAGCTATTGTTCTGTAAGAGATTTAATTGAAAGTTACCCAAATTAATAATGCCAAGGAAACAATAGCAGTATTGGCATTACATCAAAAGTCAGTCTTGGTATATTAAAAAGGGACATTTCGTGCTCATAGAAGATCAAGTTGTATGGAGGGCTGGCTGGGTGCTGCTTCTTTGCTGTTTGCTCAGTTTCTAACAAGCCGGGCAGCGGGGTTGCCGCTCCGGGTGGGAGCCGAGAGCTCCAGCCCCGCTCAGGACCACAGCTCGGCGCAGAGGGGGAAGCGGAGCCGCGGCTGCGGCGCGGGCTGCTCACGGACACGCGGCCGGGCCTGGCTGCACATCCAGCACCCACGGCCCATGGGTCCCTCTTACACTCCGATTCAGCTTCCTTTTTTTAAGGCAAGCGATCTACAGCAGAGCTGTCCACGCGCCCTTCCCGAGGACAGCGGGTTTGCCTTCAAATTAAGCCAAAGCCACTGGCCTGTAGCCCACACAGACCCCTGCCCGCCAATGTCCACCCCTGGCTCAGCCCCGTTTTCACCCCAGCCGGTGCCTGGGCAGCAGGTGACTCCGTGGGCACTCCGTCCTTCCCATGACAAGTGCCATGTGGACACCTTCCTGGGGAGGTCGAGCTGGGGTGGCAAAGGAGGCTGGAGACATCACACCCAACGGCTGGAGCTTTGAGGAGCACCCTCCTCTCAGCACAGAGCTCCCATTACAGCCCCTGGCAAATGCCAGTTTGTGTCAGGCAGAGAAGCTGCTTTACATTAGAAGGCGTTGCGAGGGCCCTGTGACACATCTCTGAAAGTAGATTTTTTGATGCAACCATGCAAGAAATGCAGCGGAATATGAATAGCAACTTCAAACAGAACGAGACATCTTCATGCCATACTCCAGCTACTCCAGCTCTTACTGTCTTACTGTGCTATGAAATCCTACACACAAAGACAGGGATAAAGCCAAGCAATAGTAGAGTATCCTTATAAAACTGGAAAAGATGCATCGCATGGCAACTTTAACAAAACATTAGCAAAAAGTACCTTCTTTCCTTTTTTTTTGCCACTATTCTACCTTCTACCAGCCTTTTTAAAGATTGATTTTTAGATATGGGGATTTCCAGGTGCTGCAGGGTAACTGGGAAAACTGGCCTGTGCCACAGCTGGGCCAGGCAGCAGGAGCAGCAGGCCTAGGTACCCAGTGAGGCTTGTGGCAATTTGCAGCTGTGCAAGACTGGGAAGTGATAATAACACTGTGGCCAAAGAGGTCAACGGAAACACTGTGTGCGAGGGCCCCGTCCAAGTCCCAAGGCAATAAATTAATAAACTCTGATTTGCTTATTGCAAAATGATCAACCTTTAAACACATTTGTGAGTCCCAGGTTCCCGTATGACAACTTGCAGTCCTGACTGCTAGAGCATCATTCAGGCTACTACATCAGGCACTGTCTTACCTTGGTAGGAGGTCTAAAGTCAGCAGAAGATCTATTTTTTCCATTTGTGTTTGTCTTTGAATGAATGAGGAAAGTTCTTGCATCTTCTGTGCTTTTAATTGCAGTTCTCTTGAGTGATTTTCTCAATAGTGACTTTTCCCAAGGTTATTACAACTTTTTAATACAGTGAATTAGAATGGCTTGAAGATCTGCATTTTCACTGGCTTTGCACCAAAACATTCCAACCCACCATACCTAAGTTCTCGGTTTTCTTCAGCAGTATATATTTTCTCAACAGTTTCTAAAACATCTGGAGTCATGCGGGACTACTGGAGTGATGTGAAATCTCCAAGCGCTTTGCTCCAAAACGTGCAATCTGGTGACTGCTAAATTTTGCCTCACGTAAAAGTACAAAAAGCTTCGTGCACCAACCCCAGGATTTCATGCTCTAAACTGGGGGAGTAAAATCTTCTCAGGTTTTCCAAGCCCTTCCCCTTGGCATTACATGTTTTAAAAGTCAGATGCCTTTCAGCTTTCCCTGCTGTTCCTTTGATTCAAAGCAGATTTCAATTAGCTGAATTAGGTGTATTTAAGAGTCGCCATACAGCAATGGAAGACACACTGCTTTGCACTTATTTCTGCAATGTTTCTAAGGATTGGTCCTTTAAATGCAGAGGGAGCTTGGTCACTGAGCACAATCCCAAACCTGAGGATAGCGGGTGAGGTAAATTTTTGACACATCATCTTTTTTCCCCCCTCCCCAGATTACATATGCACCAGGGTAAAAAATACTGAAAGTTACAATATGTGGTAAGTAAATACTATAAAACTGAAGAAGTAAATTCCCAGGTACCACTCCACTTCTCATTTAAGGATGATGCCTAATGTAGGGGGGCAAATGGAGATACTTCTTCCATAGCTGCTGTTCGGATTTGGTGAGAGGTGGGGTGCCAGTGCTCAGTATCCCACGCTGCCTTTTCAATGTACCTCGACACATTCAGCCCACATTAGCTCCTCAAAAGTACCAATATTTGGGTGGCTGTCATTACTGTTGCTTATGGCTATAACTTCAACGTGGCTTCCTTCTCCGTAACTCCCAGCTGTCCTGTCCCCACATTATATGTCCCGACATCACCGTGTACAGGATATGCCGCAATTCAAGTGCCAAAAGTTGCTAAAGCGCTTATGCAAGTTAATTACTGTGCCGGCTTAATCCCGCGTAATGCAGATTAGCGCTGTCAAACACCGCCCGAGAGCGGCCCAGGGGGCAGGCTGCTCTCGTCGGGCCTGCGGGGAGGGAAGCCGCGGCCCCGAAGGACAGCGAGGGAGCAGAACCCGGGCGCGCCGTTCCCTGCCGGGACCCTGCGGAGAGCCGGGCTTGAGGGAGGTGCTGGAGCCCTCGCTTCAAAACAAAAAGGGTGCTCGATTATTACCTGCCATCCCATGCCCCGCTTTTGAATGCCTGGATGAAAAACTTCTAGTTGAAGTTACAAAGAGTGGTCCTATGGATGATGTTCAGAACTTCAGAGTGACACCAGAGTGACAGTCAAATCTTTAGTCACCATTGTCATACTGAACAACTGCATATACACCCATTTCCATCAAAGTGAAAACACGAAGGCCAGTGAAAGCAGTTTAATTTCAAGGGCAAGTCATCCCTTACAGGATGGTGGAAAGGTAGAGGTCTGACTTGGAACCCCAGTTTCTCACACTTTGGTGAAATCTAATTAGTTTAATTTGCAATCATCATTCACATAAAATGCCCCTTTACACCATAGTATGTGTCACCATCATGCCTGCCCATTCCTCAAAAGTCTGCAGATACCATGTGAGGGGATGCATGACTTCAGAAATCAGCGAGATACAGTATGTCAGGACTTCCCCTGATGGTTTCCTGCTCTCGAAGGGCAAATACTACCAGTCATCTTGGGTTGTGCCCAGTAACCAGAACTGCAGCGTTGCGTATGACAGCGCAGAAAACTCAGCTGCCATCAGCACTGCCCATTTCCCCATCCCATGTGCTGCAGGACAGCCAAGCAAACATCACCCCCACAGCTGACTTTTCTTACAGTCAAGTTATTATTAAGGTATAAACCTTTCCATCTCACAGCTGACAAAGCATTGATGGAGGAAGTTAATGATGACCCAGTGCAACGATACACGCAATGGCTCTGCCACTGGGTGCGAATCAAGGCAGAGGGGAGCAAACCTCCGCACTTCTACAAGCATTTTTTGTTTCACATGGCTAAGTTACAGCTGCTGAGTAAAACTGACTTACTGCTAATAAAAAAAAAAAAGTAACTACACCTGAATCATATAAATATACTGTTTGCGTTAGCAACCCAGGTTAAAAGATGAAACGGAGCCTAGAAATGTTTCTCTGCTCTAGGGGAGGCTTCACCAGCACGCGGGCACCCCAGCCCTGCACCAGGGATCTGCTGCCTGCCCCCTGCTCCCGCTCCAGCCCCACGGGAGGTCCCCTCTGACCTCGCTGGAAGCGCGGCACATGCCGGGAAGGAAAGCAAACCTATCAGCCAGGGGGTGGCAGGGCAGCTCAGCAGACCTGAAATCAAGAATGAGCAGAATAAAAATAATGGAACATAAGCAAGTTTTCAACTTGTAGTACTGAAGGATCTCAAATATTTTTCATAGTTTTTTTTTTCCTGAAGTTCAAAAAGCAGTGACTCATTTCAAATAGCTTGTGGAATAGCAGGAGTGGGGCTACCTCTTTTCTTCACCCCATCTCCTGCTCCCGGCCTTAGCACCCTCCCTCAGCAAGAAAGGAGTCAAGCTACAAAGTCAAGCTCAGCAACCTGGAATACTTGTTCGAACTCTAAGGATAAGCACTAAAAAAAAAAAAAAAGGCAGCACCATTTTGAAAATTTATCCACAGATGTGGGAAGCCAAACAATGCTAGACTCTTAAAAAAGGCTGAATTCTAGGCCTTAATTTTCCCAGCTCCTGAAGAGTAACACCTTCCTTTGGTTTCAGATGCAGTTTTTACAGTCAGCACTTCTGAAAATCCACCTTGCACACACACCTCTAAAACACACACTGACAAAGAGGTGGCCAAAACGTTGGGAACTTGCTCTGGAGCCTGGGATCTCAGTCCTTCACAACCACTTTGGTGTTGCACTTCTGCCCAGGTACCCAGCTGAGGGACCTGAAGCACATGCCACGTAATGCACCTCTGCCAGCAACTACTTGAGAGCAGGAGCAACGGTTATATGGCCATAACACACATTGCTTTACTGCATGCTGCAAGAGGTTGAACAAACATAGCTTGAAAATATTAAGCTTTCTTATGGGATACCAAACAAAAGAACCACCACCACGGATTTATACCTTTTGCACTCCTTGGGATGGATTAGGTGTGTAATTCCACTCACTTCCCCCACCCGCGGAACACAATGGCGTTATTTGCTTTTCTTCCAAGGCTGCAGGGCGCAGGGCAAACACCCCCGGAGCAGAGCCCGCGGGGCGGCCTCCCGGCCCTCCTGAAACCGCCTCAGAAGGCACCGCTGCCTCTCGGGGAAACTGCTCCTTATGTAGCACCCTGTGTCATGAGAGCACCTGCGTGCTCGGAGGTGAAGGGCCCGCGCCAGCCCGCCCCTCCTCGCACATCGCTTGGCTCGTCTGCTGCGAGGGAGGCAGGACACGGAGCTCTGCTTGGGGTACCTGGGCGTGTTGTTCAGACAGGCCCTTACGGGGCAGGAGCAGGGAGGACATGGTGCAGGAAGCTCTTGGTGTGCTTATCCCCTGGAAGGCTGCACTTTCTTCCCTTTATAAGCCATGCAAAATGCTTGCTTTTACTTGAAAAAATAGATTTTACGTATTCTTTATGCAAGAATAATTTAGAGGAACATCACAAATCTTACAAAACCATTAGGCTCTCTTTTAGCATAGACTTCTACTTCATGCATTCTAAAGCACATATGTCCACATCAGTATATCTAAAAATTAGTAAGATCTTTTTTTCTGGGCAGTCTTTGCTGTACAGATAGAGAATGCCGCGTTTCCACTCAATGAACTTACTCTTCCTATTCAATACTGGCTGTCGACTGCAGCAAGGAAACAAGAGACCATTCCTGATTCATGTTAGCAGCAAAACAAAAGCTTACAAGCAACTTACAGGGCTTTGAGTTCCTTAGTCTGTCACAGTGGGTTATGAAATTTAAGCCTAACCATTCAAAAAGCAGGACTCCATTCACATCAGTAAGGCGTTTAACAGAAAATAAATTGTGCGAAAAGAAGGTCTTGGCTGTCCTTTTTTGCTGTTACTGCTGTCCAAGGCTGAGAAGCCGTGGGGCTGCCTGGCAGCCTGCAGGTGAGCACCCAAGGACAAGGGGCACTTCTGGAGCCCAGCACACGTCAGGGAGCACCTCTTCCTTTCTGCGCTGCAAAGGCCACCTCAGGAACACTTTCTGCTGGCATCCGCAGGTTCGATGACTAAATTGATACTCACCTGAAGAAACATCAGATGAAAATCCATGAACATCCCTCAGACCCTTCAGGCTCAACTCTCTTCTGCATGGAGCTAACAGCTTAGCTATCACAGACCCCGTGATCAGGATTAGCGTTTCTGAACTCTTCAGAAAGTTAGCAGCTTCCGCTGTGCTCAGTTCCTAATTTTTCTGTTTCTGGCTTTACAGCTTTTCAGTATTTCAACAACAACAACGAAAAGAAGAACCACGAGCTGTGATACTCATCCATTGATAGACAACACACCTCCCCTTTACAGTATAGGTATAATGAGACTCCTTCAAAGCAATCCAAAGCCACTCTACTTTTTACTATTTTTTTCCTTTATAGAATACTAAAAGGCAAGGTGGATCCCTCCATAAAGAGGGTATTTAAACAGTAACCAAACACCATTAGCTTTTCTCAGGCTTCTTAATTTATAACTGTAACTATTTATATATGACAGCACAGCCATACTGAAGACCAGTGCCATACTGAAGATGACCAAAATCAGTTTTTAAGCATCCGGGTTTCGCCTTCCCAATACAGAAGGGCAACACATTTTTAATCCAAGAAGCTGTTAGGTTCCCAAGTCCCTGGAGTTTAGCAGAGCCTATGCTCTTAGCTGCTTTATATGCTATTCTAATACAACCTCTGAATTCAGTCACACTGTTAAGGCCATGAAGTCCCAAGCCCAATAGCAATGATGAACATTTGAATTCCACACGCAACACAAACACACTTTGGTACAAACCTTTATTGTCTCACACCTCTTAGCTACAGCCATCATTGTAACAACCGAAATCGGTATTTTACAGGTACCACGAAAAGTCACAAAGATATCAAAGGCTGAAAAATAAGCTTCGCGGTCCAAGAAATCTGAGTTCCCAAGGGCTGCTGCTACGTGTAGGGTTTCTGCAGACACGCTCTGGTGAGGAGACGCCGGCCCGCAGGGCGCGGGGAGCTGCGGTGCTCGGCAGGGCCGTGCGGCCCGCGGAGGGGAAGGGCACCGGGCCTTCTGCTCGACGCCCTGCTGGCCTGGGGCCACCTCCGCAAAGTGGCCAAATCCCCACGCGGTGTGAGCACGTGGCAACTACTAATGCTGTTTGGGAGGGTAGAGGAATGCGTTTCACCCCCAGGGTCCCTCCTCGGGAAGGAGAGGTAAGGCAGCTTCCCAAGTCATAGGCCTTATCCGTGTTTGTGGCCGGCGGGAGGCACGCCACAAAGCAGGGCCCACAGGTGTGGGCATCGCGCCAGGAATGTGAGCAAGACCTGCTGCTTCTCCGCATGGGTTTGGGGAGGCAGGGGCTCGCCAGCCCTGCTGCTGACCACCCCGGCGTTTGGCAGCCCAAGCGGCCGCGGGAGCTGGCGCGTTA
>NW_010582344.1:260752-281035 GCF_000705375.1 Tinamus guttatus | reverse complement strand
CCTCGCTGCCGGTGCGGTCTGCAACAGCTCTACAGCTCCCGGGGCTCTGAAGCAGCCGTGGCCTTCAGCTCCGTATTGCACTTTTACAAATTCTGGTAGTCTAATTAAACATAATCCTGTCCTAGACACACTGAGCATAGCAAGTTTGTTTACAAATGTAAGGTGGCAGGACCAGCCTAGGCAACACAGTGCACTTACAGAGCAACTGCATATGCAGAGCAATAACACGTGTTTAGGTTGCCCGGAGACCTTAATTTCTTTTATCTATCTTCCTGTGTTACAAACCAATAAAAGTATTAGTAGCTGCTCCTACTTGCTCTAACTGTTCTGATTACGAATGGCATTTAGAGCCCTCAAACACTTTTCTCATGGATTTCAGAGGCAAACTTACACACATCTGGGTACATTCTGGACCAGGTTATGTCCACCTCCCCTGCAAATCAGTACCCTCAAGTTCCCTAGAATTTGGGGCTAATTTAATTAACAGCAATGCAAACAGTTCCAATCCTCAACCCACACTATGGCTTTAAAATTTACATCCTGAGCTTCTGTATCATTACAGTAATAGGATAAAACAGACTGAGTATGCGAGGAAGCATCTTATTAGATCAGGTGATGTAAGAGAGCAGTGTGACACAGTCTGTCTTTGGTGGCTGCATGAGCACTGCTCATCAGGGCAAGCAGCAAGAAACAAGCTCAAATGGCAGCTTCACACAGCTGGATAAACAAAAATGGGTCAGCAACTACTCAGGGCTTCAGGACCCCAAATGCCCCTTCCAAGTATCAAACGTGGGATGTCTGACTCCCTAGGTATCTGCTATTCTAAAAGCTAAAATACTCTTGGATATAAAGCTCATGTCAAACATTAACGCTCACAGCACTTCCTCTTCTCAAGTCCTGCACCTAAACCCCTGCTTTTGGATCAGGACAGGAAGTGATTTAAAGCTTTGCACATGTACATAGTCATCACATGCAATCATCATTAGGCAGCAAAGCGTTGGGAAGGAGAGGGCATTTGGCACCAAGAAAGCTGAACTGTGTAAGAGATGAGCTGTGGCCACGCTGACAGCAGCCTGCCAGGGAAGGAGAGCTGCTTCTCAGCAGGTATCTAAAACTCCTGTTCTCTCATCCTGGCTCCTGAAGGCATCTTTAGTCCTAGGGAAAGTGAGAGTGCTGGAGGATTTTTGGAACAAGTTAGACTAACATCCATGAGTCCTGTCTGGCAAATACTTGCTCAACACTGGGGCCCGGGTTCATGAGCAGTCCATTCCCTAGGAGTCACGCTGCTTCCACCCTTTTCTTTGAAGCCCTTCATCTTGTTAAAGATCTTTTTTCCCCAGACTTCTAATGCTTCTCCAAACCACAGCCACGCTTCTGCTAGGAAGACTCCAAGTGCGCAATGAGCCCAATGCCTCTGTGGGGTCAACAGTGCTATTCCTAGAGCCTATTGCTGCAGAACTGTCGAGCTGCAGGTGCCCCAGGCTGCCTAACAAGCCTGTGCACGTCCCGTCACGGCACCTGATAAAACATTCAGGAAGCAAAACTGCTGAAACCAAAACATGCAGTTCTTAGTAAAACCAGATTTGCAGAGCCCAAGTGCAGACAGAAAACATTCACAAATATAGTAATTGATCTTATATAAAAATATATAATAATACATTATAATTCTTTTCACAAATCACCATCTTGGAGGCCCAGGCATTTTAACTGAAAAGGTTTGGCCAAGATTTCAATTTTTTTTTTAAGATATCCATACTTAAGCAAAACCGTCTCTCGAGCGCTAGTGCTCACATTGCCTTGGCAGCTACAGCTGTGCCACACTGATAGGCAGCTTTCCAGATCAGGAAACCACAGGTTAGAATTTGAGTCGTTCAAACTAGTAGGAAAGAAGAATAAAACCTCACAGTCTGCCTCCCCATCCATTGGTCTTCAGAGAACTGGGATTCACTTGTATAGTGAAGGGAGGTTAGGAGGGGGGGGAAAAAAACAACAACAAAAAAGGCATAACAAGGACTGTTTCCTCAATGAAGCTTCAGAACCAGACTGAACAAAGCGGGCTTCATTTCCTCCTGTGGAAGTGCCCAGCGTAAGAGTAATTCTGAATATGCATAACATGCAAAATTCACATGACTGCCCCAGCAGCTTCACTGCTCAACCCCTAGTGCACTGTGCCTGCCACTCGTGTGAGACTCGAGCTACCAAACCTATCACCAAAAGCACAGCATGTCCAAGGAAAGAAAGATGTCACGTTATTCAGTGCTTCCCACCACGCAGCAAATGAATGAATGTAGAGCAACTCACACTGCTTTTCCTCCCAGCAGAGCTTAGTCTGCTCCATAGGTTGGGTAAACCACTTGGTGGTATCTTCTTTAAGGCAGAAAGCACACAATATTCCTGAAATCCTATGTAAATGGTTAATAATAGCCATCAGCTGAAAACAAACTTCATTTTTATGGAAGAGCAGTAGGGTTTTTTGATATTCAAAAAACAACTTGATTTTTCATACATGCTAGTAAATCCTAATTATGTGCTTCAGGGGGTTATACTTCTCCTGCTCTTAATCTCATGCTAGGGCAATTTCCTCTGCCCAAGATATGGTACATACCATGGTGGTAGGAACATCTGCACCGAGTCTCTCACTAGCATTTCTAGTATAAAAGAATTGAAAAAGACAATTTAGGCCAGCAGTGGCTTCCCTCATCACACCCTAAGGATTTCTTTTTTTCCATGAGATTAAAAAATAAAAATCAAACAATCCATTCTTAAAATTATTTCTTACACAAGAAGAAATTAAAGGTAACAAAACACAGATTGCAAGAATGACATTTTTCAGCCAAGACATATTTAACCAATATTTTTTTTCTCAAGCTGATTCTTGTAATCACAAATTGTAATTCACTACTCAAAGATAAGAGATCTCTGCTCAGGGATCCCATAATTTCTTTTGTGGTCTTCAAATAATTTATTTAGTTTCTGTAGATAGAGCTCATGTAGCTGTTCAATCTCTTCATTGGTAGGATTCAAGTTCTGTTTCACAGGGATGGGGCTTCCCACTGTAAATTAAACACAACAGCAAAGTTAGCTCCATTGACATCTCTTTTAAAGCGCAATTATCCTCCCTCACCCCTGTACTAGCTCCATCACAGCTTCCCATGAGGTGGCAGAATCACAGCACAGCTCTCTCCCAAACCCACCTTTCACAGGCCTAAGCCCTGGGTCTGCTTTTCACTTTCTTTGACTTGAGTTCAGACAGAATGGGTTAAAAAAAAGTCAAAAACCTCACTCATCAGTTTGGCAGCAAAGGAACCAACGAGGAGTGTTGGCTCTAACCTAAAGGTACAGTTTACAATTCAGTTTACCCTGGCATGGGCTATTGGCCATTGAGGAAGCATCTGCACAGCAAGTTCAAAATAGGTGTAAAATTAAACAGGCAGAGTAAATGCCCAGGCCTGCTGGTGCTGGCCAGCCTAGGCAATACCCTTCTGAGCTGGAAGACATCTCAATGCTCAAGTATTTTTACAAATGCTTAGCGAGTTGGACTAGTTAGAGTTAGTGAGTTCCAGGCTGGACTGCTCTGGTTGGTCTGTGCTCAGAAAAATAATTCAGAGCTTTTTGCAGCTCTTCCCACCTCTAGCAGTAACAGTGAGGAGCAAAAACCTGCAAGCTGCCTTGCTACCCTGGGTCACAACCTGTCAGTCAGCTGCAGCCTTCTCTTCTGGCTCTCTTTTTGTCCAGGCCCATTGGAGGCAGTGGCTTCTACTCAGGTGAGTAACAGAAATCAAGAGTTTGCTGGAAGATGCTTCTCATTGCAAAGGTGAGCTGTCATCTGCCATCCTCAGGGCAAGCCAACTTTGCACCCAGGTGTTGTTGGGTTTGAAAAAACAAATCCTGTTACAAATCCTTACAGGCTCTGGATGTGCTTAAGGTGGAGAAAAAGGAGAACTCGAAACCCTATGGGTGAAGTTTTATACATGCAAGAGCACATGCCAACTGAGATGACCCTGCGTGTGCAGGGGGTTCGACTAGATGATCTCTAGAGGTCCCTCCCAACCTGGGAAATGTCTGCTTCTCACTGTGCTCCTTTCTGATCTGAATACCAAAGCTGCCCACTGTGGAAGAGGCTGAGAAGACAGTTGTATCAGTCACTAACATTTTTGACAGCTGTTCATCTTTCACTGGAAAGAAAAAGAGGCTCTGGGAGCTTAATGGACTTGGCCAAGATCACACAGTATAGGTCTATCGAAAGGATGACTTGAACAGATGTTCAGGTGCCTTTGCCAAGCACTGGAAATCCCTTTCAGCAGATATTTCACCTGAGATGGAAGATGTTGACAAAAGGCAGGGCAGGTATAGCTGACTGCAAAGGGGCTGATCCTGCACCAGCTGCTGCTGCCAGCAGCTCCCTGTCTCAGCAGTGCTGAAATTCAGTCTTTACGTGACCACGAGCAGAAAGCAGCCCTGCATTCAGTAAGACATTGGGAGTATGAAAGCACTGAAGCTCAAATAAGGAATTTCCAGGAACCTGCACGAAGCTGTGCTGCTCTCCCTAATTTGCTCCTGAAGGCAGCAATAATTCCCAGCCAAACCAAATTGCTCGCAGTCCCGCAGCCCAAAACACGCTGACTCCGAGATCCTGGCGCGGGCGAGCTGCACTCCTGGCTTTGGAAAAGGAGGCTTCTGGATCAGAGGAGCCCTCGTGGCCAGCGCGGGAGCGAGCGGAGCTCCAGGAGCTGAGCCAGCACTTCCAGAGCCCGACCGAGCCCTTCGGAGGAGCCCTCCAGAACATGCAGGCACGATAAGGGCTTTCAAACATAAGGTAACGCACGCTAGAGATAAGGGATTTCATATAACAGGTTCTGTTGCAAGCCTCAGCTCTTGCTGATTTGCAGTACTGCTGTGTTTTAGCCATGGACACGCTCTGGCTCTTGTAGTAAATACGTGTTGAAGTTTTGCTTCAAAATAGAAGACATTTTAATGTCAAAAGAGTCTCAATGTCATCCGCCCAATGAAAAAGTGTCCAAAATGCCCAAAACATTTTCATTCCTATGTTTTGAAAGTATTTTGGCTTTCAAGTAAGCAACATTTTTGACCTGCCTAGGCACAATGTGGTGTTTAAAAAAATAAAACTTTTCCAAAACAATTAAATATACACCCTAGTAAAAATACAGGTCTACATGAAATTTAACATAAATTACTACTGCTTCATCTTGCATATTTTGATTTGCTCCATACTAAAACCACATCATCCCTCCTCTGGAAGGAAGGATGTCCAGTGTGGAATACAAGAGCAGCTTTATTTTTCTGGACAATCAGATTCAGTCACTCAGAACCTGGCTAAAAATTGGTCTATGCAAAATACACAAGCAGCCTTTGCAGGATACCCCTCTGATTTCCTGGAGGATTCCCAAGGAATTAAGAATGAGATTAGGCATAGGACAGAAAGGGAGAAGGGAGAAAGAAAGCCCCTTTCTCAGCTGGGGTGAAGATGACATTAAAAAAAAAAAAAGATTCATTTTAAATCTCACGTCCTTGCTTTAGATGCTCAGTAGCCAGCTGTTTTTGTTGGAACAGATTTACAAATCGACACAGATACTAGAGGCACATTTTCACATTTTAAAACCAAAAGGCATTGGAAAAGGCCCAAGGAGCTCACCAATAGTATGAATAGGTTGCCTGTAAGGTATTAGGCCAAAAGTGTATTGGAATACGCCTCGAGCATGGAACAGCGGCAGGGCGAAGCCCATGATCTTCTGCAGCTTCTCTTGGATATTCCTGAGCCGGGAACCTCTGGGGTTTGCAACTTGCTTGAAGAGCTCGTTTTCGCCGAAGGAAAACACTGGGACCAGATGAGCCCTGGAAAACAGTCGGAACGGCGGTGAGCAGCAAGAACTGCAGCAGTGGGCAGGCTGCTGCCCAGCAGGGCAGGGGCTCCGAGCTGCAGCAGCAGCAGGAGACATCTCTCCAAAGTTGAATGTGTTTGGGGTCTTTTTAAGTCATTCACACACAACTAGCCGCTGGCTTTTAAGGAAGTATTTAGCTGGTTCTGCAAGTTTTATTGATTAGTTGTAGTCGTAAAAATACATGATTATGCACATATCATAATCTTATCCATCAGTATTTCAGCAAGTCCACCCAGGTTTTCCCTGCATTTTCTCTGCGGGCAAGCAAAGAAGCCCTGTTGCTAACCTAGTAATGCTCCTGGCTGGTGGGATCAGACCTTGGCCTTCCCCTGCCTTTTGACCCGAGTGCTGCACGCACCTGACTTCAGCACAAACAACATGATGAAGAGCAGACCTTCTCACAGACATGAGTCCAATGCCGAATTCCCCCGCTGACCAACTCCTGGTGAAATCCTGCTTCCTCCAGGCTTCTTCTGAAACACTAACCTTAATCTGTTACTATCAAAGGTCAAATCATACCCACAGAAATTATACTAGTTCACTTTGGCTCCCACACAGCTTAATGAATTTTGGTTCAGTTCATGAGTTGGTTGGGAGGAAAAGCACTGATTCCCACCTGGACAAACTCCTGAATCTGATGGAATCGGTGCTAGTGTCTCCAATAAGGGAAAAAAAAATAAAGTATTTCATATCATGATTGCTTTTTTTTTTTTTTTTTGCAACAGTTTAAGCTCTAAAAAAAAACATTAAAGGCCAGAAAGATTCTGATCACTCTCTGGAGGCCACTGAGGTGTTTTATTTGCTGTACTCGAGTCTTAAGTTCTATATTTCAGCTCTATTCAGTTTATACCATCTTTGAGGAAAGCCTAACTGTATATCAGCAGCACTACTACTATTTTTGTTAGGATGACAAAATTCCTGGAGAAGGGTGAATGCCCGAGGTGGAGGTGCTGAGGACAGAGCCGGCTGGACGGTCCCATGGACAGTCACAGCCACCGGCACGGAAAAGACCAAGAGCTTTTGTAGCTCCCAAAACCTCAGACGTCCCGAGTGCCTCCAACTGCCACTCTGCTCTCGCTGCAAAGGAAACATTGGAAAGCCCAGAAAATAGCGTGGCTCTGTATATACTCCATTTTTTACTATGACTCTAAAACGAACAGGAAGATCTTGTGGTGCAATAGCATTTTGTATACACCCCGAGTGTGGGATTTATTTTAATCTGCACACCAAAGACTTTTGCAAGACACTGTAGGAGGTTGCGACAAAGAAAGGAGTCTCTTTTGATTATGAAACTAAGGATAAGTTAGCTGATTCATCATTTCTGTCTTTGGAATTTCTTCACGTTGTAGCAGGTATTGTGTTACCTTGGACCAAAATGTCCTTTCCAGAAGTGCCACGGACTCTGCGTGCACGTTGCGGGGACACTGGAGGACAGCACTGCAGGATCAGCCCCTACGTCCCTGCACGGGCAGCCAGGGCAGCCCCTTCCTCCTGTGATACTCGATGCTGCAGACCAAGAGCACCAGGAGATGCCCAGATCCAGGATCAGCTGCAGCCATGAAGACTTGGGGAGCTGGGCCAGGGGACCTCCTGGTGCCCATTTCAGGCTGCTGAGAGGTGCAGACGCTGAGCTGCTTTATTAAGGACAAGGAGCAGCCCTTGCAAGGCAGGACCTCACGAAAGCAGAGGCCACCGCGCGCCCTGTGAGGAGCCCCAACTCGTCAACCTGCATTAGGGCTGTTTTTGAAATCAAGGCCAGGAGGGATGGGAGTATCTTGTTTCTCAATCCAAATCAGCTGATACGGGATGAACACCAGTCTTGGTGATCTCTCAGATTTGTGGATGTGCTCACAAAACAGATAGATATTTTTTTTTGTAAACTTTTTGGTAAAATAAAGAATAAACTACTAATGGTGTTTTTGATCCTATTGGATTAATCAGCAGTCAAACAGAGATTGAGTAAAGACTCGTTTAGGCACTGAAGGCCCAGTTTAAATATACTAAGCCTTATTTCTGTGTAAAAATTGAACTAAAATGTTACAGTCCATGGGAGAACAGGTCCTTTATGAGATTCCTAAGGAAATGCATAAAAGAAATCTCTTGGCATCTTCTACACAGAATAGTTTATAGAATAAAAAAATAATACATTAGCAGCCTACCTGAAAATGGAGAGCTGCTCTTCTGCATTTTTTCCTCTGATTAATAGCTAAAAAAACTCTTACAGAATTGGTCAAATATTGTGGGTTTTTTGTCCCCTCATTGCTTAACACACCAATGTATATTCCTGGAGCTATCTAGAAAGCTCATCAAGAGTAAGGCATTGGTTCCAACAGTTCTAGTGCACAAGGCATCTGGAACAGTCTGTCACAGAAACAATAGCTCATATTATGCAAATCACTCAAAAGATATTAATGTCATCTCTGTTCCGTAACAACCTAATGGATAAGATATCGTTAAAAAAAAAAAAAAAAAAAAAACTTTTATTTGAGACTCACACCCCAAATTCTGAGAAATTTACATTTGTAATTAACAGCTTTCCCCCAAAATTCTTTAGAATAAGGATTAAAAGTCTTCCTGGACTGTACTTCTAAGTGATTTAGTAAAATAACGTCTAGCTTTCTAACCTTTTTGCTTAGAATGATATGGAAACAATATTTCAATGTAGCTTCAATTTACAGAACAGAGTAACAGCCGAGTCTACCAGCAATGACAGCCATAGTTTACTAATATTGTTTCACAATTATTACTTTTTTGCTACTGCAATAACACAACAGAAACAAATAACCAAGATATGTTAATATTTCCACCTACTGCTTACAAATTATGTAAGACAAGAAGCTTTCAACATTCCCAGATGGGATCTAAATGCCCAGACTGGCTCCCGTTTCAGACATTTGCACATGCATACACAAATTACTTTCAGATTCTACTTATGAGTTTACCATATACAATAAGTACTGTATTTATGAACCAGGCTACATTCAAGTACGCTTGTTGGAACAGTCTTAATGCGACACCTACCCGTGTTTCAAGGCCATTTTAATGAAACCTTTCCTCTTGAGGATGTTCAGCGTTAGGCTCCCAGGATGCGCGTTCAGGGACTCCTCTGCTCCTCCGATGACAATGACGGACGCGTGGCCCCCTCCGTCCTTGTTCAGCACGTACGAGACGCTCTCTTTGGCCGCGGAAACCATTCCTTTAGGAACAAACATTTTAAGAGTGATTCTGTAGCACCTCATAGAGAAGCACAGTGGAATTTATGAAATATTTGTAAGTGATACCTAAATGATATTTCTGATATTTATAAATAATTATAGCACAGGACAGAGTTAAAGATTGGGGTTTAACCTCTAAATGCAGCGGTAGTCTCTGGCACGTCCTTTGATTTCCCACTGATGAGGCTACCACGAGCCTACCCTCTCTCCTGCCTACCACACAGGTTACCTGCTATCTTCAGGAAAGAGACGGCTCTTCTGCCAACACGGCTCCTTACTGGAGAGGCTCCTATGCCTAAGAGAATCACAGCAGATACTGTGCAGAGGTCACAGCTAACGTAACAGAAGCAGGTGCTTACAAACAAATTCACAGAGCCTTCAACAGAATAAGCAGAGGACTTACTAATTAAGCACAGATCTGCACTGCAAGTCAATCCCTTGTGTTCCTTCCTCAGGTGTAGCACAACAGTCCCAATGACTGTATCGGCTTTTCCTCTAGCAACCAGGACCTGATGCTCACAAATCTATCTAGGCTAGAACACCATGAAGCTTTCCCAATATTCCAGCACTCTCATGGAAGGACATTCTGCTGGGATATTGAATACATGGATTTGCAATTCTGATATCAATCTGAAGTGCATCTAGGCATGTCTGTAAGCCTGCAGTGGCTGAATAGCTGCTCTAAAATCACAGCATTCATGCAGAAGCCAGGCATGAAAACCAGACCTGGCCTTACCCAGATTTGTCTTGACTGTACTTACTCAACTGCTGTAGTTTAATGCATTTAAGCAAAATAATTGAATTAAACTGTTCTGAAGGAACACTCGTCCTAATTTCATTATATATTCTTCTCTTCCCCATAGTTTATTACTTGTTATCTTTCATTATTACTGCAGTATCAACCATGAATATTACCCCTTTTTGACAAGTGCTATAGAGACAGAAGATAGTGTTTCTTTAGAGCTTTCATCACTGTTACAATTGCACAAGCTTGAAATACGGGACCTCAGTCAGAAGTAGGTAATTAATTTCTGACTAAAGAGATATCTGTACTGAGCAGGACTTTAAACTTCTCAGGTAAGAGATTATCTTCAATTTGTTTTTCAAGTGCCATTGTGCAAGGACTAGTGTTCTACTTCAAACATCCCCTTCTGCGAGGGGAAAATACGAGCGTTAGTGCAGAAATGCAGCTTCAAACACTCCTAATTGCCATGTGGACAGCATGTGCACTGGAATTTTGGGGGGGGGAAAAAAAAAACACCACTCCGGAGGAGCCTACGCCATATCCCTTCCTCACCTCCCAAATGGGGAGCCTTCCATAAGCCCAGGCTGTTTCTGTGCCTGCTCACAGCTTAGTGGTGCCAGGAAACACAGCCTGGGCCAACATCAGAACCCAGAAGCCCCAAAGCCTCTATCATTTCCCCTGTGTGGGCAGAACCACTGAAAGGGCCCCTGCCCATAGCACATTCAGAGGAGCGGAGGGAATGGGGATTGCCCCACAAACACTGAAGCAAGAGGGCTGAGGCAGAGCAGGTTTGGGGAGCCAGCCAGGCGGGGACGGGAGATGGAGCTATGGAAAAAGGCACTCGAACACTGAAACGGCTGCTGGAGGCTACCTGCTTCCCACTGCCTTTCCTACCTGCTTACCATAGCTAGAAGCAGTATTCAAAAAAAGTGACAGAAGTATCTGTAATGATCAGTCATTATATGACTTGTTAATGTTAGCTAAAACAGGTACATTTTAAACAGTAGAAATATGTAGTTTGATCCTGACATCCAAGATTTAATAATTAGCACTTATTCTCATAGAAACTAAGCTTTAGATGCAATAGACCTTATTCTCAGAATAGTCTTGTTAGAGGAACAGAATCACTGTGGCTCTTTGCTGCAGTAAAGCTCCTACCACCAGTTGATCTAACTGTATTGTAACTGCAATTATGAAGCAATAGAACTGTGCACTGCAATCAGTTTTAAATGACACATAATCATATCGTTCAGTAAAATTAACAAGATCTTCCAAGTTATTTTGCAATAGTTCATCGCAAAACAGTGGTTTAACTTAAGGCCAGTGTTGAACCAAATGAAGAGAAATTACAAATCACCACTGATTTGTGTAGTAGACACAGCACTTTAAGCAAGAGCTATAACATGAAGCAATAAGCTGAGACATTCTGTTTTTACCTACCAGCACTCATTATATATTCTCTGAAGAAGGGACAGCGGAACCAGATGGGAGTGATATGAAGGTATGGAGTAATCCCAGGAAATAGAGTCTTGAAACTTGACCCAGTGCAAAAGTTTCCAAAGGCTCCAGCTACCAACACCCCATGAGGGTGAAAGCCAAGCAAGTAGTTGTGTTTTGGACTCAATTCTGAAGTTTTTATAAGCTGAAATTTTGAGACAGTAGAAGAGATTATGATACTTCTATATCACAGGGACTTTAAACACAGAATAACAAAACATAAGGATTGCACATTGACAGGACACAGAACTGACAACACTTCATTTATGTCTTCTGAGGGCTTTAAAATGTTCTATTTTACACCAGAACAAAGTAATTTTAAATATATTTATCCTGAATGATCATCTCTGTATCATTTATGGAGCACTATCTTCAGACCAAATAGTCTAAGTGAAAAACCAACCTGCATTCCCCACTCCTGTTGCTAAATCTCAGATTCCCAGTGTTTTAAGAAGTTCAGTACACTCTGAAGTAACTATTTGAGTTTTACCAAAGACGACTCTTAGACATCTGATAGTGTTCATGAAAGCTTTAGGTGTCCCGCCTCAAGAGTTTACAGTTGGCCGAGACACCTTTTACTCACCTTGATGGGAAAGTATTCCCTGAAGTACTTCCAGATTGTCCAGTTTCTGATACACTGGAACCTTCTCCCTCCAGCACACGGCATGTCCCAGTCGTGGTAGAGCCACAGCAAGTACAGGACGCCGAGGAACCAGAAGTTGCTCAGAATCAAGATTACAAAGAACCCACAGCAAAACTCCGCTGTAAAAGATGAAAAAGGAAACCAGGAGGAGCATTAATCACAACCATCTCCTTGCAAGATTTTGAATTCTCAACCCTGCTGTTTTTATTACGGATGTTGTTCATACTGCAGACTAACTGAAGTTTGCTTATTCCATGTTGTGTGAATGTGCAAAAGAGGGCACCACCTCTGTCCCTCTTTCTCACTCTACCGTGTAACTTGATGAATTAGCTCAAGATGATGCTGGTTTACTTCAATAGAAGAAAAGCAGGAACCAACAACCAACCTGCTCAGCTTTTCCCCGTGGTGAACATGTACAGCCTGACAGAGACCAGCTCATTTCCCTAAGAGGGTGCCCAGGATGACAGCAATGCTAACAAGGATACAACGCTCCAATGGGAGAGGAGAGGGGAGCTGGGCTGGGAAAGGAAAGGGGGAGAGGAGGCAGCAGTGAGACCTTTTTTCTAATGGAATGGTGTTTGGCAGATCCTTTCCCTTTTTTTGCTTAGTCTATCAAATAGGGATGGCAGTTCTGGCCGCTTACAAGAAGCAGCTGAGCAGGGACACGCACTAGGCTAGACCAAAACATCAGCAGGTTCCAGTTCAGTCTCTAAATACGCCGCTCTAAGAGGAAACCGACCGTTTCTTTGGGAGCCTGACAGCAGGTTGAACTCCTGCTACTTTCAGACTTGCGTCAACGAGAACTGTAACACGCCACCACAAGAGCAATGCACAGGAAGTGCATTATACACAGTGCAAAACAAAACAAGGGAAAAAAAAGTGTTTGATTAAGCAGAACGTGTTACTGGGGGGCCCGATCCTAGGACACCTCCCAGGGAGCCTGGGCTTTGACGGGTATGTGCGGTACGCACAGCGAGCAAGCCCAGAGCTAGGCTTTGCTGGGACACTGAGGAGGCAGAGGTGTGTTAGGCAGGCCTTATTCTGCGAGATTTTACAACCAGCTGCTATGAAATATTTTGTATGTCCCACAACTGACTGGCTTTCATGAGGACAACACCTTGTTGCATCCTAAAAGGAAATATATCAGTGAAGAATTTCAGGCTTAATACATCTGCAAAGAAAGGGGAATAAAGAATAACAGGAGTACAACAGTCAGTATCTTGGCTAACACAATGTAAACTTTGGCAGAAAATGTGAAAATAAGCAGATGGACTAAGAGTAAGGACAACCCAGCCTACTTAAGTCGAGCTCCATGCAAGATTTTTCCTAGCAGAAATTAGTTGGGAGTGGAAAACTCACAGCAGGTTGGCTGTTTTAAGCAGTTTCTACCTGATGAAAAACAGCTCAGCTGGACCTATTTGCATCTTGCATTTCCTCCAATGTGAATACTTACTTATTCTGAATTTCTTCTAACATGTTCTTGCCCAGAATAAAAATCAATAATCCTGGGGTCAGTAAGAACTACCTGAATCCAGCAGCAGGAGATAAAGCAGGGAAAGCTGTTGATTTGATCAAGCAGGAGAGAGATGAATGTTCCCATTACTAGCAGAGAATGAGCAGGAAAAAATCAATCTCACTCCAGAGAAGGGAAGAGAAGTCAACGACCACAGCAAAATCAGGAATGGGATCAATGCTCAACTCTGCTGTTTAAAAGACACCTCATTCTTCGGTACCATCACTATGGGTGCACTTTGCTTCACGCTTAAGCAGGCAACACCAGCCTCGCCTGAGCTAGCACCTCAGGAAGAGCTCTAGAAAAACACTACAGCTAACTGAGGCCCAAAGCCCTTTGAAATCAATGGGGAAAAATCCCATGAACTGCAGCACCAAGTGCTAGGGAATGTTTTAAAACGCAGAATGTGTGACACGGGTGAAGGATCTGACGCTGACTTTCATTTCTCCTCAGGCAGAATTGACTTCGAAGCCCACACCAGCACCAGTTCACAATAGAGAACAGAAATATTTTTAGCAAAAGTCTTAACATCTGTTATTTGAAGAAGAGATCCAGAACTTAAAGAAATTTCTCAGTATTGTTATCTCAACAGGATGCCAAGGTTAACACTCTAAATTTGAGTAGGTACAAGTTCTTGAATGCATTAAGAGATGAATACCTAGTTCTCACACAGAAGTTGATATGCAGAAATATTCCCTAGTGTCCCTGCTGGAAGGGCTTTTATCTCAGTGAAGACTCACATCCTTTTTAGTATTAGTTACCTAGGCAAATATCTGGAAGATGTTTTGCACCAAAGCACCATTGATACAGAAGCCAATTAAAGCAGTATGCTAAGTGCTAGACAGCACTATTTGACACTACACAGACAAACATACAAAGGAACTCCCTGCTTTGCTTTGCCAAAGCAGAGCCAGACTCCACATGCCTGAGTGTGCGCGAGGCGCTGGGCAAGTCAAGCTGCTGTCGGCAGCACTTCCCGAGAGGAGCTCGGCATCCTGCAGGACAAGGCCCATTTATTACTGCATTTGCAAGGAGACATGTGAAACAAACACCTATTATCATACCTCCTCATTATTTCAGTGTATTATTAGTTTGCAAGATGAGTTAAACATAGATGACTCAAAACCAGTGAGCCTATGAACAAAAAAATAGTATTTTCTCCTTCGAGGAAGTCAGCGAGTAAATAAGTGACAAACACTCTAGCTAAATTCATTAGAAAATTCCAGGCAAATGAGGAATGCCTTATTGTATCCTTGCCTGTTTGGATGCACTTCCAGTACACAAGCATCATCTAAGCATCATCTTTGTGCTTGAGCCCAAATTAAAGCCTTAAATATCTCTGTGGTGCATTGGAACAACGGGGAAAAAGGGAAACAGTAAGGGTCAGAAGAGAACACATAACCACAGGACTCTGAACACCAGGTTTGCCAGTCTGCATTAAGCAAGTTAGTTTATATTCCTATTTCCTACATTTTCCTCATTGTAAAATGGGAGTACTAATCTGTTGCAAAAAATATATATTTTTAAAGGATGAAAAATGCTATATAGTGTCTGTAGCAGCACTAGAAGCATCGTGTCCAATGGTGTTTGAATGGCTGAGGCTTCGCTCATTAAGTAGGCTCCAAGATTTCAGCCATAGGCACTAAATTCATAAAATAGTTTAATACCACAGTAAGAGGAAGTAGAAAACGAGCTCATTCAGTAGGAAAATAAGGGTGAATTTCAGGTTACACAATAACTAAGGAGTTAAAAAATGCCTGAGCAATACGTATGGCGAAGCCACGCTGTCCAAGACAGCCTGTCCCCTACGCTCAGGGCAGGGACCACGTCCCGCGCCGGTGCTGAGCTGAGCGCTGCCAGCACCCGGCAAGGGCAGTCAGGCAGCAGCGAGCCCTGGCCGTGCTCCTTAGCGGGGCCTTCTGGAAACGCATCGTGCTGCTGCCGCGGGCACCGGCCCAGGAACGCCGGCGTCCAGGGATTTGAAACTAGCCCCACAAAGGAAGCAAACTGCAAACTGACTTTCCAGTGAAAACCCAGGGAGAGGTGTGGTTGCAAGTATCTGTACTTCTCTTGGCATTCTGAACAGAGGAAAACACACAAAGCAAGCCTGGGGCAGAAAATAAGCTGAAAAATCTCATTTCTAACCCTCCAGCCACAGGGGGAAAAATGAAAAGTGTATTTTCAATAACCACCGAGATGCACCTACCACAGAGCTGTTCCTTCCTCAGTTCTAGGCTTCGGAGCAGCAGTACTTCTGAAGGCAGACACTTGGGAAACAATATTGGGGGAGCACAGAAGAAGAACTGCACAGTGAAGGTTTAGTCCCCGATTAACATTTTTTCTATAATCCCTCAAGGTAACATAGTAGATTTTGTCAGGTCTTCAGAACAACATGCAGATCTGATTGGCCCTGCTTACTAGATACTTTCATGAGATACAAAATAATTTTATAAACTATTTATAAACGGTAAAGAGCAGAACAGAATTGTACATGGAGGGGGGGGCTCAGAGGGTCATTTACTCTGGAATTTGGTCCCAGTTCGCAGCAAGGCAAACCTTCCATTGACAAACACTGATTAACTAGAGATAGAGAGAACTGCGCCACAAAGGTCTGCACAAAGCAAAGCTCCACGTTGCTGATAACCGGATGCTGAGACAGCATGCCAGGGAACACCAGCAGTCTTTATTTCCCATCTTTTTGATTCCTCTTTAAGCATCCGCTACCATTTATGCTCAGTCACAGAGTGCCAAGCTGGGGCTCCGCTGGCCTGGCTCAGCACGGCCATTCTTCTGTCTTGCTCTTTTGAGGGCCAAACAAAATACATACAGAAACATGGATAAAGTTCCTCCTGGAGACTTAGGTAAGCGATCCAGCATTCCTAGAGTACTCATCAGGCAAGCACCAGTAAATGCTGTTACTCTGTGATCATACAAGAGTTCCTGCCCAAGGGCCAGGAATAACTATCAGAGACAGGAGCATAGACAGGTAAAAACAAGGTAGCTGAATCAGTCAGCTTGCCAGGAGAGGTTACAGCAGCTTGGCTGAGTTTCTTTAGGCAAGGAGAGAGAACTTTTTAAAGCAAGGCTTTGAAGAGGAATAAGATGGCAATTTTAGCCAGTTACAGCTGAAGACTTAAATCAGCACCAGATAAATGAAGAACTGCACTAAGCTGGGGGTGAGGAAAGGCAGTGCTTTTTTGTTTAACACGTTATGCTGCACACTTGCTTTTTTTTTTTTTTTTTGGTTTCCAGTAGCATCACCCCACTCCTTGACAAACATTTCATCATTTCTATTCTTTTCTGGAAGCCAGAGCCACAACTCAAAACTGACTCCAACAAAATTCAGTTAGCAGCATTTCATCCTACAAGATAAGACGTAGGGAAGTTTTGTTGCTAGAGAACAGGATGCATTTCATCATACACCACTGCATTTAGCATCTCACTTCACAGATGTGCAAAGCACACAGCTGTTATTATGCAATGATTTTGCATTAAGTATTTTACAAGTCAATGCAGAATCTCATGAGGCTGTAACTAAGCTCCTTGGACACACGGTGAACGCACACTAAAAACAACCCCCCAGTGCTCACACACACGAGTCACCTCGCAGGTCCCCGGTGAGGAGCGGACTGGCCCCACCGCTGCTCAGCTGCAGGGGATGCCACACGGGAGGCACCAGCCCTCATCAGGAAACCGAACCCTGGGATTCCTGTCGGAGGGTTCAACTTCCTCACATTGCACTCGATCCTGTACATGCTGAATTCTGGCATTCCTTTTTACGTGAAATTCATAGGAGCTGGCAAAGAAGAAACTCCTGTGCACTGATCACAGCATTTCAAAATCAACTTTTACTTCTGGCGATACATACCCGATCTTCACAGATAACTAACTGAAGAACCACTGCTACAATAAAAGCTTGGGGTTTTTTCCATGCTTGAGAGCAAACTTTGGCAGCTTTTTAAAGCAGAGAACAGGAAGCACAGCAACTTACATGCAGAATTTTAAAGAGCTCCCTTTTGTGTTTAATGAAATTCTGTGTACATCCATACGGCTTTCTAGGGGAGATGCATGTTTATTCTGCCTGCCTTCTGAAGCAGCAGCACTGCAGCACCATGCTCATACACAGCACAGACCCAGCAAGCTGTGCAAGCAGCAGCCCCTATTTGCCCGTGCGGCGCTATCGCAGCCATCTCCTGGGCTTCAGGTGACTGAGGAGCTATTACTACAGACGGAGATAAGCACCTACAGCTGCTCAATAGCTATTGCATGTGTGTATTTCAGAGTCACTCGTGGGTAATGTTCAGGCCCCCAAGCAAGACAGCATCACATGACACTTCCCAAATTTAATTAATTTTACTTGATTCAGCTTTCTTCTTTCCAGACACTCATTTTTAAGAGATCTTTTACTTTATCTGCTAGTCCATATTATTAGGGTATAGCACCTCATTGCATCGACACATGAATTATTTCAGGAACTAAGTCAGTACCCTACTTACTGCTTATTTGGGATGATGACATCTGTAATGCAAATTGTTAGTAACCACGATATTATCTATTCATTTTTTTTCCACATGCAGATACTTCTATGTAACAAAGGCTGAAGCTACAGAAAATGTTGCTTGGTATAATATAGTTCCAGCCATATATTTGTGAAATAAATAAAAATAATAACCCAACCATGCAATCTCTCCTGTGACGAATTCACATGGTACTTGAGTTGTACAAGGTTAACCCTCACGTGATTCGAGAGCATCTTTTTTGAATTCAAGAGCTTACAAACGAGCTTCTTTCTATAACTGTTAGCTATTGGACAAATGCTAAGAGACATCCACACAGACCAGCACTCCAGGATATTAGGCATTAACCCATCTTTCACTACTTAACGATACTTAGAATTCAACCAGGTGGGTTTTCCTGCTACTAGGTGACATATTTGGACCTGACAATTCCTACTGACCTGTGATCGATACATACAACTATGAAGAGGTCACCTCAGCTGTAAAGGTGAGCAGCCCTGTGAAAGCATGAGCAGATCAGTTTATATTCAAGCAACTAGAGCATTTTTGGAGAAATATTCCCCCACTCCCCAACCCATGCACATTCACTATGTTTAACCAGCCTTAAGGAAACCTCCTTGCCAACTTCTTGACATTCACTCACAAGCAATGCCAGCTGCAGAGACAGCTGCCTGCTTTTCCTTTTGAACTGCAGCAACGGTGAATTTTCTGCAGGCCATGTGTTTCTAGGGAGCACATGACACGATTTTCTGTACTTCTTGAGGACGTAGCAGCATTGTTACCAACTAGGCTAGGATAAAAATTGTTTTATTATTATTAGACTGGAGTGATGGGAGATGCCAAGATTTAATTCAATAGTAAAGAATAAAAAGCACAGGCTGTTTGCAATGTGGTCATAAACATCAACTGTTTATATTCCAGTCGCAAGCAATTTAGAGGCAACAAAGTGGTCAAAGGCTAAGAATACAGTGCTTCATACCTTCCCTGCTTCCCTCACATTTACATGTCCTTCAGTCACCCAAAATTAGACCAACATCTAATGACAACATATTTGCAAGAAGATGCAAGATACATGCACTTTCCTCTCTTTGTAAATCCCCAAGCACAATCATAAAACACTGTAAGCATGTCCTGTAACATGCAAGATGGTTACTCTACATCTGAGAGGTGTGTTCTGTAAGAGCATATTAAATAATGTCGTGCCAATTTAACACAATGTATGGACCTGCTCCCAAAGGATTAAGGCTCAGCTCACCTTATCAAGTGACTCATTATATCAAGTTCAACATAACTACCCAAGAAAATAAGATTTGCTGCTGTGATTAAAGGCTTAGTGATAAGAGTCTATCATTAGAATAATTCACTCTATATAAAAAAGTGAAATTATATTACTTAGTAACATTTAGGGCCACTTAAAGCAAGAACATTTTTCAAAAATTTACTGAAGCTGCTGAATTTAACCCTTTGGCTATCAGTCTTTATTAAACACTTATTTACCTTTATCACCTATTTAGATGATAAAATTACAGAATTACAGGATATAAGATTATTTTACAAAATCAGTAAGAAAGCTCAAATGTTAGTTATCAGAAGCCTGAGGGATATTTTAATAATACAGTCACGGGCAGCTCAAGAACAGGTTGCAAAGAGACCATATAGCAAGAGTGAAGGCAGCAGGAGAGAAGGGAGAACAGAGGCTGTGGGAGCAGCCTCCGTGCGGCACCTTCCCACGGAGCTGGGAGGGCAGCGCAGCCAGAGCAGCTCTCTGGGGGCAGAAGCAGCGGCAGCTGTTACCGAGCAGCAGGAAGGAGAAGATCCCGCCTCGGGCCGCGCCAGCCCCCAGCGAGGCCCCACGGCGACCGCCCCTGCACGGCGCACACGGGCCTCGGCCTCGCCCCACGCGCGCCACGGCTGTCCCGCGTTGAACAAGTCACAGCAGACCACAAGGGTTCCAGTGAAGGTGGCTTTACTGGCCCATTCACGGAGGCGCGAGTCACCAGGTGCAGCTCTGCCCACGCGGAGCCTCTAGAGCAACCCCAGAAGGCAGCGCTTGCACCGGAGCCCATCTCCTGTTGAGGGCTTGCAACAGCAAACTCCACGGCTGCTCTGCAACCACTGCTCAAAGAGCCTACTCAGAGCTGACCGTAACCTCTAAAGGGCACAAAGCACTGCGGTTTAACTCCCGTTTCTGGTTAAACCAGGCGGCTCAGCCCCCACCCACCCGTGCCGCGTACCCGGGGGTGCCGTGAGAAC
>NW_010582344.1:210613-259997 GCF_000705375.1 Tinamus guttatus | reverse complement strand
CGTGAAGCGCGACGCGCTCTTCGCGGCGCTGGGCAGGACCTACAGTGAGTGCGGGCGGGGGGCAGCGCGCCCGGCCCGGCCCCGGGCTCCGGCCACGCGGGACGCGAGGAGCACGCGGGGCCGAGCTGCGGTGTCTGCGGGGAGGGCTCGGCGGGATGGGAAAAGGCGTTTCAGCGACGCGCAGCGTTAAGCTGGCGCCTGGCTCGCGGCAGGCTCTTAGGGCGGGGTGCGAGGCGCAGGTTTGCAGGCCAGAGTTGTGCTGCTGGGGTTTGTTCAGCCTCTGCAGGGGACTGATGGGCAGGTTGGGGGCTGGCAGCCGAACCGGCCCAGCTCTCCCCTCGTGCTCTCCTCTCGTAGCCTCTCAGCTAAGGAGCTCCTTGGCAAGCCAGGGCGAAGAGCCAGGAGCAAGGGCACGAACCCACCTTTGGAAGCCTTTGCTATAATGGCAAGAACATGTCAATGAACAAAGTGGTAGAATTTTGGAAAATATCATGGAGCTTTTCATTTGAGAACATTCACAATAAGCATAAAGTTGCATTTTTAGATACTGAGGCCTGCTAATCTTTTTTTTTCTTTTTTTTTTTTGTTTTAATTCTAGCTGATGAAGAATTTGATGAGCTTTGCTTTGAGTTCGGTTTGGAGCTTGATGAAGTTGTAAGTAACATTTTTTTGATTTACATGTTTAAATAGTTTGTCTGTTTGTTTTATTTTCTTACTAGCATACTGCTGGCAGCTTTAGTATTTCAAGTTTAAAGCCCTTTTTTTTGCTTAATTCCAGACATCTGAAAAAACTATTATAAGTAAAGAACGAGGCGATGAAAAGGCTGAGGGGGCATCTGACACCATTCTCTATAAAATTGACGTTCCTGCCAACCGTTATGATCTCCTTTGCCTTGAAGGACTGGTCCGAGGACTGCAAGTCTTTAAAGAAAGGTAACAGAGCTGTGAGATTTTTCTGTGTTTTCTCATTTGCTTAAATATGAGTCCATTTTTTCATCAATAAATAATCTAGCTGCTTGTTAGGCTTTTGAGGATTTGTCAATACATATGTCAATACATGTCTATATACTTTACAATTATTTCTCTGGAGAGACTCTATTATATAATTTTAAAAGACTAGACTAGTTTTTTTTTTTCATTTGCTATTCCCTTTGAGACCTATCACCTGTAAAGAACTTCTGTACAGGAGCCTCCCTCTACTCTAGTAAACATCAATATAAATTAATTTCATTTCTCTGCTGTGACATTATCATTTTAAAGGCTTCTTTCCTATTTCAGTTATCTATTTACCATATACTCATTGTGTACCACACTTAAAAACATACTGTAGAAAATTGCATTTTTGAAACTTTCAATTATAGACTTATTTCCATTTTTATTCCAGGATAAGTATCCCTAGGTACAGAAAGATCGTGCCAGCTAAGGGTGAAGGTCAAAGGCTGATTATCACTGAAGAGGTAAAAGTGTTTATTGCAGCTTTGCAAAATTATTTAAAGTTTCTCAGCCACCAAGTATGAACTATCAGTACCAATTTTATAAGAGCAGTGAGATAAGAAATCTAGTTTGTAGAACAACAGCTAAAGTAACATTTTCTACTCAGCATGATTTATTTTTGTGAAAGAGGAGGGGAAAGAATTATACAAATTATTTTGCATACAGCTGGCAGCAGATGAAATTTAATTTTCAGATGCTTGCATTCTATTGGCTTTCTGAGCCAGTACACAGTATGCTGAAAACCTCCCCACCTTTACCAGACTTGCAGTGTATTTCTGTGAATTTTCCTTTCTATTACTGCCTTACAAAACTAAAACTAAAGAGTAAGCTCTTGTTCTGTATGTTCTGTGCATTTGAAGTTTATAATGTGTTGCTTTTGTAAATTACAGACTGCCAGAATCCGTCCTCATGCTGTTGCTGCAGTCCTCCGTAACATAACCTTTACCAAAGAACGTTACGATAGTTTCATTGATCTCCAAGAAAAACTCCACCAAAATATTTGCAGGTTAGTTTTTAAATTTGTACTAGTGTATGGTGTCCATGTGTATAATGTGTTCACTGTGGTAAAACCATGTTAAGACTGCCCTTCCATATTAGAGAGTGTTATTATATTCATGCTAAGGGGAGTTCTTTATAGCAGCATTCTTGACCCTTCTGATTTACCATGTCTGTTTCTGCCTCCTCTTTCTCTATTTCAATAGAAGTAGCTGTTATGATTGGTGTTACTAGTGAGAAAGAAGCTTTTTTTGTCACAGACCCCATAGATTTCAGTTTGACTGTTATGTCTATTGTCAATATTTATATCTCATCACTAGAGTAGAAGTAATTGTAGCCTTATCAAAGTTGATGTTACACTTTTTTGCTAAGTTTCATAAATACATAGGAAATACAGAGTATTATGAGATATCATTTCAAAGGAACCCCAAATCCTACTATTATTATTACTGATTACTATTATTTTGCTTGCTTTCTTTGTAGGAAAAGAGCATTAGTAGCAATTGGTACTCATGACTTGGACACTATCACTGGTCCATTTACTTACACAGCTAAGGCACCTTCTGAAATTAAATTCAAGCCCTTGAATCAATCTCAGGAATACACAGCTTCACAACTTATGGATCTGTACAGGGTAAGTGTGATTTTTCAGACTTCCATTCTGGATGCACAAGGCTACATTTTCAAGGCTTAACATTTTTGAGCATCCCTGGTATTAATAGAAGATGTCAATAATAAACCACAGTTATCTTCTGTGGCTTCAGCCAGGGAACATTTCACATTTTGATTATTCATGAGAAAGCCATGGTAATATTTAAATTCTATTGTCCATGAAAGACATACCATGATTTTTTTGTGGCTAAACACAACTCTTAGAGTATTAGTTTTGATTTCAACCCAGCAATTTGTCAACTCAAAGCTTGATTTTCATTCTTATTTCCTGTACAAGGATTACGAATTTATCTACACTGCTAAGAAAAAAAAAAGCTGTATACAAAGCTGAAAAAATGAGCTAAATATATATTTTTTTTATGTCTTGAATTTGATCAACTTACTTGTAGAAGATTTCAGTTATGTACCCAACTATACATTAAGCAAGCATAGCTATGCACAAGGCTCAAGTTAGGCTCCATTCTTGGCCTAGCATCGCAATGAAACCAGGTAGATATTAGTTAAAAATCAAGATGGTTTAATTTCACAGTGTTTTCACTGACCTCTTTAAATGTCAGCATTTGAAATTGATGCTGTTATTACCATCATTTCACTATGCAGCTCTGTTGCAACACACATACTGGTTTTAAAGAGATCCTCAAACACCTCTGACTAAATTGCAGACAAGTGAGAGTGCCTGGAAACCAGGAGTATCAGAGAGAATAAAAGTAAACTGTGTTATGGAAGTCCGTGTAAATTTTGCATCAAATTTAAGTACAATCACGCTAATATTCAGCAACTAATAATTGTAAGTATTGTAGTGTAATTTTTATCACTTCTAAGGAAAGTTCCTATGAACTAATAATATGTGTCCTTAGGTTTGGCAGTGTGGTATCTGCTGTGGTACACAGCATGCCATGGCAGCATAGCTTCTGCATCTGTGGGAGATCCCTTAACAATATTGTATTCTTCAGAAATGTTAAAAACTCAGAATCCTATTCTCTCATTTTAAAGTTTTGCTTCTGAGAGCAAAAAGCTTTAGCTAGTGAAGCACCTCACTCTAAGCCACCTACCGCCCTCTAGCAAAACTCTGTATATTCTGTATCCTAGAAGAGGGAAGTTCACCCACAAACTCATAGGACATTCAGCTTATGCCCTGTTTTTCCAGACTGACAGCCACCTTCGACACTATTTGCACCTAATTGAAGACCTGCCACTTTATCCTGTCATTTATGACAGCAATGGTGTTGTTCTGTCCATGCCACCAATCATCAATGGTAAGTTTATTTATGACTAACTTATATTGTTGCTTCAATCTAGTGCGAGTTGGAGAGTCTGAGAGAAATGCTGATGTATATTGTGGATTATTCTTTTTTTTTTCCTAAAAAATATTTCACTTAGAATTTCATACAGTCTTCTTTCTTTCCTCTAGGTTAAACACAGTTCCCCCCCCCCCCTTTTTTTTTTTTTTTTTTGCTCCCCCAGGCTGCTGGTGTTCCTCTTTTCTCAGTGGAGAGAATACAGAACTCCCACTGTAAAACTCTGCATTTAGTTTTTCTTATTCTTCTGTGTCTTTGTGGTATAAACTCAGGAAGGGATCCTGGTGATAGGGCTCTTCATTAGAAACATTTTATTTGCCCAGAAGAGGAACAGTAGATATATTGTTCAGCAGTCATTTAGCTAAAAGGAGGGTGTAAGAATTATTTTTTTAAGCTCGTAACTAACCTTCCATTTGTACTTTTAGACAGTCACACAACTTCTAGGACCGTATATCCACAGTGCATGGTTGCTCACAGTGCAGTTCATCCAAAGCATGCACAGCACATTTGTAACCTGTAGACAGCACAAAGCAGACGTCTGTGCAGCCACTCAGGATTGCCTATCCTTGCTAATACAGCTCCCCAGGTAGAAGGGGACTGGGGGACTTTGTGTCCAGTTTGCCAGTGGGCTGCTTTTGGTGATGTTCCTAAGTGCATCTTCCACCTTGCCTACCTTAGCACAGGGGCAGTTCCAAGTGCATACCTGTTGGCTCAGGTACAGGCACACAGAAAATTCATACCTAAAAAGAGCCCTTCCTATGCACTAAAGCAGTAGTGCAGACAAACTTAGAATGTCTAAGGAGGTAGCGTCAAGTTGTCTTAATTCTTCAGGAAAGTAACTTTGGATATTCGTCGGTCTAACTCACTTTTTTTGAAAACAATTTCATTCATTCCTGACCAAGACTGCTTTTCCATGCTTCCTTATCAAAAGCAGATGTGATACTTATTAAAGCCAGAAAAGATGAAGTCCCCTGGAAGTGCAACTGCACAAGCAGTGTGTAACCAGCAGGTGGCTGTTGCTTTGCTCCTTTGCTTTTCTCAGTTGGATGCATGTAGATTTGCATTATCTTTAAATGTGCAGATATAACCACTTCACTCAGTCTGGCATGCCTTACCTAGACAAAATGCTCTACCATGCAGACTTTTTACTTTTTTATTTACAAATTTTAAAATAAAGAGCTGCTGGTAGGAATTGTGAACATCAGTTCAATAGAAATAATGGCTTTTAAGTGGAGAAGACGGTTGTCTTGCTGAATCATACATGGAGTCAATACCAGTGTCATTTCAAGAAAAGTAATAACATTTCTTAACATGTTGCTGTCTTTACATGTTTTAGGAGATCATACAAAAATAGGTCTAAACACCAAAAATGTCTTCATTGAATGCACAGGCACCGATATTACAAAGGTAAATTAATCTTTCCTACTTTCCTGCTTTTTATATTATGCTGTGATAGTGTTGTTTTCTATCTGGGTAATAGAACTTGAGTAAAAAGAGCTACAATAAACAGGCATTTACCTTAAGGAACACACTAAATTTTTTGAAAGAGCAGGGTAAGTTGTGGGATTGTTTAAAATTCTCCCAGAACAGCTCTAGTCTTGCTCTGTGCAGACTGTGGTGTTTTCTTTGTGTTTTATTTTCATTACATCTCTGCGCTGACACTAAGTGTTCAGTCAGTACAAAAAAGGGAATGTAAATAAACTAGGAGGTTTTCTTGCTGTTGAACACTTTCCTAAATCTGAATGGCTGTGAAAAAGGTATTTTTTGAAGAAAAAAAAAGTTTTGCCAAGAATCATTTTGTCTCCTTAAATTTAGAATGAGGGAAGGAAAAAGACTCTTTCCACTTGGTTATCTTTTTCAAGCAGGGATGCTTGACAAATAATGGTGAAACAGAAGTCTTTCATCTGCACATTCAGTAACTCAGAGCTGAAGCATGAAAGCCAAGCAGTTATAATTGCCCGTTCCTGAAAATATGTTGTGCATTCTTTGATAATTTCCCTGAAGTGGGTATCTTGACATTTAAGAGCAAAACCTCTTTTAACTTACACAGCTACACAATGATATGTTAATGACTGATAAGTAAGTTTGCATGCTGAGGATTGGCTTCTAAGCAAGCTAATGAGTCAGCTTTTTGCTGCTGCTTGCTTTAATAGCAAAAAAAAAATTATCCATCTATTTAGGTGAAAGAAATTATACTCCAACTGGAAGACTGTTTTGATGCCTTGTGGATATTGATCTGAATCTCATGATTGTGTTGTTATCCTAACCCCTTAAAATAACCCTCAAAGAAAAGAGTTTGCAAAGGAAGTTAAATCGACAGTATATTCTTAAGCATTTGAACCTCAGCGAAATGCCCAGTTAGACAAAAGGTTGGGAAGGTTCAATACCAATGGGTAGTAAAGACCTTATCTTGGGAACACAGTTTAGCAAAAACACAAAAATGTTTCAGAGCCTTGAAAACCAAAATACAACACTTCTTAAAATTCAAACAATTCTAGACTACTAGTATTTGGTTACTGTTAAATTACTAGAGTAGAATGAACAGTCGCTGAGAACTTTTTTTCCTCTTTTTTGTCAGTTGTGATATTTTGTATAATTTAACACAAATAGCTGACAGATTTCAATGTGGTTATTATTTTTATAGGCAAAAACTGTCCTTGATATTCTAGTCACAATGTTCAGTGAATATTGTGAGAAGCCATTCAGGTGAGTTTAAATCTCTAGTAAGAAATACATTATATTTTGTACATGCTTAAAAAACATTTTCAGTCCTCCTTTTCTATCTCTCACAGTGTTGAGGCAGCAGAAGTGGTTTATCCTAATGGGAAGGCCCACATATATCCAGTAAGTATAGTGAGAGGATATCTCACTGTCCTTGGAAAAAAGGATTTTAATTTCACAAAGTTTGATTAGGGTGACATTGTCTACTTTTTCTCTATGTAACTAGTATGTGCAGATTCTGAAGTACAATATAAGAGGTTTGTTTGTGAATGTTCAGGTATTAGTGAGTCAGGCTCTTCTCTAGCAGAAGAAAACACAGTGCCCCATACTTTTTTTGTTCTCTTAATAAGTAATTGATAATGTGAATAAGTAAAGAAACAATCCTCCCTATTTCCCATAAGCGACAACATAAATACAAATAGAGATGTAGCTACATTCATAAAATCAAATATATTAAAGAAGTGCAACCTGATTATAGGAAAGTGACTCACTGAAATTTTTCCTAGTTGTGGTTCAGCTTTTTCTTTTCGTAATATCTGCATGCCCCAGGGCCTGAATGAATCCTAAAAAGAAAAAAAATTCTTCTTAGCTTTCACTTCTATCATTATGAGAGAAAAGATAAAGAATCCTGAGCACATGTGCAACTAGGAAAAAATTCCTGTAATAACTGATGTAGTTTCCTTAAATAAAATAGAGGAAAAAAAATCCACTGAGGTTTTCAAGCATCTAGAAGGAAGCACCTTCTTCAAGTACTTACATAGCAAATAATTTTCTTAAAATTATTATGACCTTCCTCAAGAAAACACTGGTAAAGGATTTATGTGTGAATTTGGAGAGAGAAAAGAAAGTTTTCTTCTTCTTCCTAGAAGTCATTTGATCTGTACTAAAGCATGAGGTCTCATGCATGACCACACTGCTTTAGGGCTTTCTCTTAGGATAAACTGGTGACTAAAAACTTTCAGGAAGTTTTAGAAACTCAGTTACTTGTGTATATGTTATCATGCCACATTCAAACTTCTAGTTTAGCTGAGAACAACTTTCACATCACATGCTACAATGTTATTTTCAAGATTCCTGTTATCTTGAAATACTAGGTTTAATGTACCACACTTGTCTTCTGCGAATGCCATTTTGGTATCATAATTAGAAGCCAGAGTAGCAAAATGTCTAAATTAAATTATTTTAGGCAGAAATGACAAGTGTTGTGTATTCTGTAAATCTTATCTTTTCTTTTTAGGAACTGGCTTACCGAAAAGAGAAGGTGAAACCTGAGTACATTAACAAAAAAATTGGAATCAGGTTTGTTCTTGCAAACAGAAACATAGTTTCTATTGATAAACATGAATCATGATAAAACTAACTGAAAACATTAATTACTGCATTATTTTAAAGAGATTTACACTTTATAATTTTGCTTATGAAAATAAATTTAAAAGTTATTGTGGGTAATTGGATCATCTTTTCAAGTCTTCTTCCCATATTTTCATAAAAGGTGAGTGATTCTTTGCAGCCTCTCTCCATCCTTGCAAAGGAAAAGGGGAAAAAAGACTGTCATGTTTCCTGTGATAGTTGGTTCTGATGGACTCCTAAGTCTATATGCACTCCATAAAGCACTTGAAGATCCTTCTGAATATAAGGCAATGTAGCAGATACATTGATTACTTAAAAAAAATCAATACAGACAGTTAAGTTCTGTAAATTACTACTCTTGTTTTGTTTCAGTGAAACTCCATCAAACCTTGCAAAGCTGCTGACTAGGATGTGCCTCAAGTCACACATCATAGGGAATGGGAGCCATATCGAGGTTGAAATCCCTCCCACCAGAGCGGACGTTATCCACGCATGTGATATCATGGAAGATGCAGCAATAGCTTATGGTTATAACAACATTCAGATGACTATTCCAAAAATGTACACCATAGCTAATCAAGTAAGATTGCCCCTTCAAATAAATGCTCTGTTGTCAGTAAATGACTAGTGCGCGCCAGAAAGGCTTTGGGGAAAACAGAACCTAGGAATTAAATATTTTGACATGCTTTGCCTTGAGAAGTATTTACCATGGGTAGGATACAAAACAGATGCCCCTCTGATTTGAATAAGTCCAAGATCAGCGGTTGCTGGTACTCAAAAAAGAAAAAACAGGATTTAAATAGGGAGCCCATATTAAAATCTCTAATTGGGAGATTCTTTTCCTCCGGCAAGCCTGAAGGCAGCTGGCTGATGCTTTCAAAAATATTAAGTGCACAAGCATAGTACTTCCCTAGTGACTTCGCTGTAATGTAAGAGGTAGAAACACTTTGGAAAAGAATAGAAAAGTGTTTTTAGATGGAAGTTGTAAACTAACTTTTGTTTCATTTTAGCTCCCTCTCAATAAGCTGACAGAACTTCTCAGACTGGACTTGGCAGCTGCTGGATTCACTGAAGTTCTCACTTTTGCCCTGGTATATTATATTGATTTCATGTTTTTTAGTTGCATGTTAGAACAGGGATGCAGTCAAAACTGTAGAAAATAGTCATGTATTCCAGTATTAGCTGATACTATTTGGGCAGGTGATTGTTGCTAGTGCTTTGATATTACATCATCATATTGAGTCGTGGGTCAGAGAAATCGACTGACTGACTCTTAATTTGGCCTGTAGTTCTGTGTGTAGAAGTGCAAATAGTTGAAGTATGTTTTTTAGTTTATGTTTTTTTTTAGTTTAGCTTACTACTGAGAGTATGGAGTGTTATAAACCAGCATGCATTTTTCTCAAGAAAGTCTTAACAATTCCTGGAAAAAAGACATAATGCGCACTAGTGGAACACAAATGCCTCCCTAAATTTTGTGAGTTTTTCTTCTCATGGGAGAGCAATTACAAAATGTTACTCATTATCAACAGTGATTGCAGTGGTGGTATTATCACATTATTTGTTGCAGCAGTGTGAATAGGCTTTACCTAGGTCTCCCCAGCCCCAGAAGCATGTGCCATCTGAACAGCTAGTATAATTTCTAATACAGCAATTTAGCAGCAGGGTTATTTGATGAACTTTCAGTAGTGAATGCCATCTTTGTTACTCCCACTTTTTCTTACCTCTTCACCGTATCTGTGAACTGTATCAGAGACTTGATCTACCATTAAAAAAAAAAAAGAGTTAAATTCCTTCCTTCCATCCCAAAAGGGTACAATAGCTGTCAGTATGGTGATATCGGCATAGTCAGCTATTGGGGATAGAAAAATATGAGAACGTATTATTGTATTTCAAGGACTGAAAGCCTTTGCCTCAAAGGGCAACTTGTGACCATTTTAGCATACATGGAGCCACCATCACATCCGTGCTTTATTCAAACTTCTGTTAAGTTTCTCCATCATTTTCTGAAATTCAGACATGATGATGATGATTACATCATCACAACAGGACCTTTTTTGAACTGCAACACTAGAATTTTGTAAGGTTACACAACATGCCCTGTTATTACATCACCTTTTTGTATTTCTGCTGTCCCACAGTCTACTGAGTCAGTCACTTTACTAAAACACAGCTGTTAGTCCTGTGTCTATGACCAGTATCGTTTACACAACAACATTCTGTAGCCTGTTGTTACATAGCAAGCACTGTTACGGTATTTGTGCACTCAATCCATCTTTTGGTTGACCCTAAATAATCACCCTTACAGAACAGCCCCCTTTTCTGGGAGAGGCCCTAATTTAGCCAAAATGTGTTTAATTGCATCATAGCAATATATTATAGTTTAGCTACCCACTTGAAAATTGTTGAACACAATTTTCTGCTCCTAAGGTCATTAAGTCAAAAACCTGATTTATGTAAGGTTTCTGTTCTATTCAAAAAAATCCTCCTTTTTCAGATGGTATCATCTGCTCATTTTCTTCACATTTGGTCTGTCCACACTTCGGTAGGTTCCAAATTCCAGCTTAAAAAAATGAAAACAACGGTGACCTATGAGAATCTTAGGCTGCCATGACTATTGAGGGCATGGCCATATGACCTGTTTTCACGCATGGTCCTTTACTTTCCGCACGGAGACCCAGGGAATTGTTTTCTTTGTGAGGATGTTGGATATCATTCCTTTTATATACACTATTTTCAGAATAAAATATTGTAGCCAATGCAAGTCAGAGGACAAAACCTGAGCTTTTGTTTTTAAAACAGATGGCAGCAATCCCTTAGAAGCCTCAGCAAGCTTTTTTTTTTTTTTTAAGTAGCATTATTTTACTTAATGATTCACATTTGTAGATAAACCAGTTTGCCCACTTATTCTTAAGGCGGGGGCTTAATTTATGACTTCAGTTTTGCATATGAGAGAGCTTATTATGGGGCCCCAGAACCACTGCTGTGTTTGCATTGTTCATTCTTGATATCAGGTTTCATCTTTGGCTCGCTGTCTATTTTAACTGCTTGACTTTGATGTTTGTTTGTTTTTTCCATCTCTTCTTAGTGTTCTCAAGAAGATATTGCAGATAAACTTGGCATGGATATCTCTGCAACAAAAGCAGTAAAGATAGCAAACCCCAAAACTGCAGAATTTCAGGTGAGACGACAACTTAAGTCCAATTCTGAGACAGTAATGGTGTTACAGATCCTGTATCTAAGACAGAATGGAACTAGCCGAAGATAATATTTATAACATCTACAACTTTTTTTTTTTTTAAATGAAAAGGATATAGATATTCCTATGCCATACTTGTTAGGCGTCATTTTGCTGGTTACTGCTGCACTCAGTAATACTGTGTTCAGTGTGTCATTAACTTTTCAGTGAAGTGAGGTACCATACAGATTATGACAGCCTGGGGCCAAATTGAGTTGTTTTATTAAAGAAAATCCCACCCAGATGATTGATCAGTTCCCACATTTAGAAATGCTAGTTGGCATAAATGGAGTTACCTGACCTGGCAATCTGTAACCTGACTTCTGCAGAGGGTATGCTTTCTGAAAAATGGTTAACTATTATTACTCTTTTTTTTCCTGGGAAATATATTGTTCTTCAGTTCTTAACATCCATTTTTAATCATTTTATATTTGCTAGGACAGAGAGAGCTTAAACAAAGTATCATCAGATATTCTGAGCTTAAGTTTGTCCGTATTAGTGATTTATATCCAGAAGTGTCAATATTTCAGCATGTAATGCTTACAAATTATCACTTAGTATTTACCATTTACATAAGTAGGATTATATTCTAAGGAAACTTGCTTTGCAATTTTTTTGAGTATTGTTCATTATCCTACTCTGCACTGTAGGTCTAGCACCTGCAAAATGCTTTAAGTCATGTATATGTTCAGAAAATACAGTATACAGTCTGTAAGGAAAATATACTTGGGGGGTTAATAATCATAACAAAGATGCTCAAGCAGAAGAGATTACTGCCATATTTGCACATTCCTGCTTTTAAATTCTGTCACAAATGAGCAAAACTAGAAATTGGGAAATGTTGTCTTTGTTATGCTGGAAAGCTTCATTGCAGCATCTGAGTTTGTCCTGCAGGTGGCACGGACAAGCCTCCTTCCTGGACTGCTGAAAACTATTGCTGCCAATCGGAAGATGCCCTTGCCCCTGAAACTCTTTGAGATTTCTGACATTGTAGTAAAAGATGACACTGCAGGTAAGAGGTGGTTCCTTAGCTTTCACAGGAAGTGTCAATGATAGCTGCAGACTGGTTTTATGATGGAGATCTATAGCTCAGAAAAAAGCAGGGGTTGGCATGATTACCTGCCTCGACATGAATCCCTTGCCCACCATTCCATCACAGAATGGTTCAGGTTGGCAGGGACCTCTAGAGATCATCTAGTCCAACCCCCTGCTCCAGCAAGGCCTTAAAACAGGATTGCTTGTTCTGTTCTCCAGAATTATTTTCTGAAGAATTGACAACCAATGTTAAGAGTTAGATGTGTACCACAAATATTAAATAAAGACTAGATCAAATCTATGTGTAAAACTGTATAAGGAAGTGAAGTTTTCCTTATCTTTCCACTTGACCCAGCTGTGCTAAGGGCACATACCTGCCTTTCCATCATGCTGTAACCTTAATTGTTTTGCATGAAGCAGCTACACTTTTCAAAAGCTTCAGTGAAATTCTTCCTAGGTGATGAGGCCTTTTCCTATTTCTTTCACTGTGTAGTCTAAAAGTTTTAGACAGTCTTTTTATCTAGATAAAATGTGTCAAAGTAAAATGAACTGTATACGTGGACTTTTTAAATATTAACAAAATGCCTTCTAAAGAACTTTACTGATTCAGTTCTTTCTATATGGCACCTTAGTGGAAAAGGAGTGCACGGGTACAACTGTTGGGGATGACAGCTGGGGTATGACTCTGGATCAGTTTTTGCCTCTCAATGAGAAAGGCTGACACTGCTTTAAATTCAGCAGCAAAAAATGGTTCTGTTCTGTTATCTGGTTTCAGATTTTAGTGGTTATGCTCAAGGTATTTGGGATCTGCAAAACAAAGATTTATATAAGGCATAAACAAAATGGCAAGTAAATTGCTCTGTTGATTAATTTAATTTGTAGATTACTTCAAAAAAGCCTTGCCAAGGAAAATAAGTGGTTTTAGCAAAGCATGTAGACTTTTTTATTAAATACAGACAGTTTAGTGGTACAGCTCATTTCTCCTTGGGCATGAGTTAGCTAGTATGGAAAAAACTTGGTAGGCATGGCAGAATAGCATTAGCATTCTTCAGGACTGAGAGTGGAGCTATTTATCTTGGAATATGGAGAATGTTTATTCTGGCTTCATAAAATTTGCAAGTTAAATAATTGATTAATTTTGTATGTGTTAACTGTAGCTCTGCTAAGCTTTCATTTTATATGAATGGCTGCCTAACAGTCTTATGAAGTCTGGTTCTGTAGTGCCCTTCATTTTGATCAGAACCACTGCAGCAGATGAAAGATAAGACTTGAGCCAGCAGCTTTGTATCCTGCCCTCCAGGGCAGCCCTTTCATTGGGTGGACATTTGCAGACTATGAGCCATAATTGAAATTGTTTAGTGGTGTATTTAGAATAACTAGTGCTTTTCCCAAATTTGCTTCCAAAGTTAAAAATGCCTAATAAATAGTTTGAAAGGGGTGGGGAGAAAAAAACAACAGGTAATTCTGCAAACACCAAAGAATGCGGGGTTGTCCTCTCACATACGGAATGAGATTTCCTGCAGAAGGCTTATGTCATCAGACTAATTTAATTTTATTATTTCATGATTGTGGCATGTACAATTTCCAATTAATAATTTAAAAAGTATGGGTCAGAGTATGGACTTTAACTGCATTTGAAATGGCATCTTGTAGTCATTCATGTATGAATGAATCTAGCTCTTAAATGCCCTTTTTTGAATACCTTCTTACACAGAACTCATGCTTACCAAGGTGAACAGCATGAACAGAACATTTTTCTTTCTGGACATATCTGGCAGAAAGGTTTGATGTAATAAATAAGCGAAATGTGTGCCAGATTTAATATAATTAAATAGAACCAATTCTGAACATAAATGTTTCTTCTCAGGGCAGAAGGAAATACAGCAGTGAATATTTTTTTCTTTTGTTTGGTTTAGCTTGTAACATTATATAGGCTCTTCTAGAAGCACAGTTAGTAATGCTAGTTCAACATATAAATTATCACTTTTACACCACTAGTTAAAGCAGAGAATTCCCTTTCACTCCTCTACCATAATGAAAGAAATGAATCAAAAAAAAAAAAGAAAAAAAAACCACACAGACCTTTCACCAGTGACCTAATTGAATCTGAGAAGCCCTCAGTAACCTTTAACATAACTTGCATCAATTGTGAGGATAGCTGGTGACATTTTAAAGCATTTTTTCCAAAAAGTCTGTCTGCAATCTTTATACAGAAAATAGTTTGGTATTTTTATTAAGCTATTTAAAGGAACAGGTGCCCCTTTCAGCTCACCACATCATTTCTCCGAAGCATCTCTAATTTGCTAGGGCCAACAGATGACACCACTTTATCTTCCACTGCGCTCTTTGGCTTACATATTCCTACCCAGCTACCCATCCTTGGGATTGTTTTACAGCAGCATCTCCAGGAAGTGCTTTGAAGTCTCAGATACATATATATGTATAATTTAGGTTGACATACTTGGCAGACTCATTTAAAAACCAGAATTGTTTCATGGCATGACCCAGGAGATCTCTTAAGTGAGTTACAAACAACTGAAGCATTTCTAACATCTGCCAGCGTTTTGCATACAGTTCCCTAATACTTTCTTCTTTCTTCCTGTGGTATGTAGTGAATGAACTTCTTGTGTTTTGATATAACTCTGTACAAGAGTATGTTTCATAACACATAGCCTTTTGGAATACTCGAAAAGGCATCCTTTACCAAGATTTTTTACAGTTGGTTGCAAATCTTGAAGTATAAAAAAATGCTGTGTATGTCTCTAAGTTAAAAATAGTGATCTTAAGGCACCACTGACTAAATTAAAGGAAATTAAGATAATCACTGCAGATTTTTCTAATGTAATGAATCACCAAAATAAAGTAGAGCATCAAATCTTAAAACTTGTTTTTTTAGAGGCAAACAAACATATTTATGATAGCAATTAGTGATAGTCGAAGTAGTGACTGGTCTTGGCAGAGCTAGGAAAGAGAGACAATGTTGGGATCAAAAGACAAGTGTGCACAGAGAGGACAGGGATCAAATGCTGCAGTTATTGATATATTCCCTGTTGATATATTCTGGCTTGCCATTTCCACATAAACTTCACAGTTGGACACTCCATCATTATTGAAAACTACAAGTTACTATTGTAACAGTAAAAAGTTCTTAAGTGACACTATGCAGCACCCATTGCTCCAGCAGGAAGTTCAGCTTTCATGACCTGTTGAGAAAACTTTTGACTGTATTTCCTCCCTATATCTAACCACCATCAGGTAAAAGAGAAGGAAATGAGAATACTCATCTAGCTATCCCCACTACTAGACCAGCTAGTAGACTGTAGATGCTGTAGGAAGCCTGGAAAAGAAGAAATCTATGTATGTTACATCATCCTGTCCAAGTAATAAATCTGTCTAACTTGTTAGGCCAGATGTATCTACATTACAAAGCAGTGCAGTGCAAAAGGAGAAGATAAGGCTGATGATTTGAAGTCCATGTTATATGTGTTTAAGCTCTATTTTGGACTAGCTCTAGTCAAATCATGTGTGCTGAATGCTCTTTAGTGGTTAAAGCTAGTTATGTTCCTGTCTGGAACACTGCTTTGGATTTAATTGCAGCTGAAAGGAATCCAGTTATATGCTCATACATGCATATGTAAAGGTTTGTTTAATTGCAGCTGAAAGGAATCCAGTTTATATGCTCTAGGTTTTCTTTACAATATGAATAGAAGCATGGTTAAGTGTGGATAATCAGAATATTTACTTCACAAATTCAGTTCTGGTCCAAAATGAGATGTAATACACCTTTATACTGAATATGCTTTAAAAGCATATGAATTTCTGGAGGATGACTGTCACAGAAAAAATGCCTTCCCTGATTTCAAAAGAATTTACTCTATGGATAAGTCAGTCTGGCTGAATACATATACAGTTGAACCTTGAAAAGGAAAAGGCCTGGAGGCAACAGTTTACCATGTTAATCAGTATTTTGAATTTCATTGCAACTGAATTGGCAGCTTTGTGACAACAGGTTTGTTATTCCTTTCCTAGATCATTTCTCTCCAAAAAGGGAAAAGGTTAGAATCAGCAACAAGTAAAGCTTCTTAGCAGACCTCAGCAGTGCTAAACAGTGTGTGGCAATGGTGCAGCCTAAAGACATTACTACAAGTTGATTTTAAAAGTACCTGCACAGTATAAAAAAGAAAAATATATTTTGATGAAGTGTGTAGTGTAAGATGACTTCACAGCAGAGGCAAGGTTTCTGAATCAAGGCAGACACAGTGCTTTGGAGTTAAGTGCTTGCGTTGCAATAAACATAGCAATACATGAGAGGTGCAACCTATCTGCATCTTCCACAGGCACTAGATTCAACAGCCCGAGGGGGCAAAATCTGCAAAATCAGTTCAGCAGAGTCACAGCAATAAGAGCTGTCCTAAGTGTGACATTTGTCACAGTCCTGAATTGGTGAAATGTAGCACATTTTTCCTAGTAATTTGGATTTGGGGATTTCCACGATGATCATGAAAAGCATCAGCTGCAATCTGGAAGCCTGCATGATTTCAGATCTTTTCACAGATCACCATGCTAACACAATCTTTCAACTTGTGGGCTGCTCTGAGACCAAATTTTATAAAAATTTATTTTTTCTTTTAGTGTCACAAGCTTTTTGATGCTTGCCAAATATTTCTATTTTAGCTGGTCTGCTCAGAATTTCTCTAGCATGTAAATGTATGCTTGGTATGTATCACTGGTTAGAAGATGTTTGTATTTAGCAACTGTTTCCTGCCCAACATATAGTATGCTTTAAACCCATATTTCTGATTGTGAGAGTCCCTTGAGTTAAAAGGAATCCAATTGTTTCCTCAGATTCTGCTGGGTGTCAGAGTGGGTATTTTGCACATCGTTTCTTTTAAGCACTAACCGCCTCACTATATCACAGAAGGAAACTGATGCAAAAGGCAAAATTTAAAGTGTGATAAAATTTCTCAGAAAATAACTTATGCTGCTGCTTCTTCAGACGTAGGGGCAAGAAACCACCGGCACCTCTGTGCCCTTTATTACAACAAGAACCCAGGGTTTGAGATCATCCATGGTTTGCTGGACAGACTCATGCAGCTTCTGGATGTACCGAACGAAGAGAACGGATACGTGATCAAGGCAGCAGAAGGTAAGGAGCACACAGCTGCAGCCTGCAGCAGAGAGGGCTCTGGAGCTCAAACATTTCATTGCAATCTGAAAAGAAGGTGCTGCTGTTCACAGGAGTAGCCACTAAGAAGAATAGTACTATATATGCTATCTCACTGCAGTGTGAATGAAACAGTACTCACTCATCATTTAATGACTTAATGGGATTGGTGGCTTCCCATGAACTGTTCTCAGTAGTTTAACATAAATTGAGATGACCACTTTTTAAGGAGACTCAGAGTACATGGCATGAACTTCAAGGACTATTTGTAATGAATTAATTCAGCAATTGGTGGAATAGATAAGAAGTCACTGAATGAGTTGATGAATATCACAGATACCCACTGCATTCTTTGACTAACCATAAGTGGATATGCTAATTTCTTATTTTAAATTTACAGCTTTGTTATGCTGTCTTTGAGACTACTCCTACTGCTTACACAAGCAGTTTGTAGTCTTATAACAAGCCCCTTGTTCATCCATACAGGATGAGCTGCCCATAAGTTGAAATAATGTCCTTAAGTGCAAAGTCTCCTTTGTGCATCTATACGCACACACATAGAGTGGCCATACTGCATGATTGAGAGCGCATAGGTTAATGCAAGACAGCAACTAACAACTAATCTATTCTAATACCTAACATAGAAATGTAATAAATACACTCAAGAAAAGCAAGACTCTGGGCATAGCAGCAGCAGTTACTTGTGCCTCATGCATTGGCATTCCAAGATATGGGAAACATGGAAATCCTGTTAAGCAAAGAACAGATAAGGGCAGAGCTGCTTATTCTGTGGGTCTTGGAACATCCCTAGGAGCTGGGTACTCAACTCTCATTGACATGACTGTCAAGCCTTTCACATTCCTTCTCAAAACACATCTGTAGTTTGTTTTTCAATAGACATATCAAGAGTTCGGTTTAGTATTTGGAAATAATTGCACATGTTTTGTATTCTCTACTACAGTGTTTCAGTAATGTCTGACTATTTTTAAAAAGAACAAGAAAAAAATACCAAAGCACATAAGTCACTTCTAAATCCTAGTGCTGTTGATATTCCTGATGCTACGGGACTTTAATGTCCTTTTAAAATCCCTGCATTCTCATGTTATTCCACAATGTTTTTCAAATAAAGTATGAATGATTTGTCATATGTAATATGTTATAAGGAGATTCTGACTTTTGGCTGTAGACAAAGAATGGTGTCTGTACCTTCCTGTTTCACCAGGGCAGCAGCAGCTCTACCAGATGATTCTAGCTTCCCTGCAGATCTCCTGACATTGGAGTTTAACCTTGGGCACAATGCAGATGGCTGATAGTCAAGTGCCATAGTGAATGCAGTATCACTGCACCAATTTATTTAAAAGACCTTGACTGCAGAGATAGTTGGAAATCAAAGGAGTTTGGGATTGGGTTTTCCCTTTTTCCTCCCTCCCCCCTTTTTTCACCAACTTGCTTTGCACTCTGCTATTAAAGAACACATGAGAGAGAATGTCAGCAGATGATGAAGCAAGGTCAACTGGCAAGTGAAGAAAAGGTATCCTGTAACATTGTAGCAGACTGCAGCATACTGAAATATTCAGTAGAGGAACAGTGCTAGTCACTTCAGAGGTTCTAAATCAGGATAAGACAGGCTATGGATTTTTTTAGAGGTATTTTTGGGGAATACACTTTTCTATTGCCTATGCAAATTTTAATTTTGAATAGGCAATAGAAAAGTTTAAGAAAGAGATTTGTCCTATGAAACTGATTATGATTTAGAAAGATTCCAGGTAAGTTTTGAAGATCACATACGGAAAGACTGAGACTAGTATACAGCACAGTGTTAAAAGCCTTGGGCTTGGTTGTTTTTATTCTTTAGGTAACCAATTAAAATATTCCAGTGATTATTAGAAAACATGGATAAAAAATGTTTTGAATAAACAACAATGATTGAGGAGATGTACTGGGCACATATTTGCCTCTTCCAAAATCATTTTGAAAAATGAGATGCCTGTACTGTATTCGTGTTTGGTCCATATGTGCAAATCATGGGTTTTTAAGCCCCTTCTGTTCCACCAACACCTAACTGCCCTGTGATTTGACCTTAGGTCAGAGCCTCCTTGCCCTTACAGCAGCACCTGTGAGCAGTACAGATGCTAGAAAATATGGGTGAAATTGTGATGTTCCCCTGGCCTTTGCACTACTCTTTGGTGTAATTTGAGCTCAGTAATAAGCAGAGAAGGGATGTTTTGAGCAGCCTAAAGAAAGAGGGCATTTTGAGTGACTGAATTTAAGAGTTTCAACATATATTTAGCTTTGGGTGCTTTCAGTTTCCTAGAAGAAACTAGGAAAGGGAAGAGGAAATCCCACTGCACTCCTGCGATCCCACAGTGCACACTCACCCTGATGCACGCCTGGGAACAGCCATGTCACATTCCCTCCTGGCACCGTGGGTAAAGGGATTGCACCTTTGCTTTTACAGTAATAATTATGCAACAAATCACAACCTAAATCTTAGTCTGGGACTAATTCAGAGTTATGCACAGAATTGCATGCCTGCAGCTATCTCCTGTGAAGAGTTTAAGTTGGGGGATAGTAATATGCAGAGATGTTGAGTGCCTACATTAAATGTGACACCCCTAATACTAATGAACTCTAACTTGGTTGCTGTCAGTGGCAATTCTGGCCTTTTAGTTTTGTGTCTTGGCAACCACTAAATCATTCATGAGTGTCAATTACATATTTATTCTTAGATAACCATAGGAAATGGGCTTAATATGAACCTTCAAAACATCATTTGTGACATTTTAGAAAATATCCTATTCCAGTTTTTAAACCAGTGGGCATTCAAAAATAGATACTTCATAGATGCCCTTACATCCTTGCAATTTCATTTATATAAGACTTGTAATTTGAAAAGGTAGGATCAAATCTGACAACATCTGTTTTCCATAAAATGTAAGCTGCTAATTGATTGAATTTAAATCTTCTGCATTTCATATTTGCCAGTTCACAAATTATTTTCTTGGTCACTGAGGTTCAGTGTCATAGTCACTAGTTTATGGTTATCTTGATTATCCATCTTGGAATACTGGCACAACGTTAACATTTTGCTATGGAATTACGGAATTCCCCAGTTCTGTTATTGTTAATTAACATCAGGACGCAGGATATTTGCTTTGAGAATTTACAGCTCTGGGGGCCTAAGACCTCTAGAATATCTCAAAGACATCATATTTCTGGTAGATGTAATGAAATTTCAATTTGTCAGTGGACTGAGACACCTCATTGTGTTCAAAAATACCTTATACTTTTCCAGATGAAGAAAATACTTAAAACATGTCTTTCCTATCTCCCTTTAAGTTTAATCAATCTTGTCAATAAATGAAAATGTCAGCCTATTTGTTTCTGATACTCTAAAAATTTAACACTGTCCTTATTGCTGCCAGTAAATCTTCCCCATTTCTTCAGTTTCCTTGAAGAATGTTCAGCCACTGATACTGATTATATGAAGTGCAATTTATTTTTCATTTTTAAGCTTTTTTTGTAATTTTGTATTTTTTGGCTGTATTTCACCATTGAATATAGGTGGGGACTATTATTCAGTTCTAAGTTTTTTTTTTTTCTTCTTCTTCTCTTCTCTCCCCCTTTTTCCCCCCCAGAATTGATCCTGATGCTTATCCAGTAAGTTTTCTTGTGGAATTCAGTCTTCCATTCCTATACTTTCTGAAAAGATTTAGTTTGTTTTCACTTAACAGCTCTAAAATAGGACCCTTTTTAAAAACTGAATGATTTTAGTGCAAGTTACTGACCAAACACTTTTAAACATATTACCCTAATTCTGCACAGCTTTTTAGGAGTTCCAACACTGATCACTTATCACCATGCCTTAACTGAATGTCTATGAAGAGAACAGGAGTTGAGGGGCAGGATGTCACATCAGCTTGTGGGGAGCTGCCAGAGTTCCCCCATCTTCCCCTTTTTGCATCCTGCAAAATTAGGCATTTGTCACTGGTCCTCATGGCTTTCCCATGAATTGGCCACTTAAATAAGACCTTGTAAATTTCCAATTAACTTCTCATTTTCTCTTAAGCAGTTCCCCCTTCAGCATCAAGACAGCTTAGTTAAATGAAGAAATACCACTCTAAATTCAAAATGACATGCACTAATAAGACAGGTGTGGCTGCTCATTTAAAGTCCATTTAATTGTCTATTATATCTGCTCTTTATTTCTCTCCTTCAGATACAAGGCTTCCAATTTATAGGTACTAAGTCCCTACAAACTGAGGCTGGATTTTTCAGCCCTACCAACCATCATCTAACACCAGTTTTATTTCTTCAAATGGGACTAATTAAATCATCACTCAAGGAGATACCTGACAAAAATACGGTGCAGAAGAGTAGCTTATATTGCTTAGTTAGCCAAATTGGCTAATTTTCTTAGAAAATGTCTGGAGTTTCACCAGATAAAGCAGATGCATCAGGACTGGACAACCAGCTGGGACATCTCAGGGGCGCTGGGAAGCAGTGGCCAAGCAGCACTGAAACAGCTTGTGCCAAACACGGAGTCCAAGGATTGTCCTGAGGAAGGGCACTGCCAAAGTATACAGGAGCGTACTGAGCTGTAGTCATCTCTGGAAATAAGGCTCTTTTTCATTAGCTTTGTTACACTTACTATGGAAAAATAAATGAATAATAAGAGGGGGGAATATCAGAAGTAACTTAATTTGACGAGGGCTTTTTCCATTCCTGTGGTCATTTTAACTCCTCTTTTGAAATTTTTGAAGAAACCATCCCAATATACTTGAGGTATAATCCAGTGGCACAAAGCTTATTCCCAAATAAGACTTATCAGGTAGACAGAAAAGTATCTTATTTCAGCACAGTATGGGATAGCTAAGGGTTCAGGCTTAGCCTCTTGTCTTTTAAATTTTTAATCAACAATTTATGATGGACAATTCCCCCCCCCCCAACATGTGGGGGAAGGACAGGAAGGGGGGAGAAGAGGGGAAAAAAGAGTTTGAGAAGAAAACAAACAATATTTTTCCCCTCGCTCACGTGAATTTAGACTATTATTTCAGATGAGACACTATGATTTGGCCCTCGTGTTTCTGAGCTCAAGATGCTAATATCCTCTCCCTGCCCTTTAAGGAAGAGCAGAAAAGCACAACCTAATTATGGAGGCCTCTTGAGTTTAATTCCTTCCCCCCCATTCCCCAAAGGCAACTATCTTTTTAATCAAACATCACAGCAAGTCTAATAGATAAAAATCTGCCTTGCATCCAGAGTTTAAAAAAAATCTATCACAGCTCACATTGTACTATATAGGTCACTACTGTTTTATTGTCTGTCCTCTTACATTTTGAAATAGAAAATTACTTTTTAGAAATCTTATTTTTAATACAGCTGTTCATAGCCATGTCTAGAAGAGATCGTTCATTCAAGTTTGTAAGTAGAAAAATTTTAATTTTTAAGCGAAGGGGTTTGGCATTTTTTTAGGAACCTTTTTCCCCACATATGCATCAGTTTCCACAGAAATCAGAGATGCTGCAGGTTGGCCGTGTTGTGGAATTGGTGACACCAACCCTAAGTTTGGTGGCTGATAACAGAACCCCACGTCACACATCAAGTTAATCCGTTCTCATCACGGAGACCCACAGGAATGCAGAGGGCTTGAGAGGAAACGCTCGGCATAACATTGCTGTAAGGTTCAAGAGTTAAGCAGTTCTCTGATTTGCTTTGGTTTTTGAACTGTGATGCAGCAAGAGCCCAAGATTCCTTCAAACTTACTGTGACAAATACTTTCAGTTATTCATATAATGAATGTTTAAGCAGGAGTTTGCAAGTTTTTAGCTCAAACTTTCACATCAGCATGCACGCAGAATCCCAGGACTGATATTTCTTATGCCCTGGGTAGAAAAATGGGCTTTACCTTTTCTTGTGGCACATGCATTACAAGCAGAAGGAATCAGAAATGCTGAGCTAATGCAGCTAGTCTAGAACTTCCTTAGCTGCACTGAAAAGCAGAATAGCCACATTTGTTACAGACTCTGTTGCTCCTGGTTATGAACTGGCTCACACTTAACCACTTTGAGCATTTGCATTCCTAGTGGTGTAGCCAATGTTCTTAAAGCCACGAGGCTGTGATGTGTGAAATCCTAGTTGCTAGCAACTAAATGACTAACAGTTTTAGTAACTGCAGCAATTCTTAGTTTAATTATGTATATTCTCTGCTAGTTTGTTAAGCCATTTCCTAAAAGGTATGAAATGTGGTAGCCACGAGAGGTGACTGTAGCCATCTCCAAACAAGTAGTGGCAGGGCACTGGGCAGGAAGGGTGGCTCAGTCTAGGGCATGAAGTGAATAAACATCTACACTGCAAACATGACATACTAAAGGAGACTTACAGGTGGACCTCATGTTTTTTTCTTGTTATTCTCTAATGCCCTGTGTGAAATTAGAGCCTTAAAGCCAAAGACTGCTGGAATTACTATGCATATATAGAGTATGTTATGCTGACTACCATAAAGAATACAGCTTATTCTTTGTTCCCTAGTTTGACAGATTCTGATTTTTTAAAGGTGATTTAAGCTTTTAGATATGTAAAGAGGGACAAAAACAGTCGTGGAAGAGAAAGAATTTAAGTTTACTAATATTCAAAGCATTATGTTCTCTAACTCAAGTGAACTATGAGGACATCTGAGAAAATAGAGCTTTATTTGGTATTAGAAATTCTCTAGTTTTATAAATAGCTGTAACAATATCAGTATAGGTCCAGGATTGCTAGAAAGGACAAACTATAGCACTCCAGATAAACCCAGATTTCAAAACTAGCCTAAAAACAAAGATTCACTATGTAGTCATAGGCACACCTAAAATCCAGTGTAAAATTGCCATTTCTTACATCTGCTACACAAATGCAAATTTACTGAGCTCAATGAATTTGTTTCACAAATACTGTTTTCTAACAAAATAGAGAGAATTTGGGAGAATTCTCTGTAGGTTTTCCATTCAAGACAGGCTTTTCTATACACATCATTTTAAGCAGTCACCGTGATACTCCAGGGGCAGATGCAGATCAGCGTTCCAAGACGCCTGCTCTCCTTACCCTCGGCGTGCACACCAATACCACCTTCCACCAGGAGAGGCACAGACAGGGCTTTTACCCACGTAATGCAGGGCTGTAATCCTAGGTACAGCACAGGCCCATGAACTGCAGCTGTAAACCCGTCACCTTCCTTAAGCCACCTCCTGCTGCAGTTACAGCATCCGGCAACAGCCACACATTCCCTCTTACTCCTCTTGGGGAGCTTTACTGCAAGAATTAGAAATAAAGCTAGGCTTAAAAAAAAGTAATCAGTGTCTGTCTATTCAGAAGGAAAAACTGGATAGACCAGTCCCCAGTCCATCATTGCACACACTCTTACTTAAGAACTGATTTTTTTCCCAAGCAGTATTATGGTTACTTCACCCTGATTACAATTAGAAGCTACTGCAGGCACTGTAAAAGTAATAATATGAACAGGATGGTCTGCTAAGTGCTACTTGTTTTGTCAATTAAAGTATCTTCAAGGCAGCAGCATTTTGTTCATGCTTTTTCATTGCAGACATACCAGAAAGAGAGAGGATATTTTCTCAAAGATTATTCTCTTACAAATACAAATTTACAATAATGTTGAACCTAAATATTCTTAAATATAGTCAATTACAGAGTAGAATACATTTAATTGTAGAATTATATATATGAGTTTTTGCAAAATATAAAGATGACTCAGTTTGCCTCATGCCCAACTTCAGGCACAAATTAATAACAGTGTAGCCCTTGACTTGGCTGCAGTGTGAAAGATGGCTAATTCACTGATCACTTCAGGTTTGTGGATGATTCTGTATAGCTCCTGACCTCATTGTGGCAGCAAGAGCCCTAATACCTAACTCCAATTTTGGATATACCATGTTTATCTTTTTTACAGGTAAAGAATTGATCATCACTTTGCCCTTTTCCACTATGTCCTTTATAAGGAGGCTTATTAAAAAAATGAAAAATGAAAGATGTCCTTTAAAGAAAGCATTAGTAGTCTCTGAACCTATTCACTCATTTCATACAGCTGTTTATTATATTTTCAAATGTTAATTATCTTATTTCCTGCCATATCATTACCATTAGGTATGATTTGGGAGGGGGAAGAGGTTCTGGCTGGGCTTTCCTCTAGAGTTCCAAACCAAAAACTGTAACTAATGAATATCACACTCAGCCCCAAAAATGTTTTCTCTGGATGTGAGAGTGGGTATGAGGAAATAACTGCTGGCAACATGGAAGAACAATTGCTATCTCACAGTGTGTTCCAAAAATCATGCAGGAGTTGGTATCTCCACAGTTTAAAGAGTACCTTAAGGTGAATCATCCCATAAAATGGGATTTAGGTGTCTGTGCAGCTCACATTGCATAAGGTTTGGGGAGTCTGAGTGTCCTGCGTGGGTGCCCAGGAGAAGGTGGTTGCCTTTACAATACACATGCCAATACAAAGTCACACTGTGCTACCCTAAGTGTCAGTCTATTTAAAATGTGAACAACCTAAAAAGAAAGACAACCACTAGCTTCACAAAGCTGAATTCCGTAGGGCATAGCACAGGTAAAACAGTTGAGCAGGTGAGTCGGGATGAGGAAGTGAAAGGGCAGCTGGAGTGACTAGGGGAATGGGAATTAAGATGAAAGACTTGAGAGGCCACATGAGCTCCACTGTTACCTTCTTAAGCTGCAGCTTCCGATGTTCCCTCAAATTATGGGAACGAATGGGGAGGTTTTAAGGCTTAGTGCAACTGTAGGCCTATAATACTACTTTAATCTATTTCTTTTTGAAAAGGAGGGAGCATAGACTAAAGAAACTGTGCAAGGTGTTTGACAACAAAGAGTGCAAGGAACGCTGAGGTTTTTGAGGGTCAATTAGCCAGAAAATGTGCTAAAGACTACATACTCTATTGGATTACTGGCCAAAGAATTACCCCAAAGCAATCAAAGTGGCCCCGTTGCCTGAATTCAGAAAGGCAATTACAGATTTTGAAGACGTGCTACAGAAGCTGTAATTAAAGGTATTACTTCTACATCACTGAGCACTGGAAATTAAATTTTTACTTGCAGCTACGAAAAGTGGCTTTTGTCTCTTGCTTGTGTGTCAGCCCAAGACACGACTGGCTTTGGAATCCCTTCTCCAGGAATGTATATTGTGTTTCACCCTGCCCCTTTTGTAACTACCAATTATGATCCTGAAAGGTGGATTTCCACCACCAAACCATCTGGCTTCCTCTGACATTGTATAGGACTGTCAGCAGGGACTATATGATCTCCGACTGGATTTCAAGGTGAAGTTTACAGAAGTACTATTCAGACCTCATCTTTTGAGGCTATCCTAGCAAAATAGGTTTGTGTGCATTAACTATATGAAAAGCATGATGAGTGTGTTTAACATGATTAAAGTGAAGCAATACTTTGGAATTGGTAGTATCATAAAGTTAGGAGTGCTGTGCTTCAGCTTAGAGTGCAGTTTATTCAAACAGGAGACCAGCCCATGCATTTTTTCCTGGCTGCCCATACACACCAGTAATGTATTCATTACCATACATGATTCATGGCACCTTGGATCTCATTCCAAGGCTTTATACTTCAGTGCCAGAGGTCCCAGCATAGCCCAGTCCCCAGCACCCTGCACCACTCTGCCAGAAGCATAAACATCATTGCTATTTGCTTGATAATGCAAGAAACTCCCCGAGCAGGAACACGCTTCCTTACCTTCATTTCGTGGTTATTTTGATGCAGTTGCTGGTTTGCAGAGCTGTCCTGGGGGGCCATCCAGGCTCCCCTCTAACTCCCACCCTGCATTCCCTGGAGCCAGCAAAGATCTTCCCCCTCTCTTCCCCTTTTCTACCCCTCCTTGGTCCCTCAGGCAAAGCGCTCCCCCGTGCCACGGAAAACTTGCACCTCTTCTTTCCTCTTTCTGCTTGATGGCCTTCCCTCTGCCTGAGTTCTGTTTCTTTAAGTGGTTTCCTTGCAATATGTGCGGGTTTTATCTGAAAATTTCCTTTACTCCAAATCCTGGTGCCTTTGCAGAGATACGTGGACTAGCATTTGAGGCTAAGGACGGTCTCCTTCACTTGCCACGTGCTTGGTCAAAGGGAGAGTTACTGAGAGTGGGAGCCCCAGGTGCACTGGCTGTGGTCTGGAGGCCGTTTCGACATGGATAAACCCAGCAGCATTCCCTAGTGCTGCAGTTATTCTAGTAACAGTTTCGTTATTAACCACTCTTCATTAATTATCTGTGAGGCCATTCCTCAGCTTACATTCCTTTGGTGCAAGAACCAGGCGTTAGCCAAACAGGCGAGGATGCCAAAGCTTTTAACAGGTTCTTTCTTTTCTATTTGCTTATTGTCTGATTTCTTCCAGTCACAGAGCAATACCGTGCAAGTGCCATGACTGCAAAGCGCCTCGCAGACGAGCGATTGCACTGCGAAACTCAGACAGTTCAGGATAGGGTAACTAACGCAAAAAGGTGATTTGGGAGTCCTGTTTCCTGCACGTGGTGGAGCTATGTGTTCCGCTTTGAAATTAATGATATCTTTGCATATCCACTCTGCAAGGACTCTCAAAGTAAGATAAATGACATCAGGGTCCTTCTGCAGCATGGATTGCTGCATCTGAACCGGAGAACATGGCTGAGTACCTGGTGCATGGCCTGGAGGGCCACTCTCCTGGCCTCTCCCAGCCACACTCTGTGGTCACTACCCTGCGCTGGCCCCGATCTGTGCATGCCCCAGGCCACCTCGGCACGCAGAAAGGGCAGGAAAGTAACTGTGCACAAAGAGAGGGCTCAGAGGCGGCCCTGCACAAAGTGAGGGCCCCGAGGAGCGCTCGGGTGTTTGGGAGCAGTCACCTCATCACGAGGTGGTGCAGCTTGGGAGCAGTCACCTCATCGCAAGGTGATGCAGGTCACCTGGCTGCAGCGGCACAGCAGGACAGGCCAGCAGGGAGTGCAGAGCCTGTCACCACCTTGTGTTGGTGGGAAGCCAACAAAATTATGAAGCTCTACCATATTCCCTGCTCTGTCCATGTTCCGATGGGATCAGTTTCTGTCAGTGTTCAGGTTCCAGTTAAATTAGCATTTCACCTGATAGTGTTATCACATAGCACGTTCATGGCTTCCAGTGTAACGTGTTGAATTGCCAGCATCTGTAGCACCTGGAGTCATTGCGTCATTTTTATCTCCTTGGAGCCCACCGTTTTAGAACCAAAATAAATAGACAGGTTTGGCTGCTGGGTGACTAACCTTGGAGCCTGCACTCCCTGCCAGCAAGCCCGGTAATCGCTGCAGACACCGATTACTTCAGCAAGGCTGCTGTTGTGAGGTGCAGCTGGGAGCTGTCGGATGTGCAGCAGCTCTTCCTCACGGTCGTGACTGCCCGGAACCAGCCCTTGCTCTGGGAGCAGCAGGTTGGTGCTGCTGAAGGTTGTCCCTGGTAACCTCATCCGGCCTCCGCGAGCACCTCAGGGCTCCCTGTTAACTCGCTGAGCACTGCAGTTCAAACTTGTTGTAAGGATACAGGGATAAGAACTGCTTTTGCAACAGAGTGACTCCATGGAGAATTATTCTAGACCCTCATCGAGAGGTCTAAAATCAGGCTAAAAACGGTTAAGCTATGATGTATTTGGAACTGGATGTGCAAGAGGATAAATTAGCTTTCCCCGGGTTACACACGAAGCAGCTCAGAAGAACAGACAATTCAGACTCAGTTTTCTCACTGACCATGTTGTTAAAGCCCTTTTTTTCTTTTTCCCTATAATTTTATGGTGGGCTTCCATGACAACATTAACGTTTGCTTGCTTCTTGCTCTTGTTCCAGTTTAAGTTTACTTTCAAGCTTCTGAAAGAATGTCACTGCATCCTGCTCACATGAATGGTACAATACAAGCTTTATTCGCAGATAGGAAAACTTTAACCACTAACTACAAGGGCACTTTATTTTTAGGTTATGTTTTCAGCAATAATCTGCAGTGCGATCTGTATGTGCGGCACTCACTCCTTTTCTAAATTTGTTTTGTCAAGTTTTATTTTAATGCTTATTTTGAATACTGCTGCTTGGCTAGACTCATATGTTAGCAAAATTTCAGTGTCTAGATCGTTTTATTTTTGAATGTCCGATGTAAGTAGTTGGTTGGCACTCATAGCTAAGATTTGGACCAGATGATCTAAAAAGATACCAGTTCAAAAGATCTTTTAAAACATCTGCGATGTTACTTTGATCATTCACTAATGCCAAAGGCTGAATCGTTGAAGCAGCTCCCAGCGCATGGTTGTCCTCATCCTGTTGCAGAAACAGAGCGCAGGGCGTTTCTTATCTGCACCGGTGCAACTTGATTCACACCCAGTAACTCACTCTTTCTGCAGAAAATGCTCTGTCAGATTTTAGGATATTAGGAAATGATGAAAGGGGGTAAAGGAAGGGGTGTTGACTCACCTCTGATACTGTCCCTCCTAGTCAGACTTTTGAGTGGTAATATCGTAAAGAATCCTCCCTCTGTGCAAGGGCAGACCCATAAAATACACAGCTAGGGCAGCTTTGGGGATGCAGGAGCATCTGTAGGATCCAGAGTCCTCCTTTAATCCTGTCCCTTGAGGGGACGGTTCACAGCAGTCCCTGCAGCACCGCTAGCCAGAGGTCCCAAGCAGGGCGCCTTAATTCGATGGCATCCAGGCCTCCTCTCATTTCCAGGATGAAAATAATTGAAGGAAGCAAAGAAAAAATACAAGCTTCACATTTCATCTTAGACCGCAGAAGCTTACCCCATTCCTTCCAGTTTAATGCAATTTCTGCGGGAGCATCACAGTACTCTAATCATGCTGGAACGGACCGAAAAAAGAGAAGGGAGGGGTTGTTTTTCCCATGAGGTGATCCCTGGCCAGAGAACATATGTATGCCATGATTTTCTTCTAGGAAAAGGCATTCGAAACATCCTAAATCTTAGTAAGATTGAGCTAGAGTAAAATAGTATCTGCCTAGAGCTGCTGGGATGAAGAGGAGCAGTACACGGGAGTATCCCTTGTAGCCTCTGTGCCATTACAGAGATGTTTGTGCTGTGCACATCATTAGAGAGGCTGGAGGAACGTGTTTCTCAAGCAACATGATTGTAAGGAGAGGAAAGCCATGTGGCTGCACAGAGCCTGGCAGGAAGGGCAGCCTGGGCCGCCCTTGCCCGGCTCCGATCCCAGGTGGACACACGAGCTCCAAGGAGGCGGGCTCGGAAGAGGGAGGTTGCTGCTTCTGGGCCTGGGGTTTGTTTTATCTTTTGAAGGGCTGGCAGAGAAAAATGTCACTCATGAGAACAGAAACAAAAAAAATGCACTGTGGCTGCTATAGGCAAGCTGGAACACGTTGCTGGTTTAACCTGCACGCAGGCAGCGGGGTTCACAGACAGGAAAGGCTCTCAGTGAAAGAGTCCCCATGGTTCCTCTGAGTCTTCCCTGGTCAATTCTTTTTTTTGTTGCTGTTGGATTTTTTTTTGTTAATAATATTTAAAATAATATTTTAAAACTGGCATCTAGGTTTGAAGTAAGAGGATGTGGGGGTTTCTCTGGGTCGTGCGTTGTTTCAGTTTTACAGTATATATGAAACTGTTTAAAAGCTCTTCTGCGGATGAGGAATGTAGGTTAAGTTTCTAATTATGGGACATGCAGTCAAGCATGACATTCCTGCCTAGCACTCGGATCACAGGATGCTTTATTTCCCCAAACAGAAAGGTGGCAAACACTCAGGTGTTGAAGTACCCAAAGGCTGCAAAGTTCTTAATTTCAGTATCCCTCTGACTTTACTGATCTCTGCTACTTTCTATTACAAGAGACCCTTTGACAGAACAACTGGAGTGTGAAAAATGCCCGTGCTCCGGGCTTCACATTTTATTTTTAGCTCAAAGTGTTTCCTCGTTCGCCATCAATCATGACAACTGTTAATGCAAGAAAGTGGGAGCCCATTCTTAGCGTCTTAGCAAAGAGAACTGTTTAATACTGACAGCTTTGTTCTCCATGTTAAATGCCTATTGACTTCTTTGGCCTGGAGAAATATTGATTTTTCTCTCACTTTCTTTACAGGCTCTGCTTTCTTTCCTGGTCGCTGTGCTGAGGTCATTGCCAAAGGTCAGAGCATTGGGAAACTTGGAGTCCTACACCCTGATGTTATCACCAAATTTGAGCTCACCATGCCGTGCTCTGCCCTGGAGATCACTATTGAACCTTTCGTGTGAAGGCAGGGTTTTTATCGCCCTACCCTTGACCACTGTCGCATGCAGCACCCTCAGCTCTTCTGTCTTTCTCTGCAGGGAACCTCTGCTTGGGCTTTTATGTTTTAATAAACTAGAAAAACACAGCCTGGCTCCTTGGGTAAATATGTTCCTTACTCTGCAGTTAGGCTTGCTTCTGCAACATGAGCATGTGGTATCTGGGACTAGACTGCACTAGTCAGTGTTTTTAAAGGCGCGGGGCAGGGGACAAAAGAAACAAGTTGGGTAAAAGCCCAGTGTTTTACAAGAAATGTAATGGCAGAGCACATGATTAGTTTTCAAAATCAGAAATGTTCCACAGACACAGCTTCATACTGTAACCGATTATGGCTGCATAACAGGAATCTCATTCTTTTCTTATTGCATGAAATAAGATAATTGATTAGAGCAAATGTTGAGCGAATGTGAGCAGAACTAAGGAGCTGAGCTTTTATTCTGTACGGTTGTCATGTGCTCATCATTGGCTGGGGGAGGAAAATAAACTTGTTTCATGAAAACCAGAGCTATTTTGTAAGCAAGATGTGTGTAATATCTGCTTCCCTACTCCAGACATAACTGTTGATCCTTAATCATTCAAAATTCAGACAGGGAGGGGCTTGGGGGGAATTAATTTTTTTCATACTTGAGGTAAGTCTAGTGGTTTTGAAGCTTCAAACCAAATTGGGGAAATGCATTTAAGAGCATGTGCCAGTGGTCTTTTGCAGGAGGCGCTGAAAAATAAGAAAACTTTGGCGTGAGTGAGGCTGGGATGTTTTTTCTGCAGAAGTTGGCCTGTTCCCTGCTGCACTTGCATAGCAGCACAGCAGAGTTTTGCCTCTCTTGGACTCTCACAGATGAGGATTTTCCTCTGCGTGGACTTTTGATGAGTTACACCAGCCAGGGTCTGCTCTGTGGTGCTGCTGCTAGCTCGGAAACGAAGACCCCTCATCCAGGCACCGCAATCTCCATCCATCCATTCCGGTGCCGCGTAACTGCCTGGGTGGCCAACCCAGTGCTTTTAAGCTAGCTCCTTGCTGGCTTTCTAACGAAGTTAGCAATTTTATACCCATTCCTAATGTTGCATGCTGGCACTAGTAAATATTTTACATCAGGCCAACACACTGTGGCTCATTTCCCTTGTGGGAGCCAGAGCCTTGGGAATCCACAAGAGGACAGCCCAAGGTTAGACCCATCTGCAAGGGGTGATTGTGGCGAAGTGGGTTATACAGGGACAATAAGATCAGATCACTGGTTTTAAGAGCTGCATGTCTGCCCAGGCCCCGCTTCTGGACCCACTATGGCTTTTAAGTGGCGGATCCAACATTTCTCCTAACAGGTGGGAAGGCAGCGGGCAGAGCTTTTCAGTGCAAGCACTAATCTATTCTGGAAAAGGCACTAGAGTTACTCAGCTGGGAACCTCACAGTTCCTTCTGATGGATGTGTGGATTTTAGTTGTCTGTGTGTGACAGACATGAAATGAGAAGACAGATAGAGCCTTACGCAGTACAACCGACTCAAGCGCATAGAGCGAGTGAGAAAACTGCAACTCACATTTTACAGCCTCCCAGGGGATTATCCGGCTTGTCATTTGCAGGATATATCTCTCCATGATGCCTACAGAACTGTAACCAAGCAAGCTCCCAGTGTGGGAAGCAGTCTGTAACACAGATGGTAAGTATTAAAAAACCCTGTTTATTAGTGTGTCATGCATGGGGATTAGGACGACAATAAGGCAGATTTGCATTTCAGCAGAGTACAGGCATATTTGCATGCACTAAATACATTTCTCTGCACAAGGTGTCCTGACTCTCTGGGTGTCCCAATTCTCCTGTGAGTTTGCTGCCTTTTTGAGTGTAAAGACCAGATTAGATTGGAAGTAGGAGCCTGAGCAGCAGTGGTGTGTGGTGCCAGGCTTCTCGGATCAGGCATTCCCCTTTTCCGTCCCATTTGCTTTTGCATCAGTAATCCAAGGACTCCACAAGGAGGATGTTAGCTCCGGTCCTTGGAAGTCCCATTCCTTGTTTAAAGCAGAAGAGCAGAGTCATTGGGAAGGTTAAATGGCTCTCTCAGCACTGCCGAACCCCTGCAGAACCACATGCAACGTCACCAGCACCTGCAAGGCTTCCATAGCACTGAAATTCAACCTTTGCCACGGTGCTGAGCTCAGGATTATCTGGGAATCTTGGCAAGAGGGAAACTTCATACAACTACAGCATATTTATCGCAGGACTTTGCCTTTCTTGGCCCGATATCAATTATGTGATATTTACAGTTCGCACATAGTGGTATTCAATAATCAAGGCGCCTCACACGAAGCTTCATGCTACAGAAATCTAGGAGACTGAAGTCAGTACTTGGGTGCTATCCGGGCCATGCTGGAAATTGTTTTGTTTCAGCTGGCTACAGGTGCTGATTTTTGGGTTATGCTTGCTGCTCTTTAGTGCGGATTCAAAAATACTTTTGGAAAAAAGGTGCAGCATTAAACAGTAGAAAGAGTGAGACCGTCTGACCTCCAGCTCCCCACCATGATTTTATCCTGTGCTTGAAAATTGCTCTCATGTAAATACAGAAGGATAACACTTAGGCCGGACTCTGCCTCTGGGTTGGTTACACCTTTACTTGCAATTCAAATCGCTCTCGGTTGGGCAGGTGAACATGGAATAGGCTGAGCAAAGACTGAGCTGCCCCACGCGATGCTCCCGGCTTCAGACGGTGCGGCCGGCACCAGCTTCATGTGACACCTCTGCCCGCCCGGCGACCTTGAAAGGTACCCGGCGCGCAGGACGGGCAGGTGACACCGGGGACATCACACAACACGGCCGGGCTCTGCAAACGGCAGGCGCTCCAGGACGGAGCGGGGCAGCGGCGAGAGGAATCCACCCCGCGCATGGAGCCACCGCAGCCATGGAGGCCACGCCAGCCAGCACCAGCCCAAACCAGCAGCTCGGTCCTTTGCGGCAGTTTCTGAACTGTAAGTCACTTCCCCCTGCTTCATCATGCACAGGGGGCCACAACACGAACAAAGAAACTCACCATATCTTGGAAAACATCTGTATTTTAAAATCTGGACCAAGGACGGTTTGCACGTACAGCAGAGATCACAGGCAGGTGAACACAGTAAGAGATAAAAATATCTGTGCACATACTTCAGCCCACCCAAGCACTGTAGAATTCCTAAGTTTTCCATAGCAGAAAACAGCAGTGATCAAGAGCAGGAAGGTATAGGTAAGAGCGCGTGGCCGGCCACGCTGCGCATGGCGTCTGCACCGCCGCCGGCCTGGGGTCCTGCTCCGCGGCGCGCTCAAGCTGCTCGCCCTCGCGCACAAAGACACGTCCTAACGCGAAACAGTTTGACCCCAGCCCATGCAAATCCAGCAGTTGCTGGCGTTTCTGCTCGCATTTCGCACGGGGATTACGAAGCTCGCTTTAAAAGCGCGCTGCTCTCGCAGGTGCGTGGCCACAGCGACGCGGGCACAGCTTGGTGTGCACTCTTCTGAGTTTCTTTTAGCTTATACCAATAGTGGGTAAAATTTAACACCCTCCCTTTTATTCTTGATTTTTTTTTTCTTTCACAGCTCAAGAACACAAACCTACGTGCTTAAAATGCCGCTTTTCCTGCCGGTTCTGTCAGGAAAAGGCACACAGACTGTGCTCAAAGCTCCACAGCCACCACAGAACTGTGCTGGCTTCTCCCAGCCACGCAGACCACAGTCACCACTGCTCTTTGTCAGCAGCTCATGGGTCCAACGCAGATAGAGGTTTGGAATAAGCAGCCTGAAAGCGACGGCGGTGACGCTCCTGTGAACAGTCCTGAGCTCCTGCGCTACAAGTCCATACATGGGATGGCATGGAAGCCCCCTTGCAATGCTGCGGAGCCCCAGGAAATCGTGGTGTTTTACCCTCAGCCACCTGAGGCACAACGATGGTCGCTGGACATGTCCCGCAGCGTGGTTCCCAGCGCAGACCCTCCGCTCCCCTTGGAGCTGCGGTGACAACTGCCGAGCTGTGCATGGAAAAGGGTCTGCCAGAGGTGCAGATGCTTCTCATCAGCACCCTGGGTAAACCTGTTATCAATCACTCAGCTGCTTTGGGTTGGGTTTTTCTTTCTTCTCTTAAATAAACTACGAGTGCGATGGGTAAAACCACACACACCGACATGGACGTTAAGGACGATATGACAAGCGACACGGACAGTGACGAGCAGCTCCGCGGTGCGCCGTGCTGCCCTCCCCAGCACGGCGTCCTGTCTGCGAGCTCGGCCCTGTGCCCCGTGCTTGTCACATCTCCTCATCTGGGCCACCGGCCTCCGACGAAGACAGGCAGCCGAACTGGCCGTTCCTAACCCCAGGTTACCCGCATACAGCTGCCCCCGTGAATCCTCACAGCGTGGTGTTTTAGGCCAGTGCAGAAAGGCACAAAATGTTTCTCAGTCAAGTTACCAGCCTGGAATGACTTATTGCATCTCCAGAACAGCGGTGCCGTGAGCTGTGTCTGTAAGGAACGGGGCTCAGATCAGACCTAGCACCTGGTGCAGCACCGGCACAATCACAGTCGCGCTGAAGCCAACTGAAGAGTACGTTATAAATTTATAGGGCACCTCAACCTCCAGGCGTCTTCTGGCTTCCAGATCACCCACGGGGAACTTGTAGCGGTAGCGCAGCACGCCCAGGACCACGTTCTTCATGAGCTGCCGCGTCACGAGGATAATGCCGATGCCCACGAGGAACCTGGCCAGCATAACCACGAGCATGGGACCCGAGAGCAGGGGAAAGCCCGGCCGAAAGCTGCGGCTGCTGTGAGCTGCCGCCACGTACTGGTTGTTCAACCAAAACCCCACAGTCGCTCCAGCGCCCGCTCCTAGGATGGTGGTGGTGTCCGCCCGCGTGGGGCTGTAGGAGTCGAGCTTGGGGTAGTTGTAGCACAGGAGCAGCGGCACGGCTATGGAGAGCAGCGGGCAGAGCGGGCTCGTCAGCAGCACGTGGTCGATGGAGTCCCACGCCGGGCACACGAGCACCAGCAGCACGGCCGAAATCAGCGCCCCGCCGAGCACGTCCTGCGAAGAGAGCGGTTTTGAGAGGCTTTTTAGACCTCTGTCAAACCAAAATCCTCCGTCCATACAGAACTCCAACGGAAAAGACTTTTGCGTGACTTGATCTCTTGGGGGTTGTTAAGGTAATAGAAACCCACTCCCTCCCATAATTTCCAGTAATGCCCTTGTATCAATAGGATCATCACATGTTTCACTTGCGTAAGCAAAGGATGCTCTTTTCCCAAAGGAAACCCCAGTCCAGGAACACAACCTCCAGGGAAAAAGAGCACAGAGCTGTGGGACACAGTGCGCAGATCTGACCTCCCACAGCAAGAGACAGCACTGCTGGGCAAGAAAAAATCAGCAAGAAATCCATCGCCCAAGCCTCTGAGATCCGGCTTGTGTCTCAGTGCCTGAAGCAAGTGTGTAGTTAAAACCTCATTTATTAACAGAGGCAAACAAGCTGTTTTGAGAACTTGACTGTTGTCAACAACACTGCTGGGAAAGGAAAGAAGGTGAAAGCCAACCCGTAACAAAAGTATCCTGCGTGTCAGCGGCAGCAGTCACATTAAAAGCAACGTTGGAAGTTTCGCTGTGCTCCTCTCTAGATATCAGGACCAGCAGAATTTCTTTCTTACCATGAAATTGATTGCAAAAGCTAGAGTTAATCACATACAAAAATGTCCCATTCTCAAGATTGTATCTTTTTTATGAAGTCATGACAGTTGACTATTTCTATGCTTGGTCACAGTCTAAAATGAATTATTTATGAGACCTCTCTTATGGGAGGACTTTTCTTCACAATAAAAATATTTCATGACTTCCTAGCGAATGCATTACTCAAATATGCTTGAACTTCAGGTGCTTACAGCTTCCAGGCAATAGATTCACTTTTTCACATTCGCATTATACATATTTCTAATACAAATTTCCACTAAAATCCAGGAAAGGTTGGGGAGCTAAAGAGCTTTAAGAAGATATTTAGCAGTGTAGGATTAATTATTTCTCCTCCTTCTCTATTAAACTTTCTAAGCACATTATCAGAAAACGAAGCACTGCTTGATTTTTGAGAGGAAAAAACACTTTTCTGAAATCCTTGCACAAGATTTTTAGAAGAGGGATCTTGATTTTTTTTCCGCCCCCATCCTGGAGACGGTGAATATTCCCAAGCAGCAAATTCTTCCCCCGTTTGCCTGTGTAAACAGACGAGCGACTCGTCAAGCCCACAATTACGCAGGGATTTCCTAAGGAGGGAGGGAAGGGCTTCCGCCCAAGGTGCGAGGCTGCTCGGCACAGCGGGCAGCCGCGCTCGGGCGCTCCGGTCGCTCCACGTCCCCAGCGCCGCGTGGGCCCGTGCCGGGGCTCCCAGCCCATCGGCCGCGGCGCCCGGCCTGCGCAGGCTGCTTGCTGCAGCCCTGCGAGCAAGAGAGGCCCCGTTTCCACACTCTTTAACCCGAAAGGAGGAATTCGGCTTTGCTACCTGAAGAATGACCCCGTATCGGGTTTCTGGTGCTGCAAGTTTTAGCTGCTTTCCTGTACTACAGGAAAGTATGCAAAGAAAAACAACTGACATAAAAACATAGTTGCATGTGATACATTAGATACAGGATTTGAGCAATTTAAAATACTGCTGACTTGTGCATGTGCACAGGGCAGTAGCAGTGGTTCAGCAAAAGCTACTTTTGGGATTTTTCCCAGAAAAATTGGGTATGTCCTTGCGTGGTACAAAGCTGGCAGCAGCACTATTGGTGTGTTTCTGGTGTTGAACTTCTGGTACAAGATTTTACAACAGATTTTCTTTTTTATTTTTTAAAGATTGCAAAACCATGTGGTTTGGCTTTTTGAAGGCAAGACCATTTTATCCTCTTTTCATTACAACTAAACTCAGGCTGAAGGCTGGAATTGCAAGCACTGATAGAAGACCCCTGGAGCATCAAATGGCTTCCCAACTATGGTGGCATTCCCAGATATTTCTTGGTATTTCCAACCAAAGCCATAATAAGACTTTTCCTGCTCTGTCTTGTATGCAGTCACTTAATGCCTGAATTCCCTTCATGGTTTCATTTAGAAGCAGGGCTGTGCTCTTCTGAACAGAAACATCTTACTGTTTTTCTGTGCTCCAGAGGAGCCTAGCAAAGCCCTGTCGATGGGCAAGACTTTGCACAGTTGAACTGAGGAGCTTTTTTTTGTTTTAAAGCCTTTTTTTTTTTTAATGATGCCAAAGGCACAAAGGATGACTTCTTCTTTACCCTAAAATCCATCTAAATTTAGAGGCGTCTTTCATTATCGTGAAACAGCAAGGGAAGTATGCTAAGAATTTTTACTGGTTGACTCAGGGTCACCAGTTAAGAAAGGATGTCTCCAGCTTAGATTTAAGATATTGCTTAGATCCAATAGGGCTAAAAGGAAGGGCAGGCCATATTTTATAGAAAACCCTAATCTCATAAGGGCTCTCTTTGACTCCATCAAGTCTCCTTATTAGAGCAAGCATGGCTATTACTCAATAAAAGATGTAATACTCTTTCCTACGCGAGCGGCACGCAGCACGTACCAGCCAGGAGCTGGGGACCTGGATCACCCTCCGATAACCACACGCAGGAGAGCCATAACAGGCCCTCTCACCAGGGAGCCACTCTGCAAGCAAGGCCATGTCAAAATCTGCTCCTAAAGCAGGACAGGCATCATTTTCTCCAAGCAACCCTGGCCTACTATTTATCCTACGAAGAGCTTTGAGTATGTTTTGGGTGCGGTATTTGTGCACCACAGCCCTTTGAGTTTCCTGCCCGTTCAGTATTTCTCAAAGCCTGTTGTAACAACCTTTTGAGCTCTCGCGTGCCCGCACGGTGCTGCGAACCCCGGTGCCCAGCCAGGCCTCGGCGGGGCTGGCAGCGCCGTGACTCACGGAGCCCCGGCCCCGCGGCTCCCGCTGACAGCACGGGGGCTCCTGCCCCGGAGCGCGGCCACGCAGCACCACGGCAAGTTGCTCAAGCGCGTTCCTTGCAATTAGCGTTGCAAAACACGGGCGTGCAGTTCACATGCCACACCACCCTCACGGCTTCCTTAATTGCACACGTAATTCCCTTTCACACTCAATAGCGGTAGCCTGGGGGCTTCCTCCCATAAGGCGCAGCCCCGGATTTAGTGGCGCTGCCTACTCGGGGCTCCCGCGGTGCCCGGCGCTGGCAGGGCGCTTACCAGCACGGTGTGCATCCCCGTGTAGAGCCGGCTGAGGCACACCAGCGTGGAGAAGAGCAAGGCGCCCGTCAGCCCCAGCTCGAAGGGGTACTGCCGAAAGAGAAAACACGGGTCACCAACATTCACCACTTCCACATCAGCACGCGGCTGGAAGAGAGCGTCCCAAAAGCTAGGGAAGACCTTAAGGAGGAGGGAAAGCCAGAGCACATCCTAGGAGGGACCACCAAGGTTTAACTGCTGCTTCGGGTTGTCTGGGTTGGAAATAGGATACCCGGATCCAACCTGATCAATGCTGCTCAGGAAGCAAGGCAGGAGGGGAAAAAATCCATGTCTAGGCTGCAGGAACGGTCCAATTGTTAGAGCAGTCAGGACCACTCTTTGCTGCCATGTTCAAAGATTAATAATATTCTTACAAACCTGTTTTCATGTAATTCCCTGTCTGTGTTGCCCAGTAACATGGAAGCAAGTAATTAAAAAAAAAAAAAAAGGCACTTAATCCACTCATTTGAATCCTGTTTTCCTGTTTTAGCGCTCCACTGAAGATGAGCTTGCTGCATTGCATTTTAGTCTGTAAGGGACTCTTCCTAAAAAATAATACCAAATACAGAAAAACGCAACAAAATCCCCCAGTTTAACACACAGACTCCTGAGAGTCTCCTGACTGAGCAGATGACCATAGCGGCTATAGGTCAGGGCAAAACCTCTTCTGCAGCTCCCTTAGGCACCACGACTCACTAGTGACCCTTCCCCTCTAGCACATCCGAGCCCCTGACACAGACAGCTCAGGCCCTGTCCGCAGATGTCACTCCTGGTTCATAAAGCGCTGGTTTTTCCTCGCTTCTCCAAGCCTCCTGAGTGTGTACATCTGCTTCGGCGCCTCCTTGGCAGGTGGACTGGGAGCCCATCCAGGCCAGTAATTGATTACTGGGGCAGCTTTGCAAGACAGCAGCATAATGTCACAGTGGATTTTTCCTTCTCCATAGAAGCAATTAAACCACTTAATTATTTTACAGTGGCTCTACTGTTTCACAGCAGTTTCCAAGCAGTGTGACAGTGCCAGTCTGCTCTACTGAGATGAAGGTCCAGAGGCCTCAGCATCAAGGTTCTCACTTCCTATAGCAAGGACTAAATAAAAGCAACATGTCATCTTCTAAATGAAGACTGGAGCCCACCTCCACTACTTGCAGCCCCACAACTTTTAATGGGTGGTGTCACGCAGCTGTGACACCAGTGTGTCCCAAACAGGACACCCAGGATGCCCAGACACTGATGGGCACTGGGCTTCAGGCCAGGGCCCCCTCAGACACATGGGCTCCTCTCTGAAACGCACTAGAGAAGGTGGAGAAACACCTCAGTATGATGCAGCCAGGACGTCGCTGCCTGGCTACAGGAAACGCATGTTAGGAGTTGTAAAATGAAATTAAAAAAAATCACAGTGAGTTCCCAAGCCTCAACGTGATAGCCCAGCACCCACCCTGGGCTGGTTTTGTGCCCCAGGAAGGGCATATCCACTAAACGTATTTCTGAATACTATCTGCCAGCTAAGGATGGCTACAGGGAAAAGCACTTGCTTGTGGAAATGCAAGAAGCTCCTCCAGAAATGGCCACAGCCTCAGATTTATGTTTTCTGCAGTTTAAAGGACACAGCCAAATGTTGTATTTTGGGGTTTTTTCTTTTTGATCCGCTTACCTTGTACTGGTTGGTGGTGGCACTCAGGAAGGAGAAGGAGATGGCGGTAGCAGCCATGGCGTGGGTGGAGGGCATCCCGTACTCCGCATCCGCCCTCGTCTCCAGCTTCACCACGGGCGGTGAGAGGGGCCGCGGCCACTTCAGGAGGTCCTTGGCCACCTGGCCGATGTACATGACTACCTGCGGGAGAGGACGTCACCGTCAGCGTGGGGCTCCCGCGGCCCTCGACGCTTCGGGGCTCGGCGCTGCCAAATCCACCACTGCGGGAAGGGAGGTTAGCCCTGAATTATTAAAGGTCTTTCCGTTATCCCAGGAAGCAGTGGCTGTGCAGCACCATGCTGTAACTCAACCGGATCTGGTACCAAAGGGAGGTTTCAGCAAGGAGACACGGCGCTCATGGATGGGCTGAGACAGGCCAATGGCTCCTACCCCAACCGGGAAGGCCACGTTTCAATCATCTTCCATCCCTTACAGCCCTTTTCTTACAACACTTTCCTGCTCAGGGCTGCCCTGCTAGTGCAGCACACAGCTTTGCTGCGGGATCGGGAAACACTGTGCTCCCAGCCTCCAAGCGAATGCAGGCATATCTTTGGAAGCTAATTAAGTGTGGGGATTGAAAGCAGAACTGCACTCTCTAACGCAAGATGAAATGTTGAGGCTACCACTGGTGGTGCCATTGCAGAAGCAAGGCAGAATAAGCTACATTATCTGAAGTCTTCTGCCATAACAATTTCCACTTGTTAAAGAATTACTAGTACTACCACGTAAGAGCATTACAGAAAGGGAATAAGACATCTTTGGAAAGGGCTGCTCTGATGCTGAGAACACGCCGGGCGCAGGGAAGCGGCAGCACCAGGCACGCACAGTGCTTGCTCTTCGCTCACCGCAAATTCATTTGTGATCCATTTATTTTTTTAAAGTACATATATCACAGACACAGCAAGCGGAGGCGAGACAGTGGCACCTAGGGAACGCAGAGCCTCCCAGCCTGAGCACGACTCCTGCTTTCGGCTTGTCAGCGCGCGTGGCTTCACAGGTGACATCCCCAGCACTGCCTGCAGCTGCCTCTGGAGCCCCCACATCTAAGCAGGGCTTTGGGCAGGTGAGCAGGGGGCAGCAGCTAAAACCATGACTGGGTAACACGTCACCCGTGGCAGTTCACGCATTGCCAAGCCTGGAAAGGAGCAAGTACTTATTTCCCTCTCAGAAAAGGAATTTAGGTTTGAAAATGATGCCATTTGAGGGACTTTGGTTTCTTCACAAGATATACCCTGCTCCATGTAAAGAAAACAAGGAAAAGAGAGAAAGAAAAAAAGCAAAAATAAAAAGCAGAGTAAGTCAGGGCCTTTCTGAAATTGCAGAGAGCTTCAGTATTCAGCCTGCCCTGCAGAGAGGGTCAGTGCACGGATGTGATTTGGCATCGATTTGATTTATTATCTAACATCTGAACCGGGAAGCAGCTGTACCTTGCAGTTCCAGAGAAACACTAAAATTTCGACTTAAACTTCACCTGAAGTTACCTCTAGCCAGGTTACTGAAATTTGTAGTCCTGACCTGACCTCAGACAGTGCTTATCCTAACTCAGTATCTCAGTTAGGAAAGTTTCATTTGCAGTTTCTGCTCATGCTGTTACCAGTGCTTACAAAATTCACCTTCAATAAGTTTATCATCTTGCACATTGACCTACACAGAGCTAAACTTCATCTGCATTTGACTTAAATGTCTTATCTACACAGTGTCAAAAGCCTATGCGGGCCCTGGTCTATACAGAATTTATTTTTGCTTCCTGACATTTTGCATAGCTTACACACCTGAACACAGTCTTAACTGTTCATATGCAGCATGCCCATCATGTATGGTGCTTTGAACAGTTTGCATTTTGGGCGAAAACTCTTATCAGTCATTAGGAAATTGTCCCAGTAAAATGACACACAAATGCATAAAGCTCAGGACACGTGTACGAGACAGTCAAGCCCAAATCAGCTGCCAAGCAGCATCCAAGCGCTCAGTGGATGCACAGTATGTCGGCAGCACCATGCACACAGATAACCTCCTGTTGGGTATTAACCCACCAGATACCTGCAAAATCCAGAGCTCGCCACCCGCAAGTACCCATCACCAAGAGCCTTTGCAAGGCTGTGGAATTCCTCCTTGGTTCTGCACTGCCAATTCCCATTAGTCACCGGCTTATCTCTGTGATTCACTGGCAGCTTCCAAGCTTGCCCTGACAAAGTCCATGCTGGCCAGCTATTATTTATATCATACAGATTAAAAATTTATAGGCTTAAAAGAGGCGTGTGTATGTTTTGCATTCACACACCCTGTAGAAAAACAACAGGAAAAAAAAAATCCAGGAAGGATGCTGAATGGCAAGCCGAAAATTGAGCTTTCTTTTTATCTTGAGGATCTCTAACCTCACATCTGAAATTCCCCATCCAAATAAAGCTCCTAGCTCAGAAGGAGCATAATGACAAACAAACCACCATGCTAAATCTTCACCTTCTAAGCTCCAGTGTGCAATAAACTTGAACTGCACTAGCGAGCTGGTTTCTCTGGGGCTGGTTTTCACCTTTGCTCTTCCTGGTTTTGGCCGGGAGCCGCGCCGGGACACGGAGGAACCGGGTACCTCCATCCCGCGCTGCCTCAAGACCTCCGGCAGCTCCTTCCCCCGTCTCCAAGGGAAAAGGTGCAGCCCACGCACACGGTGCGAATCCTCTGCTGGTTTGGAGGACACAGGTTGGAGAAGCCCTCCCCGGCCCTCCAGCCCCGTTCTCCACTGCACACATTATCCTTCCCGTGGTCCTGCTCCCTCTGAAGCCAGCCCAGGAGCTGATCCCGATGCCTCCAAACCTCCTGCTCCAACGTACCTTATTCACGGCTGCTTTATGCCCATCCCTTCCTGGGGCTATTTTAAGAAGCTCCTTGCTTTCCCTGGTATTCACAGGCAGCATCAATCTCTCCCAGACTTCATTTCGTTAGGACCTTATCTAGGCTCGCCGCCTCCGCTCCTGGAAGAGCCATTTTCCTCATCACCCCTGGACCTGCTCCAGTTTAAATACATCTTTCTCAAATGTGGGCGACCAGCGCCGCACAAACTATTACAGACAAGATCTCATAAATGCCTTGTAAACATCATTAAGGCTTTCTCAATTTTTATGGGAAGGAACTCCCCTGGCCCCTATTCCATCATTTCTGACATCGTTATGACAGAAACCCATAGGTTGAATTCCCAAATAATGCAAAATAAGAAATATCACACTTAACACCGCTTCTTTTTCTCTGCTGTTCAAGTTTAAATCCACTTTTCCTGTTTGGTGCCCATGTCGGTCAATCAAGTTTTATCAGCACGTCTCCACACATCAATATCTTTGCACAAAAAGCACTAAAAGATCACTCCTGTTGCCTTGCTGAAGAGCTTCCCTAATATTCTCTCTTCATCGCAGACAGTGTTAAAAGGGAACAACGATCATCTTCTGCTTTGCCCTCACAGTTTGGATACCAGCTCTCCTCTCCAGCTAGATAAGAGCTTTCCGCAGGCCATGTATCAAGGTAAAACACTCAAAACGCCACACTTTTGGTGTCTGACATTTCTGTAGTCTACTGACAGGCAACCACAACCACTGATAACACAATAAATCCTTATCAGTGTCCCAAGGTGCTGTGCCAGCAATTGAACTATCCAGCTGCACCTGCCATAACATTAATGCAGAGCCATGAGAGATTTTTAGTCACTCCACGATTACATATAATTAAAATGTTTTTAAAACTACAGATTGTCACAAGACTTCACGCTCAAAATATCTTCTCCTTTTTCACTTTTCAGTACAAAAGGCAACTCCACAACTCTTTGGGCAACTGGAAAAAATAATACCAATAATTGTAATATCAAATGCTTGAACACTCTAATTAAGTCAGGCTAGATCTGCCCAGCACTCTGACGGATGCCTTGCAAGATGAAGCAAAGCAAGGCTTCAGAAAGGCACTGGGTAGCTCTAAAGAGACGTTTTTTGAGCAATATGGGACAACAGGAGGCTGTGACTAGCAATTCTCATTTTCGTTGGCCCATGTTCAGAAGCAGTAGGTGTTCTCCTGGCCAAACCCCAGCTCTAATTATACAGGGTCCACCTACCTCTAGATTTCATCTGCAAGTTATTTTTCCATCTTCTCTTGATAAAACGTATTGATTAGGGTTATTGGCATGGAGCAACTGATACCTTCCACCCAAGACAGGCTTCATTTTAAGTGTGCAACCCAATTCAAATTGCATTTATTATTTCTGACCTTACTATTTGGACAAAAGACAGAATATTATTAATCAGAATCAACTCAGTCAAGGTGACATTTCATTGTAAAGAAAAAAAGCTAGCTACCACATCCAAGTTTTCACCAAATTTCAATTTCTCTAATCAATATGGATTGACAACCAAACCTCAAGGGTCTGCAGCCTGCTGGAGATGGTCTAAAATGCTCTTTTTTGGGCAGCAAAGATGTGATAAGCAACAGTAATGATAAAACAATATAGTCATTCCCAGGGAAAAAAAAAAAATTAGTGCCTTGTTATCTACTTATTTTGAGTGCCAGCATGGAAATACCTTATTTTGTTGTTTTTGTTATCCAAAGGGGTTATGTTTGTCTGTGTGTTATTCTTGTCCTTAAATATTCATTTGCTACAATTACAGAATTCAAAAGTACACATTTAAACAAGTCCCAGAAATACTTACAGACCAAATGACTATCATCCTTCTAGACACGGAGTGATCTATGTTCCAGTAAGTAAATGGAAGGAAAGTGATATAAAACACCTCTTCACCCAGAGCAGCCGAAAACCTGAACAAGTAGTAGTAGAAATAGTTCTTCACAACATACTTCTGTGCACAGTCCTGAAAGCAAGAAAAGTTTAGAGACCATTAACAAATTACGCCATATATCTAATGCGCATTGCAATTACAACACTACAATTTCCAGCCCTATAAACCAATTTCTTAATCAAGTAATGATTTGTCAGAACAAATCATAAGAAATTAGGTTCAATTTTTATACTAAAAGGGAGATCATAGTGCTTGATCGCATTTACTGCATATCAGAAATCTGTTCAAACTAATTAAGGATAGCAGTCACTTTGAAAAACAGGTTTTCAAGAGATCAGACCAATCTTTGCTCTAGGGAAATCTTCTATATTTAACCAAAGGGTATCGATCGGTTAATTGCAAAGATTCTACAACTCTAGATAAAAACAAAACAAAATTGCTTTTGCTAGAAATTTGAGATAATATAAATAAACAAAAGAATGAACAAAGTGGTGGCGGGGCCCATACCTGGGGTCACTCTGCGTGTCTCCAACCACCAGCTTCCCGGCAAATAGTGGTCATTTCGTGGAGCTTTTTGCCACTGCTGACTTTTGGGACAAGCCCATCACCAAGACACCTTCCACCTCATCGCCAGAAGCAACGGGCAAATAAATTAGATTTTATATGTATGTCTGAATGCTTCAGAAAAAAAGAGGAAAAACTTTTGAGGAGGATTTTTAATTTAGAAGGCAGGGGAGGGGCAGCCAATCTCTTCTCTCTTCATCTCTCCCAATAGGGAAATAAATAATAATAATAAATAATAATAATAAGGCAGTGTAAATACAAGGCAAAACTTCCTAACCATTAGAGCTGAAGAGGGATCAGGAAGGTCTCAGCAGAGGCCCTGGAGAGTTTGGCTAAAATACAGCTTCACAGTAAGTTTCTGAAGCCCTTATGAAAGCAAAACTATTAGTTTCTAAGCTGACTATGAGCCTAATCTACCAGAGATAAATCCTCATCATTAGAGCGAAAAATGCAAAAATTGCCAAAAGAGTCTAGACACTCAATTGTGATTCATTTCAAAAGCAATTAGAAGTTGCAATCCCTTAATCTGCTTTCCATATGGAGATTATTAGGCCGACTGTATGAAGACAATAAAAGAAAGACAGAAACAAGCATCATGCATTCACTATCACAGAAAAAAGAAAAGTTATATTTAGATTGATTCCAGCATCCACAGCAGCACCGAAGAGATGAGTCATTGCTTTTGAAATGCTCAGGTTGCAGGAGCACTCCCCGGTGCATTAGCAATAGAGGTCGCAGATTAGTTACCGGCACCACTAAGTAAATTTAGAAGTTTGAGTGAAGGAACAAGCAGTCCGGGAGTCTCAGTCTCCTGCATCAATTAGCAGTCGCCCCCAGTGCAATTAGCAGCTCTGATGCTCCTGCCCGAGCCAGCCGGGCCGTCCCGCGAGGACGCTGCCACTTAGCAGCCCTCCTGGGTGCCCCAGGGGACACACGCGTGTCCCTGCGCCCCGGGCCAGAGGGGAGCAGGCGCAGCCCCAAGGCAATTCCTGTGCATCTGAAACCTCGTGGCGGAGAGGGATCAAATGCTCCAATTACAGTAATGAGTTCTATGGGGAAAAAACATTGGTTTATAATCCTTCAGCTTCTAGAAGAAATACGGAGTTGATTTTTTTTTTTTTTTTGCGGGGGGGAAGGAGGGGCAATCCTTCTACATGACTTTTTAAATATTTCATTTCTTTCCTCCTCTATCACAAATCATCTCCCGCTTGATTTATTTTTTAAATTTCTTTTTAAAATTATTTTTAACCCCTCACACACACGCATTTGGAACAGCCTCGCAGGCGAGTCCCAAGACAAACAGACCATGTCTATGATACATATCATGGCAACAACTGCACTTGACAAATGACAGGTGGCACAGAAGAACTCTATTTGGTTACCAGCCATGTATGGTTGTAAAAAAATAAATAAATAAACTTTTTTTTTTTTTTTAACAAAAGCAATCATTAGGGTCCTAAAACATAACCACAAGAAGCCCACTAAAAGTCTGCTTCAGCCTTCTTTCACTGGGGCATGAGAAGTCCAGTTGTGGATCACCAGTGTAAAGCCAAGCAGGTAGTTAGCCTTTACTGTTTTGATTCACTCTTTCTGAAGAAAGCCAACATTGCTGTAAGCAACCTGTGCAGCACATCCCTGCTACCTCCCCACTTGAATCTCCATGCAGGAAAAAGCCATTACAACTAGCTTCTGTGTGAACATTTAGAGCCTTCTCCCTCTCAGCAGCTTACTCAGTCTCTATTTTTAAATAACTGAGATCTGTAGGAGACTTGCAAATTATTAAAATATAGGAGTTGTTTATATTCCATATCCTGAAGCAATTCGATGCCTCCAATAACCTGTGAAGCTCTTTGGACGAGTCAACCCTGCTACCCATCTCCAGCATCACTTGGTTGGAATCAGAGAGGCTTGATGGCACAAAAATTAAAGATGTAAAGAAAGGCAGGCTTTCAAGAACATTTTAGAAGGAAGCATAACAAGCAGCTGAACCACTAGCAATATATATCAAATCAAGCTTAAAACATATAAATATACATATATATATATATATATAGAGAGAGAGAGAGAGAGAGAGGCCCCCTGACAGGGAAGGGAAAGCTCTAAGGACCCTGCTCTGCTTCTCGCTGCTGCAGGAAATGCATCTTACAGGAAGCCAGGGGAGCCCCGGCTTCTCCTCGCATTCCCCGGAGCTGAGCTGCGCCTCGCCGGCTCTCCAGGGGCTGGGGCTGACCCAGAGATGCTCCTGGACAGCAGCTCGCTCTCAGCTTCCAACTACCTGCGCTCCTCCAGGAGCTGCGCAGCAGTAACTGCTGCTCCCGGAGCGGCTCCCCGCCCCACCGCAGCGCAGCTGGGCCCCCCGCG
>NW_010582344.1:171851-179151 GCF_000705375.1 Tinamus guttatus | reverse complement strand
GGAGCGCTCGGGCCACGGCGCTCGCCCGGCCGCTCGCCCTGCCTGCAACGTCGGGGAAACATTTTTGCTTTGTACTGTAATGGAATTAGAGGACAGATGCTGCCTGTAAATGGGACACGCGACTACCAGCCCCTAGCTTAAATATTTAGATGCAATGTTACAATTACTGACTTGATGCACGGGCTTTGAAGTGGTGGCGCATGATCCGGAGGGAAGCTGGGGCTGGCCGGGCTGGCAGATGTTTTGATTAGGGTTGGTCAGTACCATGCAGCCAGTTATTTTTAGGCTGTTAAACTAATAAAGGGAGTTTATTAAGGGAAAGGATTAGCAGGCAGACACCAGATATCTGCTTGAGCCCTCCCGTTCATTCCTGCGCCGTGGCCATGGCGCTGGGAGCATGGGACGAGGCTGGATTTAGCTGTGACTTCTCTGATCTGGGGCTCACTGGGATTTTGCTCTGGGAGTAGCAGACTTGCTCACGGCACAAAGTACAGGGGTTTATGCTAGGAAGTGCTGCACATTTCCCTGCTCAAAGGAAAGCAGCAGACAGGCACTGAGGGACCAAACGTGACGGCTGTGGCTGCAGGCGGTTGTCTCCAGAGCCTGGAGTTTCTTACGGCACTTCAGATATTTGGTCACTAGCAGGTCTAGGAGATCGGCTTGTGTAATTTTGATGGGATTTCATTTTCGAGTCTCTTGGAGCCAACAGGAAAATAGTGTTTAATTAAGAAATACTCCCTCATGGCTTCAGAATTTGGCTCAGGGCAGATAGTATTGGTAGCATTTCTGCCTTTTTTTTTTCTTTTCTTTTCTTCCTCCGCTTTGCAGCAGCACGTGAGAGTTTGGTCATGGACTGGGAAAGCCTTTGTGCGAGATGCTGTACAAATGTAAATCCATAGGCTGGACGGTAGCTCCAGGAACCTTGCTGCTTCTGACTGAGCATGTCCATCATTGTGGGGCTGTGGACCATGCTCAGGGTCTCAGCCCTTATTCTAGCTAATAATGCTAATTAATGGTGCAGTAATTGGGAACTTGTGAACTGGCAAGAGCTCTGCCACAGCTGGGGAGCTATTTCAGAAAGGTGCCACGACTCCGGTTTTACACGTCTCTGCAGAGTTTGCTGCTCCAGGTCTCCCAGGAGCAGCCTGTGCACTGCTTTCCTGAAGGCACGTTGACTTCTGAGGCAAATACTCAGTTTTAAACATACTATATGTATGCGTGTGTATAGTTATACATAACTACACACTAATAGCGTTATGTAAGCAATAACAATACAGCTGTGGGAAGAAAGAATTACTCATTTTAGGAAGACTTCTCTGAAGTAATATGTTGCTGCATCATATCCTATTTTCGAAATCATGATTTCATTAATTGTTTTGTATGTTTTGTTGTCTCAAGAACTCTTTAATTTAAAGGAGACGGCACTGATGCAAACAGAATCCCTGTGGATGTTACTTCCCATGCTTCCAAGTCTGTGTATCTAGCCCAGACACAGAAGTTATTTTAGCGAATATCAGGGTCACTTCACACACATCTGTTCGCTTAGCTGGATTTCTGTTCAAGTTTGTGTCTCCTTGCATTGCTCTGGAAATCTGGAGCAGAATCTGGGAGGCGCAGGGAGCCGCGAGCAGCTGCGCTCCTGGGCACCGCATCCCTCTCCGCTAGCAGCAACCGAGCAGCAAAACCCTGCAAAGGGCAAGTGAAGTGTGTGCGGGGGGAACGCTGCGCGCCGCAGACGGGTTTCAGTTCAAGGGGATGGAAATCCATGCCGAAAGTGAAAGTCGACACTGGCGAAATCCTTGCTTTTATCTTAAATGCTACTTGGGGAAGGTTTAGCTTTGTATTAGGTTTGCTTATTGATAAGGGCTGGAAGGGGGTTTAGGAGCGGCAAGCCAATAAAGTTGATAGTGATAAATTATCACGAGTCCCCAGGGCTATGTAATAAAACTGCATGGGGAAATGAAGCAGAACTACAAAGTGCTCCCTGGTTAATTTAAGAAGAAATTGAGTGAAACGCAAAGCAATAAATCAGAGCAGTCTAGTCAATGTGAATCTCTCCATGTAAATGTCACTTTAAATCCCACCTAAGAAACGTATGGAGAAACAAAATATATAAATAAAAACACGGCATAATTTCAAGCGTTCCCCAAATGCTGAGCGCTTCAGCTAATAAAAATGATGTACAGGAGCATAACTCACCCGCAGGACTCCGTTCAGCACGGAGCGGGTGCGCAGCTCTGCCGTCCTTGCCCTGGAGTCCTCCTGCCCCATGCTGTTAAACTAATTCGGGCTCAATCACTCTTCCTAGAGAAAAAAAAAAAAAAAAAAAGTGAAGCCTAATGAAATTAAAACTCTCTCTGGACACATTATCGTTAAATTGTGTCATGTGCGGAGATTATTTAGTTAGGGGAGTTTGCTGTGATTGTTGGCAGGTCATTTATTCCTCCTAGTAAATAAAGATTCAAGAACTATTAAGAATGTGCATATATAACTAGCAAGACAGTAAAAGACAATTAAGCAGTCAGTTTAATGTCTTATCTTGCTGGTTGCCCTACAGTTGTTTTACAACTAGGAATTAAAATTTGAAAAGGAAGTTTTCAGTGTCCCTGGCCAAATATTGATTAAGTAGTTGTTTGCGGATGCCATTGTAGCACTTAAAAAGGCCAGTAGCTCTGCCCCGCGTTGTTCATCTTCCATTGTGGCTCACGCTTAACTCCCAGATCAAAGGAGGATCATTTCAGTTTATCTGTCCTGGAAAATCCTCCTTTGCTCCTAAAACCGTATGGATTAATGGCCAAATTGTCTTTAATGAGATGTGAAATTTGAATGGAATCCTTATTTTGCATGGTTGGTTGGGTACATGCACTGTACGCTTTTGCAATTTTGTGGGGATTTTTGTTCGGTCTTGGATTTGTGTTTCTTTGAATCCACTTTTAGGATAAAGTGAGCCAGAATTTTACAACAAAGAAAATACTTGGTGCTTCACTGAATTTTAATGCAATTAATTTTGCTGCATACCATCCTGATGATGGGCATAGTTTGAAGGAAAGAAAAAATAAAAAAGGAAGGTATTGCTGAGAGAAAATTACAGAAGAGATAAACAGAGCAGCCGCTGAAAGGATGGGAGTTCTCCAGACTCAGCAGACAAGCTGCCAGCCTGCTTGTTTTTGTTTGTTTGTTGGTCTTTGCGTTTTCTTCATTCTGATCTTGCAGACCTCATTTGCATCAGCAAGGATTTATCTACTGTCCCCACACAAAAAAAGTGGGGAAAGTCAGATGGGCCGAGCAAGAGCCCTGGAGAATAATTGGTTCCTTGTTGTGTTGCAGAAAGCTATGCTTATTTCAGAGATAGTCAAATTCGGCCCACCACATCCTCTGCAGAAGAGGCTGTGCTGTTTGGATGTGTTATGTTGGCTTGTAATTATAAGATGGAGTTTCAGCTAAATTGCAGGGTAGGGGAGCATTAGATCCAGGTCCTGCTCCCTCCTCTGAGCTCTCTGGACTCAGAAATGAGCTTTGCAAATGCTGGTAACAGTCTGGCAAAGCCAGATCGCTCTCCTGGTGTCCTGCTGATCTCGTGCCAAGGAGCCTCAGATGCTACAGTGACAAAAAGCAGAGTAAGGGGCTAAAATTAGGAAATCAGGGCTTTTTTTTTTTTTTTTTTTTTTTTAAACAGCAGTTTCTCATTGCACTTCTTAACTCTACCCTGTTTTTGTTTAGCCTGGTTATTTCTGGATAAAATATTAACCTCAGCAAAATTTTCAAATATCCCACTTCTTCTGAAGATATTTTGCCCCAAAATAACACTTAAAATTCTTTGAAAGTTTGAGGCAAATTTCCCTTTAAAAAGTCCCTACACTCGACTTGCTTATTCTGGTGCAGAGCTGCAGGGAGACCAATGATACATGTTAGACCTCTGATTTTTTTTTTTTTAATGGATATGTGCCTGTGTATAGAACTTCTGCCAAACCCGACCAATGTTTATCCCATGCACAAATCCATATATGGACCTGCCTTAAGGACTTTTGTCTCTATCATATGCCTCATGTTTGAGGTCTGATCCAAAACCGGCCTTATCAGATGCAGTATCGCACAGAGTCGCCCGTGGCCGATGGTGCTGTGAGCCAGCGGCCTCCTCGGCCTTGCTCAAACCTCCTTCACTTGATGGGAATGAGGAGCATGGTCCATGCCAATGCAGTCAGGATCGGGTCCGCACACACAGCCCAGAAAAGCAGTAACTGCAGCTCTGCTGGCTAATTTCCTCTGTTCTTTGTTAAAAATGTGCTCGGTGTATGACCCGTGTACCCTAGCGCGCTCAACGGAGCCATGTTGGACGCAAGCCTCCCTCCACCTCTGCATCCTGGGCGGGTGCAGGTAATGGTGGGGACGGACCGGCAGGATTTCGGGAAGAGGGCAGGAGGCGTGGGACACACGGGGCTGCAGGGAACGGCCACACACACAAATTCCCTTTTGTTGGTGTTGCGTACGCGCAAGAAGGGCTCGCTTCAAGTAACTGCTGCACTGCAGGGTGAACTCCCCCAGCGCCACCCCTCTGAGGCACTGTTGGTTATTTAAAAGAAGGATTTACCTGCAGGAACACGCTTGTCAGCCTTGGAAGAATAAATAAGAGACTTGGGGGAACATCGAAAGATTCCTAAATACATCTTGTATCTGAGTGCACATAATAGTAAGAAGTAAGTATTAAAACATGCCAGGAAAGATTCGCAAGGAGGAACTGAAGCCCTCCATATGTTCAGAGAAGGGACTAACAGCTCCTCTGTTTCCAATGTTAGGTGCCACCATGCAGAGAAGTCCCTCTGTCACCAGCAGGGGCCACCTGGTCTTAAGTTTTGGTGGGTACTGGCAGCAGAAGGGACTAAGGGGCCCCAGGAGGCTCTTTATGTGTTTGTGAGATGCTTGTCCAGCTGCAGCCATGGGGGCTTGAGGGGGACCTTGTTCCATGGGGTTCCTCTTGCATCCCTATGAGCACTCTTTCTTTCTCTTTGACATAAGAGGCTTCCCCCTCATGCGTGCACAGCTGCTGCGAGTTTGCAATGAGGCGCTGCAGCTGTGGGATGGCCAAAAGCACCTTCCTGCAGCCTTAGGACCTTTTTGCTGCCCTGGGGTGAGTGGACTCTGCCTCCTGAGGCTTTAGGCATTTTTGCATTCTATGCTTGAATGTGAAGGTGTGATGGTGGTGGTCAGTGCACTTGTTAGCAAGTGGTACTCTTGAGCACCGAGAAGAGCATTGCACCAAGGTTGGTGTGCACAGCTTGGGTCTGCAAGGATGCAGGCCGAGTGAACAGGGCACATCCTGGGGCTGTGGCATGACTGGAGGTGTTGTGCCCCCAAGTAGGTAAGATTCAGCTTCTTATTTTTCATACTTGTTATTGCTCTTGCCTAAGATAAAAGCAGCTTAATAGCTTGTATGGTCTGGGATGAAGCCCCTGAGCTGAGGGGTGTTCCTGGGATTAGGTGATGAGTCCCACCATGTTCACTGGGGCAGCAGCTCCTGCTGCAGGTTGCTTGCTGTCCTTGCTAGTCTGTGTGTGAGCACTGCCCCTTTGCCAAGCATGTGGCGTGGGAAGGCTGTTGAATACGTACATACAAACATGCATATGTATGTGTGTGTGTATACATATGTGCTGATAACCTGGGGTCTGAGCAAGTATGTGATGCTTAGCATTTCCTTATTGGGGACAGGTCCTGGACTGCTTTACAACAGAAGCAGGTGTTGCGTTCACTACAAGTATTATCATTTATTGCTCCTGGATAACCACTGCTTTACAACAGAAGCAGGTGTTGCATTCACCTGCAGTGTTGCAGTATTATCATTTATTGCTCCCGGATAACTTCCTAAAACACTTTTAAAGGTTTTTTTTTTTTCTTCTTTTTTTTTCTTTTTTTTTTTTAATTGGAATTTTTTACTAATGCGCTTGTTAAAATAGTAATGTGAATTTGCAGAAAATGAGGCAATCATGGTTTAAATATGTGCTGTATGTTGCTCATACTTGTAGTTTAGAGTTGACTTTTAAAGTCTTTGAAATAGAAAACTTTCCTCACTGGTGGCATTTTGTGCTATGCAGATGGAGTGGAGATGATCTGCTTTGGTTTGTTTTTCAACTTATTTTTTTAATAAAATCTGTACTTTCTCTTATAAACATTCTTTCTCACAGGGACAAACAACTTAGTGGCTTGGACACTGAGTGCTGGGGTAAAAAGCTGCAGAGCCATTTCCAGCTGATCAGGTGACTTCAGCCTGTCAGCTTTTATTTACTTATTTATTTAAATTTATTCATTTTTAACATTTTTGTGAAAGTTGTACTGTAGTTTCACAAGGTCTGTGGCTTTTTTTCTTTGTTAGTTTCTTTTGCATTGTTTTTAACAGTATATTGTTTTTAATAGTACAACATTCCTGATTAGTAGTGTCATAAACCTTCAAAAAGCTTATTGAAGTTAGTGGCAAGACTTGCATTGTCCCAGATGAAATCTGGATCAGGCCCTAAGCTTTTATTATTATTTATTATTAATTTATTTTTGGGAAAGGGAGTTTCTGTTTTTCCCGGTCATGACAGGGAGCACTGATGAGTCTCGGGGGCAGTGGGAAGTGGTGCTCGGGACAGTCTCGATGGCTGCTGTTTGGCCCCAGGTCTTGCCTGAGACCAGCTGTGCAGTAGGAAACAAAAGTTCTGAATAACCTTTGGAAAAAGGTCTTCAGCGTGACTTCATGTCACCGCTTCGCTTTGTGAAAGCCGCAGGCTTTGCCTAGCTGACGATTAACTTAGATTGATGTATTTAACATCCTGCAATCACCATGTTAAGCCAGGTTAGAGATGGCCATGAGCAGCGGTTTGGAGCACATTGCCCAGCTTATCCAGACAGGGTCTGTGGGAAAGGGGAAGGTCGCTGAGGAAATACAGCTTTCTGCTTATTGGATAAACTTGCTATAGAGGTGTTCATGTGCCTGTTGGATTTTTTTTTTTTTTTAAGGAAATATTTCCTTAAATAGAAAAAAAGATGGACAAAGACTGCATTGATGATTTCAGGTAAGTTCAGTATGAAACTTTGGAAGAGCTGAGTTACCAAAGCAAAAACATAGGCCTTTGTATTCAACAAAGAAGCGCAGAGCAATGGTATGTGCAATGGTGGCACAGATGCACATTACAGCATGCTGTTTGTTTGGTTGTGTTGACAAGATAACATAATGCCCTAAAAAAAAAAAAACCCCAAATCAATTTTGTAAAGAGTCTATTGTGATTTATCTTTTCTTCCATTTTAGAGGAGAGGAGAAAAAAAAAAA
>NW_010582344.1:161851-166851 GCF_000705375.1 Tinamus guttatus | reverse complement strand
AGGCTGGGTGGGCATTGGGCTTGCGGCGGGATGGAGATGCCGATGGTCCCACCAGGATGCTCTGGGTGCCTGTCACCAGGACTGGGCATGGCGTGAGCGGGGAGGTGATGGCCGTAGTGTCACATTGCTGGTGGACCTGGTTGCCCCAGGCGGGACGCACCAGCAGCTTCTCCGGGGTCTCAGCAAAGCACGGGGAGGCATCTCGTGTCCTCAGGCACTGTGTAGTACCCTCACCGGGCTCCTGTTTTATCATCAACATGAGTCTGGCTCTGACGTACCGTCCAGGCAGCACATAAGCAATTTTTTAAATGTGGAAATGTGCAACAAAACATAACACATCCAAAATCAGAAGAATGCCTGATTTAAGGAAAAAAAAATTAAAAAAAAAGGTACCAACTTCATGTTATTTTACACTCTGCCATTATAAATATTTGGGACGGATTTTGGAGTTAATCTAAAATTCTAGAATCTGGAACTGTTAAAGCAGAATTGCAAGTGAGGATGGCTCAGTAATGGAAAAATTAAGTTTCAGCACAAATGTTAATGTAGGAATAATCAGCTGCAGCTGATGTGCTCAATGTATGGTCTTCTAATCTCACAGGAGATGCAGTGTAACTGTGTTAGTGCTGGTACTGAAGCTCCTGGCTTGGCGTGAAGGGCTGCGCCTGCAGCTCTTCTGCTTTTCTGCTCTTCTGTGGCTGGGTTTTCCATGACTGTGCGTCTTCCCAGTGCAGATTACTTTGCCGGTGTTGGAGTGCTGAGTTTCTGGGCTGAGTGTTTAACGTCCAAGTTCTTTGTGTTTCAATGCGTTTTGGGGATGGGGAGCAGCTGATGGGCAGAAGGGTCGAGAGCACCAAGGCAGGAGGCTCCAGCAAGGCAAAGTCTTGCGACAGGTTATGCTCAGGGTTAGGTTTAAGTGTGTGCAATATTAATGAGAACTCCTTTTTGAAGGATTGAGGCTAAAAACGTGGTTAGCGTTTCTATGGCCCGTCTACAGCCTTCTTAGTTATGGGAGATATTGGCACAATTCCTAATGTGCATGCGCTTATAAAGCACTTTTACCCTGTTATGAGTATAGCTAATCCTCTTTCATGGGGATAGCTCTACTGCAATAAAACAACCTCGTATTTAAGTAAGTTATTATTTCTTTACAAAGAGAAACCTGAATTTATAAAAAATAAGATAAAACTTATAAGGAGAGCACCTGTGAGCTTGTTGCTTCTGAATACTTGCAGAGTGACTGTAATTGCATTGCAATATATGTTAAAGATTCTCATTTCAAACTTATATTTTTGGTATTTTAAAATGGAAAATAGAGTGCATAGATGGGATTAGGAAGCTGAGTGAGTTTTCTTAGCGCAGCTTCCTAGGTTTCAAATATGAAAAACAGCCAGTCAACCAAACAAAATCCTCACGTATTGAAAATTAAACCAAAATATCAGAGACGGTTAAGCAATTAATAAAGCTGAACTTTAAAATATAAGTTATTTTAACTTTATATATACACACTTATATGTGTGACTTGAAGAACCTCACACACTTTAACATAATACTGAGTGCACTAGCAAAATGCAACCTGATAAGCAATTTAAGGGCAAAGTTTGTTATTCTGCAGGCACCAAAAAAAGACTACTGAATGTGTCCTGCTTTAAAAAAGAAAAAGACAAAATTAACTTGCCGATTCTTTATCCTGCATTGCAAAGTCAGGAAGATTTTTGTTTTTAATACAGTTGTTTCCAGAGGATATAAATCAACTGTGTGTTTTTGGGCTGCGACCAACAGTGAAAATTTAAGCCGAAAAAAAAAAAGATTTTTTTTTTTCTGAGGAAGTGAAGGGAAGCAGCAACGGGGCTAGGGCAGAGGCTGAGCCGCAGCTCTGCGAAGCCAAACGCCGGGATTTTGGGAAGGGTTAATGGCGTTATTTGCACAATAGGATGCTGGTTGTTTTTTTAACACACAGGGCCATGCAAAGTTATTTTCTGCTGCGGGGCCGTTGCTGTTGTTTTTATTTGTTTACCCGTGCTTGTTTGAGCTAATCACCACTTAAGTAAGAGCCTCTCTGCCTCCGCTGCCTCCTCTTCCCGAGCGTTTAGCAGTGGTGACCAGTCAGGCACAAAAACGTGCTTATCTGCAAATGAATGGCAGCTCTTTGCTTCATTAAAGCCTCTTTCTCTTCTGGCACTCGCATTGTGACCCTTTGATATTAATTCAAAGGGCAATTAAAGAATGCGGCCCATCTTTGAAGTAAGGCATTCAGGGCAAGGAATGGGATGAACCTGGGACTCTGATGGACTGTGCGCATTCAACAGGCCTTTTCAAGCCAGTTTGAAGTGACTCAAAGAAAATGGGCAGGAGAAGGTCAAAGAGAAAAAAGGGGCTAAAGAAACAGTCTGTATTTGTTCGAAGTATTAGCCAAGCAAACTGCAAATAGCAACAAAATGAAACAGTTAATAGAGCAGCCAGACAGAGGCATGTCAATCACTTAACTTGAACAGCATTGGGCTAACCAAGGCTTCAGTCCACTGTGTTATCTAATTATCTTGGGAAAGCCACTAGCTGGAAGTAATAGTATTGTATTTCTTTCTGCTTACTGCTCAGAAAAGGTGATAAATACTCGCTGCTTCATAATTATTCAACATATATACATAAAGAGTGGGTGGATTGGAGGATTGTAGGCAAGCTGCTAGTAGAAAACCAACAAAAAGCCCTTCCCGATTAACCTGGGACACAGAATGTGAGCCGTAGCGGGCTGCAAACCCTCCGCAGGGGTTGCACATGCTGCAAGCGCCGGCATGCGTGGCTTTCCCTGGAAAAAACATGCTCGGAAACGCGCGAAAGCCGTGCGCTCCCCTCCGCGGACAGTGCCCAACCTCGTGCAATGTTGAGGGAGATTCCTGCCTTGTTTTGCCCCAACAGGGTAAATTAAGGACAAAGTTTCAGCCTTTCTTCACAGTTGTCTTTGCATTGTCGGTTAAATTAGCTCCATGGGGCTTAATTTTCCACTGTTCCGAATTTACCCGTACAAAACAAGTACATGATTCTATTTGCACAAATGGATGTGCCCATAAACAGGCATATTTTAGGATTCTGGCTTAAAGAAAAATTCCTGAGTTTATCTTCACAGTTGTATAAAGTTGTTGTCATTACTAAAACAAGGAAATAATAATGAATTTGTAATGCGAGAGAAGTGCTCTTGTCTTGATCCAGCTGATGCAGAGAGCTGTGTAATAACCGACATATGGAGGGAAGTGTGTGCTGAGAACTGCCCTGAAATACACACAATCTTGCAGCATTTAACTACTTGTTTTTTAACAAATAATGGGATTTGGTGGAAAGATTGGCAGTTGCTTTTGCATGGACAAAATCTGCAGGAAGAATTTGTGTTGGAGTTTGGGCCTGATGCTGCAATTGTCTTTGCGTAAAATGAACATTGGGCTCCAGCGTGGTCCTGCTTGCCTGGAATCCCGCACGCATTAATGAGCACTAAACCCTAACACAAGATTGGGCTGTACTTGGGGATTTGTTGGTATAAAATGGAAAAGAATTTTTTCTCAAAAAGCTCTGCACACATGAAATGAACAATATACAATATGACTTAATGCATGTTAAAATAAATTCTCCATCAACAGCTGGGAATAGTTTACTGTGGCGGAGAAGGAAAAAATCATTTTTTGTCGCTGTTGTTGAGAAAACAAAAGCATTGGCACAGTCAATTACAAATCACTTTTGTTGAGATCTTGCATGCTAAATTTTAACCAGAGGGACTTTTTTTTTTTCTTTTTCTCCCCCCCCAGCGCTGCATTGCACCCTCCTTTGAACTTCAATCTAGCAAATAAGCTAAAAGAGTTTTCAGTGTGTTTGTGCTTGTATGAAGGATTCTGCCATCGCACACAAAAAAATCAACTTTTATAGCGGCCACTGAATTTTCTTTTAGAAAGAAGAAAGGAGGAGGGATTCCTCTATACGTCAGGCACAGCACAGTTTCAAAGCTCAATACGTATTAATAGGAAAAAAAATAGCACTATACGAACACTTCACTGTCTAAGAATTCCAGCTGGAATAACTGTATAGAGCCAATGCCCGCTTTCTTATTTTTGTGCGCTCTCCTCCTGCTTTCTGCAGTGTTTTATCTCTAAACCATTGAAGTCAAATCCATTAACTGCCTTTGGTTTTGGAGGGGCTTGGACCAGGCTCTTTGGAGAAGAACTTCATTAATACTGAAGCTTGAGCAGGATGAGGCTTTATAAGGATCCCTCTGAACATATCAAGGCTGATGGAGAGCTGTTGCACAACCTTTTGTGCTGCAAACAGGATTTCTAGAAAGGGCAAAAAACCTCAGGCAATGTCACTTCCCAGCTCCAGCTGGACATGGGACAGGGCGCATGGCCGAGGAGCTCTTCTGCTGTGGTGTTTGCTGGCTGCTCTTGGTTGGTTACGTCTCTAGGATTTTAATCTGCTTCCAAATATGATCTTAACTTTTTTTGGCTGCAATTGGAAGAGTCCCTGGTGGCAGCTCTGTTTGTCTGAGAAGGGGAGGCTGGGCCAGGTCCCCAAGGGCTTATTCGATATGTTCTTTGGTAGCTTCAGAGATCTTCCTTCACGTGTTCTTTTGACTTCTGTGTTCCTCTAGGTGAAACAAAACCAAGCTCTGATGCAGGGAACATCAGCTGACAGCCACTAGGGCCCAGTCTTGAGCGCTCGTAGCTGTCTCTGGCTGTGGTTTAGCTCTGTGGGAATCCATGTGGTCACGCAGGGCAGTAGGGGTGCTCTGCACTGCAGGTGTCTGTGCAGGATGTGACAGCCCTGTGCTGCTTGCGCCAGCTCTGCATTGCTGCTTTCCCATCAGGACATCCATCCTCGGGGCACGGGGAGACGCTTGGGAGTGCTGAATGTCCCGGCAGGTTTCTCCAACGCCCTCCAAGCGGAGCCTCTGTCTCCCACTGCAGCATCACGCTGGCTTCTCCCTTTCCTTGTGGGTCCAGCTGCCTGACGTATCCCTG
>NW_010582344.1:150998-161693 GCF_000705375.1 Tinamus guttatus | reverse complement strand
ATTCTTAGGTTCTCCTCTGTTTTATAAAGGAAAACACGGGCTGGTTGCTTTACTCTGCTAAAGCCCCTCGCTTGCTGCATCCCGAGCCTGGAGCCTTTCTGTTTGCCGGAGCTCCGAGCTCCTCGGCGCCGCGTGCGCTCAATACAGCACCCACACGCTGGGGAGCGTTCGCACCTCTGTGCGCTCTCCGGACGGGTGCAAACCAGGCAGAAGCACCGCCCGTCCTGCCGTGCTGTAATGCGATGTCAGGAATTAGCAACTTCCACCCCAGAACATATCGGGAAGCGAGGAACACTGGCAGCGTCAGGTTGGTGTCAGATCCCTGCATCCTGCCCTCGCTGTACACTATGCATTTATATATTTATACATTAAAAATAAAGTTTTATATATATTTTATATATATATATTTATCATGGAGAAGCAGGAAAAAGTCTCCTTTTAAGCAGTCAGCCTAAAACTTGCAGGTGTTGGCAAGAAACTGGGCCCAAAAGGGCTGGTTCTCACTGACAGGGTAGTGGATGGAAGTTCTGCCACTGTTTCGTGGCTGCAGTTTTGCATCTGCAGTGCACTGTGAGAATATCTGAGAAAAACTCTTTAAGTTGCAGAAATATGTGGATAAATCTGGAATGGGGTGCAGAAGGAAGGCATTTTAAAAAATGTTTTTGTTCGAAGGCTGCTTTTTTTAAGGCATGGAGGCACTTGACTTACTACTGGGAAATTTGCAAATCTTGAAAACAAAGGATCAAATTCTGAGTATCATTAGGCTTTTTTTTTGCAGTCAGAAAAGCCACTACATGAACTAAACATTTGTTAAACTCCATTTAAATGAAAATAAGTTAAAAAGATAAGAGAAATGCTTAATAAAAGATAGCCAAAATTAATTCTTACTAGAAAATAAGCATTTTTTTTCCATTTGCCAACAATGGGCAGGGTTTAGGAATCAAGTCTGGGGTCAAAGGGTCTTGATGGCCAAGTCAAAGGGCAGCCAGAGATGTATATTAATGCGTGTCAGCCTCTGGATCCGGGAGTCAAGCGGTAGTTCATAAAAGAAACAAGGCATCTTAAGAAGAAGTGTTATTAGCAAACATCAGGTCAAAGTTTATCTTTGGGTCAGTGTGTACGGGAGGGTCACCCGCTCTGCTGTCGCGCTGCAAGGTGCTGGCGGGGAGAAGCAGCTGGGAAACTGGATAGCCTTGCCAACTGCTCTTACAAATTGCGAGTTAAACTGAGGCATTTCGAATGGAAAGGGTTATTGAATTTAAACTTTCATTTTTCACTTTATTTTTTTTCTTGCTAAACAGAAAGCTAACGTATACTTTTGTACGGATTCTTGGCAATTTCCTCACGCTTCATCCTCGGGCACGAGAGACGATGCTCTAGGGGACAGACGTGTCTTGCTTTTGGAGGAGCCGGTGCTGCAACATCAGCCCCTGTGCTGCAGGGATATTGTACATCTTTCCATGTCAATCTTCCTGGGAGCGTTCCCGAGCGACCAGGGAGCCGTTCCTCCCAGCTCCGCTCCTCCCTGCGCCGCGGCTGCGGGATCCCCAGCAGACGGAGCCAGCAGCGCTCCCCGTACCACAGCAGACCCGTGTGGGCTGCCATGCTCCCTGCTGCTCCCTTGTTTTAGTACCACAGTTCAGTTGCTCCCTGGTGAAGTAAACCAAATAAGAGAAGACATGAGGCCGTTTAAAAATACTGCGACTTCGATGCCTTTTTGGTTTGAATAGCACAACTTGTGGTTGGGCTCTGGGAGGAGGGAAGAGAAGAGCATAACTGCAGGAATAATAAATATGTCTTTTCACTAAAGCTGATTATGTCTGCATTGAATGGTAATTAAAATACAATGTGCAAAGATAATTGGATATTTCTGAGAACTGACATGACTGGAAGTGACAGAGAAGTGATTACCTGCTAGAACTTTTTCGTTGTTGTTGTTAATTAGGTACTCTCATTGCTGTAGCCCTGAATTGTGCATTTAGCATGTAACATTATGCACAGGCAAATCCTTAACTCTAGAGACATCCGTTACCGTAACGGGGAGCCTCAGCACGCTTGTTTAAAGGGTCATATGCTTGTTCCTTTGCAGTCTAGTTGTACCAGCAGAGATCTAACTTTTTAGTTAAGAGGGTGGGTACTTTTTGCCATCTGGGTTCATGTCTGTAAATTAAATGGAGAAAATCCACCAGAAAAGGGCAGGGAGAGGAAACAGCGCTCACAGAGAAAATCCACCAGAAAAGGGCAGGGAAACAGCGCTCACGGTTAGAGAATGGGATTTTGGTGGGTAGGTGGGTGCTGCTTTTGTCTTTGCTCTCAGAAAGATCCCCTTAGTGTCTGAAGGTGGACACAGAAGGATCTGCTCCAGGATGGGTAGTGTCCCAAGGGGGTCTCATGGAGCCTTCAGGGCGCAGTTGGTGCCATGCGAAGGCGGCTCTGCTGCATCTTCAGCAAGTGCCACGTCCACTTGTCCTTCCTCCTTTCCTGCTTCCCATGAAAAGTTTGAACGAGATTCTACTTTTCTCCCAGCACAGGCTGGTGGGAGGAAGCTTGGGATGAGAGTTGTGATGGGAAATGTTCCCTTCCTCGCCCAGCCGCAGTGATGGGCTGAAGCATGAAATGATGTGAATTAGAAACATGCTCTGAGGCTGCGCAGCTGAATCTTTCCTGGGATAATCTGCTACAGCTCTGCGGATACTGATTTGAAAGCCTCTGTTCCTAACTAGGTGCAAGGGCCTTGCCATGAAGCGTACGTTACCGTAGGAAATCATATTAAAGGGAATGAATTTCCAGGAGTCTGCAAGTCTTCACTTTTAATGGCAGCTCCATTGAGTTTCATATAAACACTCAAAAGGCTTTGCAAGATTGGTTTTAATTTCATTTGCAAGGGTATCCATACTATGAAGCAGTGAGTCTGAGCTTTGTAAAACACATTGTGTTGGAGCTGGGCTCAGGCTGAGCGCCGCTTTCCCAGGAGCGGCTGCTGAGATTCCACTGCATGCGGGTGTTGCAAGGTCCAGAAGGCCAAACCGGAGTGAAAGCTGCTTCTCTTTGGTGGTGCACAAAAAAGGGATGGAGAGGAGAAAGGAGAATGGGAATGGTTCCTTCAGGAACTCAGCAGGATCAAATGGACTTCTAGAAGCATTTCTCTCTTTTTTGATGCTAAAAGTAACAGAAGGAGGCTCTGGGATTATCAGAAGAAAATTAAGAGTTCATCTTGCTCCTAGAAAAGTCAATGGCAGTATTAGTTTATTGCAACATGATGCCCACTAATGTGATAAACAATTGCTTTAAAGGAGAAAAACAACTGAATGCCAATTAAGACAAGCATCAGAATGAGTGCTCCAGTTTTCCACTGCACACAGGATGATTTATAGTCAAAGGATTACTTTGAAATTGTTTTGAATTCTGCCCTTTAATTTATTAAGCGAATCCTCCTTAGAAACTTGACTGCTAAGTCACTTTAATTTAAAGTCCCACTGTCGTCTTTGCCTGTATGCAGAACCTCGAGGGTTCTATAAAACTGTCAATGTGGCTGTTAATTTTTCGCTTCTTTTTTTCCTTATGGCTTAAAGCTTAATTGTGAGAGCTGGGAAGATGCTGTGCGTTTGGTTTGCAGGGTCCAAGCAGTGTCCTACAGGTCTCAGCTCCCATCAGAGCTCCCAAGGACCTTCCTGCTGCCACGCCAAGGCAGAAAACCTGACAAAATCTGGGACTTGACAAAATCCAACGGGTCACACCTGACTTTTGTGCTGGAGTTGGAAACGGACGATAATCTAGTGTTTTAGCCTAAATGTCCCTCAGCTTTGGGTGGGTCTGGATCCAGATCAGGATCTGAACTTCTGCCTCAGGCTGCTCTCTAATTGAAGCCATGTAAAACCACACATTTCACATGACTTTGATGCAAAACCATAAATAGGCCCATTTTTTTGTTGTTGTTTAAAACAAAGTCCAGGCTTGCTTAGAAAGATCACAAACCTCTTGATGAACCTTGATAGTTCTAGGTTGTAATGAATACTCAAGTCTTGTATATAATAATGTCACTGGAGAAAGATACCTGTTTTTTTTTTATTTTTTTGTTAAACGTGTGACTGCTCCGAGACAGGCAATGATGTTCTGCTCAGTGCAGGCTGTCTCAGAGATGCTCTAGACTTTCCTGCACAGGCTCTGAGTTTGTTTATTTTTTGTTTGCAGTTTATTGAAAATAAAAAAAAAATCAAAAATACAAGTGGTACTTAAACCATTTTTGTGTTTTATATAGAAAAAAATATAGGGAGGCTTCTGAGCAACAAGGGATTGAAAAAGCAAGATGGAGATGAACATGGAAGCTAGAGCTGCTATCTGCTTTTTTCTTTTCTCTCTTTTCTGTGAGCAGTTTAATTACAAAATGAACCTGGATGTTTTGCACTTTTTTTTTGTTGTGTGTGTATTCTGTGAGTAGGAGACTCAGGGCAATGCGGGTATTTTAGCAATACAAATTCTGCTACCCTAACAGAACACCATGACTGTTATTAATTTTAATGGCAGATGTAGGGCTCAGCTTTGAAGATCACGATCTGGGCATTCATTGTAGAGTTATCCATGCCACATATTGGTTAATCCACTTATACGTGACGATATATGTTAAATTAAATGAATGCTGACCAGTAGAGTCTGGGTCAAAGCTGGTTTAGCAGCAGTTTGATAAGTGGTCTTGGCGATTTGGAAAGCCTAACTAGGAGACTTCAACAAAGTGATTGTCACCAAAAACATAAGAAAGGTTTCCAGGCTACTTGGCTGTTATTTGTATTACTGTAGTAGGCAGGAACCCTGCTATGGCCTGGGAGTTTAGTGTGGTAGGTGCTCTCGATGTTCCTGTGTGAAGGACCTGCTGGCGCAAGCACAGCCGGTGGGCAGGTGTGGGTATGCTGGAGAGCAGGGCTGGACACTGGATCCTGATGGAAGCAGTGGTTTCAGTGGGCTGTTCAGGACCTGTTACAGTTTTACAGGGGGGCAAGCAAATGCCAAGCAACTTGGAGTAGTGAAAAAGTCACCATTCAAGAAATGCTGCTGCTTTTGAATGTGGAGGATTTCTGTTTTCAAGAGAAATTAGAAACAACCAGAACTGCTTTTATTATTTCCCCCGAGAAACCTCCCTCACTATGTGTTTTGCCATAGAGCTCTTGCTATGAATTAGGCACCTTGGTTGATCCCAGCTTTTCTTGTATTTCTCCCCCAGTGCAATGCTATGAACCTCTGAGAAGCAAAGCAGACCTCTACACGGATGCTGTCAACTCCCTCAACAGCCTCACAATTCAGTAGTGCTGATTTTAGAGAGATCCAAATTTGTAGCTAAGCAACTTTTCTGAGTTCTTTTTGCATTTTTGTGATTTAAGCCAGTTAAAGGCAGTGCAGAGCTGTTCACTTTCTCTGTTTTCTTAAAGGACCTGCCCTTTTCTGGAGGATGGGCTCATTGGCTTTAATGAAACCATTGATTTTCAGCGTGTGGGCGATCATCTAACAACAAGCTCCTTTTCATGGTCCAAAAATAGCCCAGGCTGCTTCGCTGGCTTCCCCCCTGGAAATGAGGGGCTGAAACAAAGGCCATCTACCTTGTGCCTCCTCTCTGTGTGCAAGGAAATTCCTCATCCTGGTGGATGTTCAAGGGCCACATAGGAGCCTAAAGGCTTCATTTAAAGACCGCTGAAGCTAGAGAAGGGTGGGAAATACATTGCACACTTGGTAACAGCTTAAACACTGTAATTTAAATGTCTGATCACAACAAACTGTGCTCCAGCACTGGGGGATGGCCCAGGCTGGCAGGGCTGCCCTGCCATCCCTGTGCCAGCTGGACTGTAAAGTAGAGGAGAGGAGCTTCCCGAGGCCAAAAATAGGGGCAGACTCCTCTGCTGAATAATCTGCCTACTTTTGTTGTACTCTCGGGGAAATGTTTGAGTCAAATTGTTTTGAGAAATGCTTTAAAATAATAGTCTTTAAAAAAAAAAAAAAAAAAAAAAAAAAAAAAAGTTACCAAATATCAAGCACCACAATGGAGTGTGCTAAAATTGATAGAGAAAAGGCAAAATTTAACATGTTAAATTGGTGTAATCACACGAGTGTTACCGCGGGTTGTGCTCAGTGAGCCCTTGCACTAACCTCTGGTGAGGTTTCCAAGAATGTTCAAGAGTGAACATTTTTAGCCAACTAATTTTTGACTAACGTTAAGTATTCAAGCAGCCATCGTTGTTCTGGTAGGTTCTTGTCTTTCTCACCGCTGGAATTGTGGATTTTCCCTGGAAAGCAGCCTGCGTGTGTTTCTCTTGAGCGGTAGCGGGGGAATGAGCGCGCTGTGGCGCTGCGAGGGAGCCTCCACCATCCCGAGCGCCGCGGTCTGTGCGCGCCCGGCGCTGGGGCCTGCGGGGTTCCAGGCCCCCAGGACGTCGCTCCCAACGCTCGTGTAGCCACAGGGGGAGCGACCTGGAGGAGCTAACAGGTTTAGGTGGGAGAGAAGCTATTGATAAGCTATAGGCTGGAAAATGAAAATCAGTGGCACTTCTGGATTTATTCCACAAAAATTCAGCCATCTCTTTTGCAAGGTAGAATGATATGTTGAGGAAACTGTGTATTCTTTAAGTATGGCAACCCGATGACCATCCCAAATTATACAAGTGAAGGAGACAATTGTATCATTCAGGTTAGCTTTATGGTGGGTAAAAGAGGCTTGAGGGGTGGCCTGGCTTCAGCAGCGGGTTTAAAAAGAAATCATAGTCTTGATTTCCCATGGAGACTTGTGAGGACAAAATATATGTCCAATAATGCTGTCACAGAGATGAAACTATGTCGAACTATATAGCTTTATCCTCGCTTTTTGGAATCAACTATGGTATTAAATCAAGCCCTAGAGCTAGCTGAAAGATTAAAAAAAGGCGTTTAAACATTCTCATATTGTTTTATCTTAAGTAATGGTATTGCTTAATATTTTTCTTAAAAAAAAAAAAAAAAAAACAACTTTTGGCCATGCTGCAAGCTAGTCAAAATCCAGTGAAGTAACACAAAGCTGTTTTTGAAGATTCTTGTAAGCCTTTTCCATCTTAAAATGTCCAGTAAGTCTGATCAGCTTATATGACCTGATATTCTCTTATTGCAAAACCAAAAATAATGAACCAAAAAGAATTTATATATTTTTGGTTTGTTTTTCCCTGAAGCCTCCATATTGCCTATTGGGTATGAGATTGCCTTGACAGCTCAATTATTTTCAATGCTTGAACCTGCTGGTACAGTTTCCTTACTTATGCAGCGACTCCTTTGTTTGCTTTATCTCATTTCTCAAGTGTAGAAATTCCATCTCCCGGTGCTCAATGTTTCTGTCTTAATTGGCTACCAGTCACTTATTTCATCAGCTGATACCGCCTTTAAGACACGTTGCCAGTTATTCCTTAGCATGTTCTGGGCATTGTTCAAGGAAGGTTTAGCTTTATTCTTAAATCTATGATTTGTATCAAAGTACTATTTAGAATATCAATCCTCAAAGATGCTACAGAACAGATGCTAAGCCTCTTTTAGGACTTGAGTATTTTATCTCAATTTTTTGTAATATAGGAGGCAAAATCCTTCTTTTATGTTAAGTCGGGAATTTTTTCTTGAAGTTTATTTAGTGGGAAGTCAAGATGTTGCAATGCGTAAGAACCAAGGCTCATGTTATCAGGCTCCCTTTGGGAAGATTTGGAAAAGATTTGGGAAGATATGAGTTTGGGGGAAATGTTTAACATTTACTTTATGACCTTTTGTGTGCCTTTAAAAGCACAGGACTCCCTTAGTTTTATCAAACCAAGTTCATGTCATATTTTTTTGTTTGTTTCAAGTAGCGCAGTTGAGATCCTTGGATCCAGCTGAGGCTCAGGCTTGCTCTGGGCTGCTGGACTGAATCTGGAGAGGGACCATTTCTCTGTCCTCCCCTAAGCAGCTTTCCTGGGCTGTGGGGTTGAGGGTGTTCGGTGGCGAGCGAGAGCGTGTGCTACCTGTGGCACTGCGATCCTCAGTGCGTTTGCTTTTTTTAGTTTGCATTATAAAATAGTAATAATCTTCTGTGCAAATTTACAGCAGGGAAACTTGAGTGCACAAGCAACACAAAATTGCTATGTACTTTAACATTGCTTGTTTCAACAAAGCAAATTTCTCTTTGGAAGAGAAGGTAGTGGAATAAGAAGAGATTTTTGTAGTTGTTGCATTTGCCGTTTCCTCTTCCCTTCTTTTCACTCTGGAGATTCTTCATCCTTTCATGCTCAGCTGAGAATTAGCCATTTATTCTTAGTGCTGGTGAGGCACTCTTTGATATTTAAACTGGAATGTGTTCCTTTTTGATGCTCTGTGGTTTTGAATGAAGTACATGCTAGCAGATTAATGGCGCAGAAGAGTTAGATGCTGGCCGTTTTTTTCATATTAGTTCATCATTCCAGAGAAAAATTAAATATAATTTTAAAAGAGGAGACTATGAATTGTCTATTATTTGTGCGGTGAAATTGTTTTCACAGTGTTGCCATTCTCTGCTGAGCTGAAATCATTCAATAGCTATGAGCTGTCACATTTTTGTAAGTTATAAGTGTGTCAAGCTGTGCTGACAAAATGTCCCTGCATAACTGTTAATATGCAGTGTCATTTTAAGCATGAAACAGTTTAGCTAATGATTTATCTCTTATAATGCAGCACTTGGGGCAGCTGTATGATTTGTCTCTTTAGCAAGTCAAGTAATTTCTTTAACAAAATGTTAAGCACAGATGGGCCATAGGCTGTCAGTTAACCATTATTGTGCATGCATCTGCTTGCCTTCAATGCACTGTTTTATGTATTCAGCCACTTACTTAGGCAGAGCTCTCTGAAAAGCGGAACCTACTCTGATTGGCAAATAAAATGTTCATTTGTCTCTTCTTCCTATTGTTTTGTTTTGGTAACACATGTCAGCAGCTCAATTACCCAGTTCATTAACAGCTCCCAATGGACACGATGGCCAACCCATGATAAGGAGGGCGATTGTGGCACATATGGTCAATAATAGCCTGTCTCTTGGTAATTGTAAATAAAAGTCACTGTTGGCCTTTTCCTTTTACTGCCGCTACCGTTTTCCTCTGCGCCTTGCTGTACAAAGCACATTTCTCAAAGTGAATCAGTCCAAGTAAAATAAAAATGCCCTGTGCCCCTCTCAAAAATATCCCTTTTATCACTATTCTGGCTGCGTCTTCCCTCTGTGCTGACTTTCCATGCGGGAGACGGGGCTGCTCTTTTTGAATTCCCTTAACCGAATAATTACTTTTATCAATCAGTTTACTTAAACAGCAACATATTTTCTTCCCATTTCTCTCATTCTCTTACTGAAGACTTTTGTGAAGTGCCTGTGGAGTTTAAAAAAGCCATTTACAATGTTTTTGTAAGTATGCCCTTTGCAAATAGCAGCCATTTTCAAAGGGGTAATTGAAGTGTGACTTAATCCTTGTTAGATGAGCGATATTCATGTCTAGAACAGAGGGTTGCTTTTTGAGTTCGTTTCTATGTTTCTTTTTTCTTTTTTTTTAAATGTGTTACAGTGAAGATGACTGTAAAAAGGGTTAAAAGAATCTTTGCTAGTAATTGTATTTCACGACGTGCTAGGTATTCCCTTGCTTTTTAGCAAGGTGGAGTGTTGTTCATTATGTACTTTCTGATCCTAAACTTTCACTTTTTTTTTTTTCTTCAAGGAAATAGGAGCTTGCATGAACGTGTTTAATTTTAACTCCACCAATACATCTTTTGGGACTTTGTTGCTTTTTGCCTTCTTGGAAATCTGTTTTCTCCCTTCTTTTCTTGCAGTGGAAGCAGAGGCACCAGGCTGCTAACATGTGGGAGCAGCTTTGGGGCTGGGACCTGTGGGTGACATTTGGGAGTTTCCCCAGCTCCGCACTCTTCTTCCTTCGTTAAAAATAATCATGATGAAGCACAGAAAGCAAACAATGAATCAGATGAAAGGGCAGCTCAGAAACCTGCTCTGCTTGCCAAAAGCAGTCAGAGCCCTCAAATTTGGGGTGCTTTTCTAAGCTTTGGCACATGCCTTATCTTAGGTAAACTTGGAACTCAGCTGAGGGTCTTTTTAAGACTTGCAGGTGGCTGTGGTGACTTTAGACCCCGTGCGCTGCTTCCTGCTGCCTGCCGTATTCATAACTAATCTGCGGCCCCCGCCGCGGCTTGCGGCACTCGGGGAGTTGTTGAGTGTCAGGGTTTATTTGCGCTATTTTGATTAGTGCTGGCCTGGCAGGCCGTGTTTGCTCTCGAACGGCCCCTCACTGTGCGCTGGCCTTTGCCGAGGGGGAGAGTGGCTGGGCAGGGACCTTGGCTGGGAATTCAGATGCTGGTTGATTTTCTTGCAGATGCTGTTTTGGGGCAAAAAGGAGGTGGTTCTAGTCAGGAAGCTGCTGAGAGCCGCCCCAGGACCAGTGCCGGGAGAGCAGGCATTGCTCTGCTCCCCACTGCTCCCAGCAAACCAGCTCCGGAGATTGATGTGGAAAATGCCTGGTGTGAGCAGAGGGCCCGTCTCCCAGCATGATTTTCCCCATTTTCCCTCTTTTCCGCCCTTTGTCTGTGCTGTTACCGCAGCCCCAGGCGGCCCGGCTCCCTTTCCGGCGGGGCGCGAGGCTCGGGGGGAGCCCGGGGTGCCCCCCGCCGCGCGCGCGGCCGCCCCCTCCCCGTCTGCCC
>NW_010582344.1:123143-142791 GCF_000705375.1 Tinamus guttatus | reverse complement strand
TGTCTTTTTCTGGTCCCTGCTCAAATACGGGACACTTTCTTTTATAAATGCATATTTTGACACATTACTCAATATTCTGCAGGAGTCTCCAGCAGTTTTATAAGTGATTGTGCAGGGCTGATTCAAAGACTTTTCAAATGAAACTATGGGAGTTGAGGATCTGGGAGACCTCGTTCCCTCCGGTGCAGCCTAGTTTTCTGATTTTTTTGTCTTTTTTATTGTAATTATTATTATTTAACATTCTGGTTCCCATGACATTGTTCTATCGCAACCAATGCGTCTCCCACCACCACAAGCCCTGGTGTTCCTGGCTGCCTTGGACGGGGCTTCCCGCCTGCCTGCGTGCACCCGGCGCAGGCCGCTCTGCGGGGAGGCTGTGGCACAGGTGGGTGATGCTGCCAGCAAGGGCCCTGTCTGCAGCGGGTCCCCTCTGCGTGCGGGGGTCAACCCTGCACCTGGGCACCTTCAAAACCCTCCGCTGCTGTGTCCACTGGGAGCTGCTTCCAGGTGTAACTTTGGACAGGCAGGTTTGTGGATCGTGGGGTATATGGGGAGTGTAGGGGATGGTTGCTGGGAAAAACACCATGAGGCAACAGGCAAAAAAAAAATCTTTGGCTAGAACGTGAAGTGTCATCAACAATTCATCAGCCCTGGGACTTGGTATGTTTTTGGCACTCGTGCTTGCAATGGTCAGGACTGCATTTAACACAAAATATCCTCTGGTTTCCTGCAAAATTCACATCTTGGATGCCTCACGCTGTTGGTTCAGAGATCTTTTTCCCTTAAAAGCACATAGCATGCACTGTGTCTGTGATTGGGCAGTTGAAACGTCAAGGCTAATTAGACCACTGTGTTTCCCAAGTGAATAAAAATGTCTCTTAAAGAATATCCCATTGAGATCAGCAAAACAAGATGTTGGCATGATCAGTTGCAAACTACTTAAAAGAAAAATGATAATAAAAAGAAAGATCTAAATATTAGAAAATAGGGATGGAAGAAATCTATAAAGTCACCTAATCAATTCTCTGCCAATGCAAGATAACATTTTATATTATATTGCTGAGTGATTTCTGGTCAACCCAAATCTAGATGTTTGGAAAACTTCATTTTCCAATGCTTCTCTTAAAAGTCTTGTTGCTGTCTGCTCTCAATTCATCTCTGTTTTTGAGTTCTTCAGAGATATAAATTTTGTCTGGACGCAGCAGTGGTTTTTTTTTTCCCCCAAAATCGGCTACATGATTTGCATTCCATCTTTGAAAGTGACATAGAAACCAGGGAGCTTAAAATAAATGTGCCTTGAAAGTGAGCATGGCTTTCAAATGCTTGGGCCACTTAGACCAGCTCCATTTACTCTGTCTATGTAGGCATTTGCCTAATGCCCAGCACAATGATTTAGTTTATACATGTTACACTAATACAAACAGATTGTGCTTCTTCCAAGACAACCCTGTTTGTATAAGACTGTTGTATTTTGAGCCTCTAAAGTGCAGTAGCTTATTTATTCTTTGCTTTTGTTTCCACAAGGAATTCAACCCAAACCCCTAGCCCTTATGACTCTAGATTGGATCTCCCTTGTTTTAAGTACAGGTTGCTGTACGAGAAGGACAAAGCCACGGTAGATTAAAAAAAAGTGTTTTTAAAACAATTGGGGATCAGAACTTCAGTGGGTTTATTTGTAAAAATGTGATGGTGAGAGTTGGGGCCATTGCTATGGTCATGTTTTTGATAAATCTTTTTACTGTTTTTGTCAAGGCAGATCCAAAGTCCAGAAAAAATATTAGATATGTGAATCAGGCCCTTGCAGAGAGGCTGTATTTGAAAGGAAAAGTAGGTCTTGGGAGCTGCTGTTAAACCATGGAAGAGGCTGCCAAGGAGTCCTAGGACCTAGACTGATGGCAGATGTGCCCAGTATGGATTACTTATGTCTCTTCTCGGACACTAAATGCATTTGAAATATGATGCTCTTATTGCTAATGCACCTACATGAAGTGTATGAAAATCAAACGTGCCTAATTAAAACATTTGTAGGTCTGGTTTAGCAACCGCCGAGCTCGATGGAGGAAGCAGGCAGGAGCCAACCAGCTGATGGCTTTCAACCACCTCATTCCGGGCGGCTTTCCACCCAGCGCCATGCCGACGCTGCCCACCTACCCGCTCTCGGAGCCGTCCTACCAGCCCACCTCCATCCCGCAAGGTACGGGAGCGAGCGGGCGCTCGCGCAGAACGGCGCTGCCCGGTGCTGGCCCGTTCTAGGAGCGGTTCGCGCTCAAGCATAGTGCCAAGGAGGCGCTGGCTTTGGCTTGGGGGCAAAAAGGAGCTTTAAAGCTTGGCTACTCTGTTGGCTACTTGGTGGATGTTTCTGAGGCCACATACTTTTTAAGGGGTTTTTACCAAGCTCCAAACTTTTCCTCATCACTACTGCTTTCACTTTAAACCATGGAAGAACTGTGCTGTGACCTGGAGGAGGACTACCTTCCATCTGCTAAGGATGTAAAGCTCTCCCTACCTTCCTAAATTTTTTTAATACTTTTTTACTTCTATTTTGGTTTATTGATTCTAAATCACCCACTAAAAATTTCTTGAAGAATGCATGGGTCTGTTATGATTTTTTAAAATGTATTCTAAAACAGTGATTTGGTAGAACTCTTGCATGGTTTAGCTGGCCCAGTTAGATACCCAGGAATATTAACAACACACCCTTCTGTTTAGCCAAGATGCAGGTCCTGATGGAATTATAGTGGGTTAAGCCTCACATAATGAATTTATTATGCCAGAAAAAAGAGAGGGAAAACGTATTGACATGTTTCTCTTGCTCCTAGCTGTGTCTGATCCGAGCGGTACAGTCCACAGACCTCAGCCGCTTCCTCCGAGCACCGTGCACCAAAGCAGCCTCCCCTCGAACGCGGAGAGCGGCTCTGCCTACTGCCTGCCCAGCAGCCGGCACGGGTTTTCCAGCTATACAGACAGCTTTGTGCCTCCGTCCGGGCCCGCGAATCCCATGAACCCTGCCATTGGCAATGGCCTTTCACCTCAGGTCAGTCCTGTGTTTTCAGACAGAGGATTTGCTGTATACCCGAACCAAAGAGTCTATTCCCTCAGGCCACAGTATAATGAATTGCCAAATTTAAACCATAATGTATTCTTTATACAAGCCACATGATTTCAGTTTGCTGGTTTCCTTCTTTTTACATATATATACATATCTTTTTATTTTTTTCCTTCTACTGGCTGAATCAAGGCTCATAGCTTATATTTAATTTTGAGTGATTGATAATGTAATCATGCAGGGTTCATGTTTACATTCACTTGTCAGGTGTTGGTAATGTACTCCTATTTTCCTGAAGCTCCGTGCCTGGGTATGAGAAGTTCGGGAACTCTGATCTTGTAGCTTTTCTGTGAATAAAATATCTCTCGGAGATAACCTCATGGAGGCTTTCCAGCTGATCCAGGAAAACTGCAGGCAAGTTTCAAGGGCTGAACTGCGCACACTGACAGGAGCTCTAATTGAGTTAGAAATATGTAAACCTGGAGTATTCCTGGTGTTGGGGAATATGTAAATGCATGCATGCCATAATTGTTTTGCTAATTTGCATGAGCTCTTTTTAGGAGATCATGTTAATAAATTGCCTCAATAATTGAGTGTCAAAAGGTTGGTTAAATTTTCCTACATGTGGCATCTGACATTATTAATCAAAGCTTAAGTAGATGAGAGTTTAGTTTATTAGTGTGGGCAAACCAGGTGCTAGGAGAGAGATGTCCACTAAATTCTGGTAAGTCACAAAGGATGCAATCTATAATTACAATCGGGAATCTCTTCAGGCTGAGAGTGAGAGTTTTAACAGCTTTATCTTCTCTCTACCCTTTTTTTCCTCTTGGTGGTTAGAAAAACACAGAGAAGCTCAGAATGACACAAATGAAAAGTGAAAAGACAATTATACTCAATTACACACTAATCACTGACTATCACCACTGCCTAGGCAGGAAGAGGGCATTCTAATAGGCAGAAAATGAGATTTTAATGGCACAAAGGGTGGCCAAAATAACGACTCGTATATCTTTGCCTCCTTCGTTTTCTTCAACTTGTGGTTTGCATCTCGCGAGTACAGTTCCTGGTTCCTGTGCAACGGTGATAACTCTGTGCAGCTGAAAAGTTCAAAGGCACTGAAGTTGAAAAGAATGAATAACAAAGGCAATGAAATAAACATTTTTGCCCAAAGGCAAAAGTTCATAAACCCTTTTTTGTAACAGTAAATGTAATTAAGTTTCACAGATTCCTATAGCATAGAGTGGGGTACAAAACTTTATGGTTTGAAACCTCAGGAAAAAAAAAATACCAACAGGAAAACAAATGGTTATACTTCCAACAAGACATGAATGGATTTTGTTCAGAAGAATTCTGATTTCTAAATGCAAACCCCAACAAGAGCCATGACATTAAATTAGTTGCCTTTTTTTTTTTAAAAAAATGACCAGATTCATAGTGTGCAAGTCTTCCACAATTCTGACATAAATATCTTTTGGGGGTTCAGAGTTAATCCGTTAAAAGTAGTCAGTGTCAGTTTAAATATATATTGGTTCTGGTTATGGAAAATGGGATCTTTTTTCTTTTTTTTCCTTTCACAAAGCTTTTATTGTGAAGACAGAGTTGAGCGCAACAGTAAAGAAATCTTGTGATGTCTGGGCAAAAGTGGGACAAAAAGCGAGGCCAGGTTTTTGCCCAAAGTCTTGCTGATTAGAGGTTTGATATAATCAAAAGGAGATCGCAGAAGAGATTAGACTACTTTAATCAGTTACTGTGCTTCTTTACACCCGCCTCTGTCCTTACGTTTGGAAACTTTCCGTAGAATTCTGTAACCTTTTCCCACCCTTTGGTTTGGAGCTCCTGCCCCTTTTCCAACAGGGTTAGCAAGGGGCTGCTCAGCGAGCGTACGTGGGGCAGCATCCCTACAGCCAGTGATCAGACATGGAGCAGCTTCTTGGCATCAGGAGGAGTAACTTGATGAGCTGATAAAGATCTTTCTGTGGCTCAAAAAAACCCCAGCCCCAGATATTCATCAGAATCAGCAGTAGCTGCTCCAAAAGAGTTCTGAGGCCTCAACACCCATTTAGAGATCTTGGTATAAACTGACATACCTAGACTCTGTGTATATCTAATTATTTCCATCTTTCTTGAGTGGTGTAATCTCAGGTAAGTAAATTTTGTGAAACAATTTGTGGGACATGAGTGAAATAACAGCTGTTATTTCACATGAGTGAAATAACCCAAAACAAGAGCCAAAGATGTTGGTGCTGTGTATGTCACATTCCTGTGTGTAAAATGTAAGCTCATTTTGGGGTGTGCTCCAGAGGATGATCTTGTCAAGCTTCTTCAGGGCTCTTTGCTCCCCTTAGGTGTCTATGAGCTGACTGAGGGGGCGAAGCAGATGTAGCCAAAAAGTCCATTGCCAGTTCTGTGCAGAGGGTTTTCTTGAAGAAAGAGGAATGGGAATTTTCCTGCTGAGTGGGCATGTTGAGATGCTGGAAGTGTGCGTAGAATTTAGATGAGGCGGAAAGAGGGTGTTTTACTCACTGGTGGGTTTTTGGCCACAATAAATCTGGGTGTGTGAGCAATTAGCATAATGTTTCCACCCATCAGTGTCCCTCTCGCAGGCAAGCGCTCTGGGTATATTGTTTGTAAAGCTGAATTTGTGGTGAATTATTGGGGGGTTGGGAGCAAGGGCTGACACCAGAATGATCTCTCTGATAAACAACCCCTTGAACATACAAACCAAATCTAAAGAGATTCACAGGATCTATGAGGAAATCTATGAAAATTCACAAGATCATGCTCTTATTAAATCTGTTTCCCATTTGAGTTCAGTTTTTCCTGATGAGGGTCTGCCACAGAGACTCCCGGGGTTGCTTTTTTTTTCCACTGTGGATGTTTCCTTTCACACTTTGTTCTTGGATACAACGGACAAAAGCCTTGTTTAAGGCAATTCCTGTGTAAAAGGGCAAGGACAAGTGGGAATAGCTAGAGTGCTGTAACTTTATTTTTATCATGTTGGCCATGTAGTTAGAAATGAGAGGACTGCAGATCTTGGTCAGTTTGGGGAAGGTGAGTGCTCCTCAATACCTGTCCTGTGGACTGGCAGTTTATTGGGAACTAACCCAGCAGTGCTGGGGCTGAAGTGCCACCTTGTTAACATTCAGCGCTTCCCAACATCAAGGCAAGATCTGCAGCTCTCAAGATGACTGATGATGCTCCCTGTTCATCTGGTTTAGTCGTTATTGGCGTGTTGTGGTGAGAGAACCTCTCTCCCAGACCTACAAAGGCTTGACTTTTGCAGGAATGAGACAGTGATTAATGTCTTGGGGAGCTGATAGCCAGGAGGGTCCTTGTTTGTATTTTATGGAGAAACAACCAAACTGCAAGCACTCCGTCTCAGCCAGAGCTCTTTAAAACATAATGTCAGAACAGAGATTATTAGTGTGTAATATATGTAAATTGCATATTTTTGTGTTTTCTATGCCTATTATGCAGCTTCTTGGCTTTCATGCATACATTTATTGGAATATTGTATTTCCTTTTCAAATTAGGTTTCAGTTGCTCAGTGCATTTTCTTTTAACAGCCAATTGTTAACTCAAGCTTATTAAGGAATAGCATCTATGTGTTCACAAGCACGTACAGGACTGGAGTGCAATCACCCCGCTTTCTGGGCTGTGAAGCAGAAGAGCGACTGTCAACACATTTATCTTGCAAGCGCAGGTGTTTGGTCCTACCACAGCACCGTTTGCTTTCAGGACAGGAGCTGGGTGTTTTGAACCGCTTCATTTTAGATGGGGAGAAGCCTTTTCCGGCGTACATGGGCATCTCTTGACCTTGTCATGTGCTTTCTGTTAGCGGCTGAGAAGCCCGGCCTGCGGCCCTGGTGCGGCCCGGCCTGTGGCCCCGGTGTAGGCCCAGCCGCTGTGGCGTCAGGACCACAACTCTTGTGCTGCTGCTCATGGGGCCATTCGCCTCCTGCCCTTACCCCATGCAACACCCAGCCTTAAACAGCAATTAATAAGTTTCTACAGAAGGAAGGACTACGTATGTAATCTGTCTCCTGTTGGACACAATTTCTCCCCTTTCCTTTCACAAAACTTTTGACTTCTAATTTTCCTTGGCTTCTTCCTTAACTGAGTTGAACTAATATCTTTCAAGGTTGCGTTTTCAAAAGTGTCGAGCATTGAGCGTTTATGTAGAGGATCTCGGCACCCTTTAATGTACTTGGTTGTGATCATGCGATTACCGGGAGCTCAGGAATAATCTTGACCAGAAAACTCCAAACTTTTCTGTGAACAGTAGTAAAAATGTAAGCTGTGTCAGGTTTCTTTCTTCTACTGTCAAAACATTTCCCTGCCGGAGTTTAAGAATGATCCTGTAACTCTTTTTGGGGAGATAGATCTTAAGTGATTTGCCTCTCGGGTCTTTTGTGAACACTTGGTTTTCATTAACCTGAAGTATGGATCTTGTGACAGCTGTCGAATCAGTTGAGAGAGACAGGTTCATACTGTCTTGTTAACCATGCTTTTAAGCGAAACACAGGAACTGAGAGCTAAAAGCTCGCATTTCCCCATTAATAGAGACAGGAAAAGAAAAACAACTACTAATTCCTTAATATTTTTTCCTCTACATTCTGCTTACTGTCCAATCTATTGCCCCCCAGAAAAAAAGATCATTTGAGTCCAAGTCCCACAGCAATGAGAAGCTCATGATCTTTGTCATATCTTTGTCAATATGTTGGCTTTGAGAGCTGTTCTCTTAATGACCCGAGAACATGAGACTGAGGTCATGGATTCCTGCGTGAGGAGTAAAGTGAACTCACATGATGTGATTTGCCTGAACACGAGTTTCTTTAAAAGGGGGGGAGAAAAAAAAATCAGTAAATGGGTTTTTTTGTGGTTATTCCTATTTTTGGATTGTGATACAAATAGATTCAACAGTCTCATAATTGTTATCTTGCAAGAGTAATGATGACGTTCATTGAAAAACAACAACATGTTGACCTTATGTTTTCAACGTCTCTACCACCTTTTTTCTTTGGACCTCCCCTTTTCCCCCAAGAAGGTGGATTGTGCAGCCCCCTCCAGTCTTATTGTAATTTCGTAAGAACAAATGTTTAGAAATACAATGAAAAATATGTACATTGTAAATACAAAAATGTAACAGTAAAGTGACCCTATGTATATCAAACTATATTGATATCTTGATTTTTAACCCATTTTGTTTTATAACAGTCCTCAAACGGTATAGTAAATGCATAGTTGAATATTTGAATTTTTGACTCTTTCAAGGCACTGAATTTAGGCATTATAAGAAGAGATAATTTATCCAGCAGCTTTCCTGCTCTTGAACTTATTATAATTTGAAATAGTCTTTGGTTTTGTATGCCAGGTGGAGCTTTTGCAGTAACCTGGCATACAAAGCCTGGTCGTTATTTATGACAAAACCTTTCTTTCACGTGAAAATTTTGCTTCTACAAACAAAACCTAAGCTACCCCTAAACCCACATTCTCAATACCTTCCAGCTGTTCTAATTTATTCTTTCTAATTGAGAGGTGGAAAAAATACCACAAAGTATAATTCCTGGTTTATAATATTTTTAAATTTGTGAACAAATATGTTTGTGGTGATTTCATGTGTAACTTTAAAAATTCAATTGACATCACAAGATTCAAAGATTCAAGATCAAAAAAAAAAGTAATCTACTTATACTCTGTGATTTTGAAGGCTTCAGAAATTCCCACAGAATGACTTATTTTTCCCCAGATAATTTGTACTATTTAGAATATACTCAGTACTGAACCTTGCTATACTGGTGAGTTCCAATTCTTTAATGAATCTAAACACTTGCATATTTATTCAATTAAGGATGGATGCATGAATGAGACCTTCGTCATGTGTATACACAGATGCCTCAAGTCATTAATTATGCTCTGTATTTTAGGTGTCTGAAAAAGATACTAAAAATACCACGATTCAGTGAAAAATATATATTGCAGTGAGATTTTAGCAGAGTTACTCTAGGAAGCAGTGTGTTATTCTTTTTTTCTCTTGGAAGAGGGTTTAAATGCACAGGACTCAATTATTTTCAGAATTGAGAATAGAATTCCTGTTTTTCTAGGGAGATTTTTCTTGATTTATGTCAAAACACTGGTAATAGTTATCATGTTCTTATATTTAAAAAAAAAAAAAAAAGTCGGAATACAGACAGGCTTACCCTGGTCAAACCACTGTGTACTTTTCTTGCAGCCAGGGCTAATCAGTCAAATTTTAGAGGCCTGGCATATATGTTAATGGAAGCTGCATGAGTCAACTCATCCTTTCTGGTTGGAACACAAGGTTTGCCTGTCATCTTTTTTTATAGACAACTTTCACTCAATATTAAGATCACTCAATAGCTGTTGTAGGGATGTTTCTGTTTTAAATTAAATCCCATCCTATCTCTATTGGGAATGTGAAATATAGGTTGAGTTCAGCGTGGGGAGTCTTGTAAAAGCTTTGCAGATCGCATCCTCAGGCCGTCTGCCAGCAAAAATTTCAATAGTGTGTTTTAATTTAGAAAATACTTTTTTTTTTTTTTTTTTTTTTGTGCTTTAATAGAAAACAAAACTGTGCCCTCCAGTGAGGGAGGACAGGTGTGTGAGAGCCAACGTAATGCTAAGTTTGGGTTTGTTATGAGCTGTTAGAGGTCATATCGTCATGTTTAACAATTTAAGCTCACTTGCAAGTACCCAGAAATGACAGCCTGAACAAGTTTTGGGTTGTTTTCATATAGCTATAAGTTTAGAGTGTATGTTCATCCCTGGGCTTTCTCTTTTTGCCTTTTCAGTTGTCTTGCCTTTTTTTTTGGTAAGCTTTTCCATGCAACCAGGAACTAGAGGTTTACCTTCCCTTTGAATTAATTTGATAGCCTTATGCAATTCCAGGATCTAGCACCTGGAAAGAGACCAATTTATTAACAGGTTGTGAAAACATCATGAACATGAGTAATCTCCTGTAGATAAAAGTATGATTTCTGAAGGATCAAGTGATCTTCATAATTATCCTAGAGGTATACCAGGGCATCTTCTCTGATTTCAGTGCAGCTACTACTGATGTCTAGGGGTGTGAAATCAGGATAAAAGTCTCATCTGATTTGAGTATGTGGAAGGTCAGATCATCAAGATGTTCACAGTCAGTGTATTTGCTCCAGTTCATATTAATGGAGGATTTGGCTCCCTGTGCTTGCATTCTGGCACAAAACAAAGCCCTTATTTCTTCACTTGCTTTATATAGCAGCAATATTCATATAATGAACCAGCAACATCATTCTAGGATTCTGTAGGTACCGATCCAAGTAGCTAACTAATTTTAATCAACTTTCTAAAAACCTCTTGCTCCAATGCAGTAAAATTAGCCTTTTCAAGTGCCTTTTTTTGTACAATATTTTGCTTTTGAGAGATTTTTCTACAGTGAAAAGAGTTAACAGCAGGTAATGCCATTCATCTTAGGAGGAGGCTGAAATTTTCAGTGTTAGTGATGAATGAGGGTATCTGACCCACATCTGCTTCCCATTAGAATGGAACATTGCCCTGACATCGTTAGGAGCATTTGTCAGGATTCCCTGGACAGAGCTTCTGTAAATTACATGCTGCAAATGTGTCAGGGTCAGATAAGAGGATATCATTAACTCCACTAAAGTTTACTCATGATTCTGTCAGTTCAACTTAATACGTTAACTGCCAACAATTTTCCTTGAGCTGTTTCATTAAATCTTTCATTCACAGGAGGGGGAAAAAATGTATCACTGTACCCCCAAAATACTGCACATGTTCTTTTCTCATAAATCATATTAATTGCAGACATGGTCACAAAGCATATTAAATGCAGGCATGCGTAAATGAATTAAAACATATGAGAATTTTATTATGCCTATGGTAGGTCCTACATCCTAAAATACCAACCGCATTAACAGGCATAATGTTTCATTTAAACAAAATAAGCTTTTTCTCAGTTTAATAGCCTTTATTTTGTTGATAATAGAAGTATTTTTTATAATAGCTGATAATGGACCAGATGTTGCTTACACGTTTTGAAAGCTTTCATCATTGGATTTCTCCTCTTTCTGGATCATATCTTCGTCTAGGGATGTTAAGCTGATCCCACTAGCTAGGGATATTTGGCCTAATGAATATTTGGGTTTGTTGCTCTCCAAAAGCATTTCTGTAGTTTGCTGGTTGCAGTTCCCTGTATTCTGTTTTTGTTCCTAAATGCAACTTTATTTTCTAATAGCATAAAATTTTATCAATTGTACATGCTGTTTGTTGAGTATGAGCTCAAAGCCTCCACATCAGTATTTCAGGGTGGTTTTTATTTTAATTGAGAACAAAACATATCATGTAACCAAAAACCCTACAACCTGATCTCTGGCATTTATAGGAGTTGTTCTGAGCAGTTACAGCAGCATTTGGCCCTAGCTGTTAGATCAACCCTTGTTTTCCCTTTCTTGTTTGTTCTTGCTACCTTTCTTGGAACCCATGTCAGTGTAGGTGACAAGTGTCATCTCAGCTTTCCCAAGCTAATCCAGAACATGTTATACCTAGATGGTGTATAGACTGATTAAATTTCTCTTACTCCTTAATTATTATATTTAGAACTATACTGCTTCATAGTAGCAGCAGATCTGACCTGCAAAATCTGAGCTTTCATGTGTCTCCTGTACGCTGCTAAGCTGAGGGTGCAGGACATTGCAGGCCCATTAATGGCCTTCTAATTGATTAGGTGAAAGTCAGCTCTGCCCTTCCTGTAACTCCGTGTATGGGTGATAAGGTCATGGCACATACCATATGAAAGACTGCTGCCTTGAGGCTACTTCCCTTAGAGCTTTCAAAACAGACATGACCAGAAATCTAATTATTTAGATACTAATCAACTGCAGGATGATTCCTAAGGCCTCTGGAGGAGGTATTTCTGAGGAGATGGTTACTGTTCAAATTCTGTTTTCTCTGCCTCAAAGTGTCTTAAAAGTGTCCGAGTTATTGGATGAGTTGCGTCTGAGTTATTTTAATAAAAAGATGCCTAAAGACTTGTGTTACAGTGTAGCTAATTTTAAACTTTTTAATTAAAACTCATTAAATGTTAATTTTCGTTCATTAGAGAAGACAAATCTCCTGGAAGTTGGCCCCAGCCAAAACATCAGATATTAATGCTACTAAAATTTGGGTGATTTTGAGGCACTGTGTGGTTCTAAGTTTAAATCTCAAATCTAATCTCTATCTCTAGAACAACTACTAAAAAATAATTCCCCCCAACTTTTTTTTTTTGCATTCACAGTTTTGCTATTAATGTTCAAATAATGTTGTTTGGGGCTCTATTGAAACCGTTAAACAGAAAAGAGGTTAGTTACTTTAAGTAGTATATTTTTGAGGTAGTACCTGATCTATTAGCTTAATTTTGAAAACTTTTTTTTTCATAAAACCATGTGTATTTAAAAAAAAGTCAAAACCATGCTCCTTGTGGCAATGTAAATATTTTCTAAAGTAATATCTTTCATTTATGTTGAAAACTATGTGTTTTTTTTGTGGATTTCTTCTTTTAAATCCATTAGTGTTGATCTTGAAGGATGAAGATTAATTCAGTCAGAAATGAACACAGATTCTAATTTAGCTAATATTGTGTCCTGCTGATCCAATGCCAGATCATTAAGCATGCTAGATTTTTTAGGAGCAGGTAATTTTCCAAAGAGGTGAGAAAAATATTTGTTGTTCCTAAAGTGGAAAAAACTTTCAATAATCTTAAACACTTTTTTAGGATCTAATTTGAGGAGAAAAAAATTGCGACGTTATTTTGGCTTTTAGCGGGTCGGCAGACAGTGCATACAGCAGCAGCGTGAGCTTTACCTGCTCTGCCCCTTCCCAGCACTGCCTGTTCTCCTGGGTACTCGAGTTTTTTGTGGCTCCCATTGACCAGTTGCATTTCTGGGATCCCCTCCAAATTCAATTAATTTCAGTGATTACTGTCCTCAGGACAATTATTTTTGTGAGCTTTTTCACAGCTTTCCTGCATTTGTAGACTATGCACAATGGCATGAGTGTGACTGAAGAACTATCACCTGTTTCTTGGTCTCTTATAATCAAGACAATGAGGAATAAACACCCATGGAAGGCCCAGCTGGGCCACAAGAGCTGCCAATCTAAAATTTTAAAGTTTTTTTTTTCTCCTTGTTTGCTTCATTCCTTATTTTGCCGTTTTTGTGTATCACTTTTTTTTTTTTTTTTTTTGTAAATGATACCCTTCGTCGTATTAGGTACCCAACGGATCAGTTGAACAGTAGTCTACATATCTTCGGGAAATACCCGATAGGTTCAGTGTTCAATGTGTCTGTGGCTCTGTGTGCAATACAGCCTTCATGTATTTTAACTCTTTGTGCTATTATGCCTTTTATTTTAGGTAATGGGACTCTTGACCAACCACGGCGGGGTGCCTCACCAGCCCCAAACTGATTATGCCCTGTCCCCCTTGACCGGGGGCCTCGAGCCCACCACCACGGTGTCGGCCAGCTGCAGCCAGCGGCTAGAGCACATGAAGAGCCTGGACAGCCTGCCCACGTCCCAGTCCTACTGCCCGCCGACCTACAGCACCACGGGCTACAGCATGGACCCCGTCACCGGCTACCAGTACGGACAGTACGGGCAAAGTGAGTACCGGCACCTCCGCGCGGCCACGCACCACGGCGTAGCTGCTGAGCGAGGCTCTGGTTTCTGCTTGCAGTGAAGGAAAGGAGGAGAGCAGGTCCTACCGCTTCACTGCTGCTTCCCCCCGAAACAGGGCTGAACGCGCTGCCGAGACAGCTGATTGTTCGAGCAAGATGTCTGCTACATAATTATTTTCTTAAATGATGTCAACAACATCTTGATGTTATTAATTGTTGAGACATGAAACCTGATTGCCATTAGGTAAAACCTAAGGATTGTCCAAAATGAAATAACCACTGGCATTCCACTATTAGAAACACATGTTCTTAATGAGGTCAGCTCAAGAATCATTATAGTATATAATCCCAGATACACAGAGTTTTGTCAAACTTGTCCTAGGAATAAAAATATTAGTCTCTTTCCTTTGATATCTCAGTATTAAATATGACAATGTCAACCTGTAGTTGGCATGGCCCCATGCTGTGGGGTTGTCACAGCATGACTTAAAAAGCTTTTTTTTTTGCTTTTTTGCAGGTGCCTTTCATTATCTGAAGCCAGATATTGCATAAATGAACTGTCCACTTCAAGTTAAAGCTGGTCTTGTTTTCCGGTCTTACTCCAATGCTTGGATACGAGGGATCTTCTCACCACACTGCAGTCTAAACTGGGGTAATCCCAACGAGAGAAGCAGGCTTGTTATGTTCTCTCCTGTCATTGCTTTTAGTAGACCTCTTTGAAGGCTGGGCAAAATTATACAGAAGACAAAGGCGAAAAGCAATAACAAATAAATAAATGCAACGTGGTTCAGTATAAATGGGTATATGAGCAGTATTTAATATCACTGCCTGGCAAAACATTCCATTTTTTTATTGCTGAAATTAATGTGCATTGATAGGGACAAATAGAGAATTTTGAAAATTAGTTGAGCTCTGCATACTCTGACTCATCTGACAACCGATGCTGAGTCTACTCTAACTTCAAACTTGCTCAGCTTCTGATGCGTGGGCTACAGAATCTTCTTCACACACTGGAAATGGTCCTCAAGAGGAAATGTCGCTGTCTGTAAGAAGCTAGGATGAGTGCAAAGACCTCCAGAGTAACTTGCTGGTTATCTTGCCATGCTTTTGTAATCATCCCGTCAATAAACGTCAATTAGAATGTTTTGCTTAACCAGCAAAAAAGATCTTGTGTAACATGAAAACCAGATTTTTACATTTTTCTATGTGGAGTTTTCCTAGTCCATGCTATGTTTTGGAACAAACAAGGAAAAAATCAATAACGTGACTCTGATTTTTCACAACTGCCTAACAATGTGCAATACTGTGTACCTCACACACACTTTGGAAACATCCAAAGTCATATAGATAGAATCAGAACTATATTTTTGCAGGTACTTTTATTTTTGCATTGCATAATTCCTGATGATAAAATACAGAACCATTGCAGAGTGCTGGACAACTAAAATCCAGCTTATTAATCATGATTTAAAGGTCATTTTTAGGAAACAGTACAAAGACACAATTACGTTTACATATTTTTGGTTATGTTCAGGACTTGAACAGAAATGGTCCTGTATTTGATACATTTGTTTAAATTATACAGTGATATCCATTATAGAAAATAATAATAAGAAAAAAAGGTTTACAAGAAGTTTTCATTGTGACATTTTAGAATGTCAATAAATTTGTGTTTTGTGATGTTGAGAAGAACAGGAAGATGGAAGGCGGTGTTATTTATTTCTCTCTATTCTAGGAACAAAGAGGGAGGCAGAACACAAATACATTCCTTCTAGCGTTAAGGACTATGAGGTAGTGAGTTAGATTAGGTTCAGTACAGAGATTAGTTCACACATTGGTCTTAAGGGTGATGGAAAAAAATGAAATGCTATCTTTGTGTTGCAGCCTCTACCGACAACACACGTGTTGTTAAAAAAAAAAAAAAAAAAGTCTTTCATGTAAAAAGTTCAGTAAATATTTACTATTTATAATGAATAAACAGTTATGAAGACATGCAAAGCACTGATGATTTTGTCCTAAAATGTAGTATTGTGCTAAATATGTTGATACATTTTAATCTGAATATCATGAAGAAATAAACCATGTTATCTTCAACTCAAAACTCTATGTATTATGTGAGCGTATTCCGCACACACCCGACGGCTGTGGCAGCCCCTGGCAGTGCCCATGTCTGGGTACTCCTAACATGCCCCTCGGCTCTGTGCTGCTTCATCAGCTACCTGGGGGTTTTCCAAATTGTATCGGTACCCGTGCATCTTTCCGACAAACCAGAACCGTGTTGTGCCTTTGCTGCTCATCTGTGAGGAAGCAGCTAGGACAGTTACACATTGAAAACGGAGGGAAAAAAAAACACATTTTTTTCCTTTAGAGTTTTATTTCTCTACTATACTTTTAGCTCTAGTGACAAGTGAAACGGACAGGTCTCTTATTACCCACTCCCTGCTCTAAACTGTATTTCTGCCTTTTAGTGTTCATTTGTGTGTCTCTCTTCTATTTTTCTCTTTTACTTTTCTCCTGTTTCTTTTCTCATTTTTTTCTTGTTTCTTTTCTCTTTCTTTTTTATTTTTCCCTTTCTCTCTCCTTGTCTTCTCTTTTCTCTATTGACTCCACTGTCCCCTCTCATCTCCCCTCTTTTCTTTTTCTATTTTCTTTTGCCTTTTTTTTTTCTTTTTTCCTGCTATTTTTTTCTTCTCACTTTCTCATACTTTCTCAGTTGACAGGCTAATGTGGGGCAGCAGAGCCTCGGTATAGGCAGACGAGGAGAAAAACACCCAGCAACCTTGTACTGGTTTCCAGTCCATGGTTTGCTGTGAGAATCTTTGATCCCGAAGGATTACTTTTGGAAATGTTGATCCCTTCTTGCAAACCAAACTCAAGGCTGAAGAGAGTGTTTCGTTTTGTTTTCTGCCCAGGAATATGAATCCTAAACCCTCCAAAAGCCACAGTGACATCAGGCTGTTACTGGTACAGCAGTTGACGCAATGTCTGCTTGGAAGAATGTGCTGCAGGGATTAAGCCCCTAAAATGCCCCTTTTCAGTGTGAAAAAATGGATCTCAGGATCCTTCCCCTGACCCATTTTTGGAGGTTGTGTATTTTAGATGGAAATAATATCTGCAGCTCAACCAACTGTCCATCTTTCAGTTATGAGAATTGGTCGGACTGGGAACTTTTGAGAATCCTATTTTTTTTTTTTTAATTTATACACTTACGATCCTTTTTCCTCAAATACCATCGAAACACCCACTGTATGCATTCTGTCCTATACTTAACACTAGTATCCATTGTTATTATTGAGCATGCCTAGTGCTATTTAATGAATATGCTACTAGATGAACTATTTTTAATGGCTCATTTCCACCTACTTTCCCTGGATAATTTGGTGTATGCCATTTAAACAAAATCTAAGCACAAACATTTCTCAGCAGTAATTCCACATGGTTCTCCACTGATATTGCTACAAGGTGTCATGTCTGGTGGTGCGACGAATGCTGCTGAACTGGATTTTTCCACAGCTATTTTTAGAGGCACAGAATGGGTAACTGAAGCTACAAAACCTCCCTGAAGATAGCTGACTGATGAACAGGATTTACGTCCTTGGAAATCTTTTTCTGCATGTATGCAATATTAGAGATAGATTTTTCAATCCCTGGGTCAAAGTCTGTGCAAAATCAGAAACAGGAGTAACCTCTATCTCCAAACTCTCCAACAAAGCTACTTAATTTTGGAAATCCCAAAACATCCGTAATTATCAAATGCCACTGTATTTTTTTTTTCAAAAGAAGCATGACAGACTACCTGGTACAGTTTCTTTTGCATACGAACTCTGGTTGATACATTTTTGTATATGTAAGAAATAGCTTCTTCTTATCAGAAGGCTGTTTTTTACTGCTAATGTGTAAACTATAAATTTCTGCTATGTTAGTAACCATGAAAGTCTTCAGTGCTTTCTATGTATAAAGTCTTTTGATCTTAAAGTCTGCAAAGTAGATTACCGAGAGATATTTGTTTAAAATGACAAGAAATTAATTCAAAGCAATATCAACGAGACCATCAAAATCCTACATCATCTTGATTTCATACAACTCTTTGTATTATTCCCTACATTGGTCTTGTAAGAAAACCTGCATCCTGATTAGAAGATCCCATGTTTAATTTCTTTTGGTCCTTCCAATGACTGCTAGATATTGTCTATGGATGAAGAAAAATAATCTGGAACAATGTTAACATCTATACCTGGTTACAATTTTTTTTATTCATTTACATTTGATAGGTATTTTGTTCATGAACAACATCACGATGCTAATTCACCAGTGCCTGAAAAAGTCTTGTGAGTGAGTTTATTCTCTACACATAACACTAGATGTAATAACACTAGTGTCATAATAACCTAACATGTTGAATAACATATTCAGTGCACATGCTTATATGGAGTCATAGGGTTGATTTGAATCTAAGATCTCTGTCTATAGTAAAATAATAAAAATTGACATCTGTTTCTCCTGCTGCTGTAGGAAATGGGTGGTTTGATATGTTGGTTTTTTAATTCTACATTCCCTCGCAGAGTTTTGGGGCATGTTATCACAGGTCAGGAAGTTCTCAACCATGAAAAGCCGTGAAACGCTTTAGCAGGTCTTCAGCTAGTGGGGCAGCTAGCCAGAATGAGACAGGGTTGAAAACTTACCAACTATTCATCACACAAGCAGGCTTCAAAGCCAGTGTCTGTGCACATATACAAATTCACAGATACATCACATATAGATATACAGAGCTTGTTTCTGCTCTGCTGTCATGTTTCCAAGAGCAGCACGTTGCTTTGTTTGCACATAATTTGAAACTTTGTTTAATGCATATATGTTGCCTCAGAACTGATGACCAAAAGGGTTTATAATTCAGAGTGCCTGTGGATATCTCAGGCATTGTAGCTTTTTGACACACACTGTTTATTATTCAACCACTCAGGCAATGTCAAGAAAAATCATAATAAAACTAGGAAGACAAATCACATTTGACCTTTGCTGAATAATTTAATAAAGCTAGCTTGATACACAAATGTGAAAGAGCACTTGCTGATAAGAGCAAAAGTATTGCTTCCTTGTCTGAGAATTGGAAACAGTTCAGAAGCTTTAATAACTATTCGGTGTCTTCATCATCAGTGGAGTTTGTCCCTTAGGCCATTAGCAAATTTTAAGCTATTTGTCTCTTCCCTCACTCATCTCCTTTCAACACTCAGATTCACATCTTTTCCTGTGCTGCCTGTAATTATATCACTATGTTTTCAGTTTTTCCGATGCCTCTACACTATTATTTTTGTAAGTACTTTATTTCTTTTTCTCCATACATATATACATATACACATATAAAATCTCAAATGGATGTATCCTATATATAAAAAAATAGCCTTTCAAAGATAACTAGTGCATGTACTCCGCACATTTAAACCACAATAGTTTGTAATCTTCCAATTCCGAGGTGGAAAAATTTTCTTTGGAGCATCCCGCCTATACGAGTGCCTCTGCAGTCATTGCAGGAATAAATGTTGAAGTGCATTAAGGCTTTCGAAATGCTGTTTTAGTCCGTCCATGCCTACTCGGACGAAGGGGTTGTCTTAAGATGGAAGACTCCGGGCTAACGAGGATTATCCAACCATGTGGGACGCTGAGCCTGGTCTGGCTCTTGTCCCTCCGCTGGGTTGAATACCCTGCGTGTGACTGAACTGGCTCTTTCTGGGAGCACTGTCTTGACTGCGAGCCCTCAAACCCTGGAACATGCCCTGTTTTCCTGAGCTTCCTCCTTCCCTGACGTCTTCCTTCGCTATATGTCTTCCCCAGGGGTTCTCTAGCAGCCTTGAACCCCCTTCTCCACAAAAATAGCAGCCAATGCAGTTCCCTCCTCCCCCCCCACCCCTGTGGCCAAGAGCGTCTCTTTGGC
>NW_010582344.1:59789-118692 GCF_000705375.1 Tinamus guttatus | reverse complement strand
TGTGGAGGAACCTGGCAGATGTATCCTGAAAGTTATTTGCTCCATTATTGGTATTATTAATAGACTTAACTTCACTGGCAAGGCAGCCTTATCAGCCAAATGCCTCATTATCAAATGACTGAGACCCAAAAAGTGCGGAACAGCATTCCTTACCAAAAGAGGCAAGGCTCCCAGGCCAGATGAGAGTCACGTTAAAGCCAGTGAAATTTCTCATTCCGGCAAGAGGTTGCTTGGGCCCTCGGGATGCTCGCTCCCCTCGGCGCTTTCTGACGTGCTTTTCAACTCCCCAACATGAACCAAACGGCTTTAGCTTCTCTCATCTCGCAATGTGTTCTGCAACTTCTGGAAAGGAACCTGGACACAAAGAAAAACGCTACAGAACAAAAAGAGCCACAATACAAACCATATGACAACGCCTATTTCTTCATCCTCTTTGTCATGTTGTTTTACTCTTTCCTGGCGTTAACTGTCTTTTTTGGTTATGTACGCTCGAAGAAAGCCATTTCAAAGAAAGATCCTTATGAGGAGTTCATTGAGGATAGGAACCAAAATAAGAAGTGGAACTTGACCCGGCCGGTGGTGGAGAAATTTGACTTTGAAGAAGAAAGTATTCTTTGAACTCCTTAAACCAAAATACCCCACAAAATCCACTGGACTGTCTCTCCTGCCTGCACCTCAAGGGAAGAGCTGCACATTCATCTTGTTTGGCTGTGTCCCTCATAATAAGTCAAAGCACTGCCTGAAATAGGTAATGCAAAAGGAAGTTTCATATATTATGTATATATATTTTCTTTTAATTCATTTGTTGCTAGAATGTAGCTTTTCTAAGTATTAGAGGAATACTTCAAGCTTTTAAAGTGGCAGGGAAGTGACCATTTTTAGATTTTGGTTACAATTTGTTGGAACAAGCTTGGGAATCCAAACTATACTGAGACTCTGAGTTTGTTCAGGACCCAGGACTGGTTTGTGCCTATGCATTTACCTGTTCCACAGGAATGCAGTCACCTCTCAGTTGCTCAGACCTGCATATTGGCGTGTACTGTCTCTGCAAAATGCTCCCTCTTAATAGCAGAAAGCATTTTACCATGCCTAGGCAGCAAATACTCTTTAACGTGTAAATATAGAAAAACTCCTCTTGTGTTCCCTCCCTCTCAAAAATTAATTTCACATGCTATGGCAAAAGACTCAGAAAAACATCTGCAAAATGTAATTAAAATGCATCTTGTGGAAAAACAGGTTATATATTCAGTGAATTCAGCTCCTTTGCCTTTTCCATCTCTTAGATGTATTCATTCTTTGCCAATTTCTCATCTGAAATTTATGTTTCAGTCCTAATGAATGGTAATTACAAGACAGATCAAAAACCTAATGGGGAAACTGTACATGTAGCAAATAATATTTGTGCATTGCAGTGCTGCACAAGCTTCTTTGAGTTATAATGAAGATCTGTGTGTTTGTCATCTGTTTTATTCATTTTCTCCTGTTCAATAAAATGGGTTTTAATGCAAGTAATAGAAACTACAATTCTATTCTAAAATATATCTGCTTAATATAAAAGAACAGTGCTTCCCGCTTTGTGATACCATGTGTGCAGTGACACACACCTTTGCGATAGCACACATTCATATGCTTCTGAAATTCTCATTTGTCTATTGCCTCTCAATTTACAGTCTTGTCTAGTAATAGAAGCACTTATTTAAGTTAGATGGGCATCACCCTCTCGCCTTATGTAAGCAGCTGATGTGCAGAGGGCTCTATGAGCACAGTAACCACTTCTGGGTGGTAGGTAGGCTCTGTGCTTCCTGAATATGCATTTAAAAACAGAGTAGAGCAAATAATCTTTTGTGATTTTCTGTCATAGTTGAATTGAGATGTGAAGTGTTTTTTTTTTTTTTTTTTTTTTTTTAAATATTTGGATTTCATTGTAAATTGACTGTTTCAGGGTTGTGTAGATCTTCAGTTCTTTGAAGCTGTAGAAAAAAAAGTTTTTATATTTTCAGCCTGGTGGGAATCATCAGATGTTGTTCCTATGGGCTGCTCGGACATGTTAAGTGTCTGTGGTGTGCGTGTGGGTAGGATTACTCTGTGCAAAGCCTTCTTCACATGAAACACTAAAATTTACTTCCTATCGTTTTGTCTAAGTGCAAGTGTGGATTATGTGCAGAATATTGACAGGGAAATATATGAGAATAAGTGTTTTTTAAAGGGTAAAAAAAGTTCACAGATGTAATTTTTGCTGCATCCACCCAGCTCCAATTTAAATGGTTTTGACTACAGAAACAAGACCAGTGTTGTAACTCTTACATAAATCAGCGTTTTGTCTATGTTATGTGTGTCCTGGCTCCTTCATCTAGACTGTTTGGAGTGAAGAAATGAAAGTTGAAGTCATCCGTGTTCACTTCAGGCCAAGTTTGGACTGTATGAAATGAAAATCCCTCTTGGTTGGCAGCCTCGTAGCAAATAAGAGCAGAGGGGAGGATGTGCTGTTTTGAGTGCAGAGCTCAGCAAGGCTATTCCTGTTTCTACTCTGTAGTCAGTGTTTGGATCCCTTGCTCTGTATGATATGTCATATTAAAAATCAGTTTTTGAAACTTCACTCCACCCATGTCCTTTATTTCTGTAGGCATCTTGAGCCCAATCCGATAATTGCCTGGTAAGACAAAAGCCGAGTCCCGTGGCCATTCTTTAGCCATGTGCTGCCATTGTGTAGCACTCTGAGCTTTTGGGAAGCATTCACAACTCATTTAACGAGAAGACCACAGGCTCTTCAAACAATTTTGCACAGTGTACATGGATGTGTGTACATGCCAACAAGACAAAGCTCCTTCCTGCCCTATCTCCATGCAGGCGCCAGTGAGACTGTCTCCCTGTAAGTGCTGGCCAGGGGACGTGTTGGGGACATTCTTAGCCTCTCTTCTGCTGTGTGTCAAAGTCTGTTTGTCCCTCCCAGGAGATCTTACTCATTAGCCACAAATGAGAGGCAGCACTTATTCATTAGCCACACTTTAGGTATATCCTCAGCTTACATTGTATTTCTCTGGCTTGAGTTTGCACCTCCTGGTACCAAAGAAGGTGAAGTAGCTGGAGGCAGAAGGCCTTTTTGGTTTGCAGGTTTAGGAGAAGCCCTACCTGCAGCCCTGCTAGCTGAATGCCCGTTCTGGAGGGCAGGGAGCACTGTTGACACTGCTGAGTAGAAAGAACCAGCAGCAAAAGGAGTATCCTGTCCTCTCCTTGAAAGCAAAGGTGACAACTCACAGAATCACAGAATTATTGAGGTTGGAAGGGACTTCTAGAGATCATCTAGTCTAACCCTCCTGCTCAAGCAGGGACACCTAGAACACATGGCAAGGGTCACTAAGTTTTAGGTTTTCCTTGGCTGTTTGTGCCTGCCCTTGAAACAGAAGGGGTGTGGGCAGAGAGGCCAGGACAAGGGCCATGCACTATATAGTGTGAAATTGCCCAGGCAGTTGATGCACTGCTTGTGCTTTGAGGTTTGTCCACTTTTTTTTTTTTTTTTTTAACCCTTTATGTGAAATTATGATACTTGTGTGGTGCTTCCAGGGCTCCCAGAAGCCTGGGAGCTGTAACCCTGCCAGTTTCCTTAATAGCTTCTGGTTTTCTGCATGTGGGGTATGAAACAGGGGAACAGGAGAACCAAAATAACCTGATCCGTGGTATCCCCTAGCAGATGGGATAGCTCTTAAGCCATGGATTGTGAAGCTCGATTTACACCTCTGAGATGCTCAGGCTGCTGCAGACAGAGCACCGGTGAAGTTGGAGGGCAGTGCAGAGCCCTGTAACAGCCTTAGTCCAGGCAGAGAGCTGTGACAATGTAGGAACTGGGAGGAGGAGGGCATCTTTGTCTCCAAAACCCGGTTTTACATGGTGCAAAGTGCCTTCAATTTCAAAAGATTCAACAGTGCAAGGAGAGAGGGATTTGCTAATTGGTTTGTATGCTTATTTTCCTCTCTCTGCTTACTGATATGCTGAGTGATGACCAGTCACCTGTTGTTCTTGATTCCCTACTAGTAAGAAACATGGTAAGGCAAAGTACATTGCAGATCTTGCTTTTGCTTCTCTATTGCTTTCTATTTATTGTGACTTTCCATAGGGTGCTGTGATGGATCCTCCACCTGATGTGACTTTGAGTGAAGGTTTATTTTTTTATTTTTTGTAACTCTTTTAAAGGCTTTACTGAAATACAGAGATGTTGCTATAATCACTTACCCTTTTTGCATTAATGCTGTAGTTCTGTCAAACCTGCCTGTGAGAGGCAGTTTCTGAAAAATGTATCCTGATAAATAGTGGGTTGTTCTTGTGTGTGTACACACATGCATATGCGTTTTAGCATGTTAATGTCTCTTAATCCCCAGATGTCAAAAGATGAGCAAGACAAGCTAAAATGGCAGATGTTTTGGACTGCTGTTTATGCTGGTGTAAATCTGGTGTAATCTGATTTGGCTGTGTAACTTCTGGAGTTTCCATCCATGTGAATCTTACCTTAGGGGTCCATTTTGATCACACAAGAACATGCACGCACACATCCGGCTGCCCCCTCCAAATGAAATGTTCAGCTTCCATCTGGGAGTCTAAAATACTTATTGCATGGAACCAAGTTTTCCTGAAGCCTGTAGGCAGCTGTAGACATTAAGGGTGTTTATTTTGTTTTAATTATTCATGCATGGAGAACTTCATGGCAGTGACCATTGCTGCATTCCAGAAAAATTAAGTGTGCCTGAGTTAGAGCAGGCCTGATGCTGTGCACGTCTCTTACCTTCTTTTCTCTCTAATTAGCATGTCGGATGCTGCAACCTTTCCTCACTTTAGCTGTGACATGCTTGCATGCATAAACAGAGCCTGTCGCTTTAGAGGAAAAATAACTCCTCCCCCTCCCCCATCAGAGGAACATCTAACATGACTTTATGGAATTGTTCAAGTGTCCTCTGGCCTGAATTCAGAAGAATCAGTCTATACCGAAGTGTTCTTTCAGCCATGTGCATGAGTTCAGTGGGTCTTGGAGAGCACATGCTTGAAATTAAACACATGCTTCAATGTCTTCCTGAGCAAACATGCCTCCCTAACCCTTACTAGCTCCTATGTATCTAGTATGAACTTAAAGCAATCAACTGAAATAAGTTTTTGGGGTGGGGTGAGGGGGGATGTGTAACAGGAAATCCTTGGCCATGCAAGTAGGCTCAGTGAATTAATAGAGCTCATACTAGTGTGAGTAAGTGGATCCTGTGGGTTTGTTTCTAATCAAATAAATGTGGACTTCTCAGATATTGCTACGTGCTGCCTCCCCACTACAGAATGACACATGACAAACCCTTATTTTTTCTAGTTATTCTGAAAAACTCTGAAGCTGCAGTAAGATGGACTGACACTTGGTTGTAGTGTGACTGTACAGTACCTTCAACTTGTTTTTCAAGTCCTAGCAACAGAGCCTTCTTTTCAGCTTGGGAATGCTATGTGACCCAGCACATGAAACTGCATTAAATATAGCTGCCCTTTGGCAGTGACCCTCCCCTTTGTAGATCCGCTTTCATCCTGCGAGCTGAAGGAGAACTGAAGGGGTCATAAAATTAACACGGAGATAAAAGATTCTGACAAAACGAGGATACGTAGCTAGGTATCCTTGTGTGTATGGGAAGATATTCAACGAGTGTTCGCTAATCCAAAATAAAATTGTCCTCTTCCTGCTTTGTTCTGAAAGCCTGTGGTCGGTCTCCGTGTGTCTTGATGGCGCTGGCCATGCGGCAGCCTGGCCGGCATGGCTGCCAACACTTGTGGTGAATGTTTTGCTGTTGTCCTCTGCCTTGAATCAGGGAGGTGCTCTAGTTTGGTATTATCTCTGCACCTATACCTAATACATGGTATTACTATCAGGGTCATGTAGGTACCAGTGAGCAGAAGTACAGAGAATTGTACAAATACCTAACTTGGGGATAGGGAAAGCATGTGACAGGGGTGATGGCCTCCAGAGGCAGAGCCTGGGCCCCTGACATGGAGCGCTTGGGGCCTGGCCTGACAAAGCCTTTACATGTTGTTCTCCTCCATGGTGGTTTTGACAAATCAGGGAGTTCAACTCTCAGTTATTTGGGTGGGAAAGGAGAGAGGGGGAAAAAAAGGCTCTGTCTAGTGTAATGCCAATGCACTAACTGCCTTCTTTTCTCCCTCCTCCTTTGGTGTGCAAAGGCACTAGGCAATCGCAGAAATGACTCAGTCGCACAGTGCTGCACGGCTCTATTTAAGTACTAACCAGAAGTGTTGGTGGAACATCTTCCACTGCTGTTTTTATTTCCTCTGTCTTCTGGCACTTGGTGGTTCATGTGAATGGCTGTGTCTTGGGGAAGGAGTTAACTGTGGCCGAGAGGTGCTGGCAGAGCCTCTCTGGGGCTCCCACTTGTTTGCTCGTGAGTGCTGATGCTGCTGGGCCTGATTTCCCCTCAGCAGTGAGTGCTCGTAGCCTTCTGGGGTTCCTCTTGGAGCAGCTCTTGATAAAATGGCAGCTTGGGAAGGAGTCATTTGAGAGACATGGCCTAACCTTCCCTAGCATCAGTGCAGAACCAGAAACACAGACCACTGCCCAAAGGTACCTTCAAAACTACTCCCTGAATATGAGGCAACTTGGGCTCATGACCACTAACGAGGATGGGCACAACCATGGTGACTCTTCAGCTCTTCTGAACACGAGAGTAAGAGGAACCCAAGATCCCTTCTCGTTAACCAATTAGAGAGAACTCTAATCAGTAGAGCAGCAGTATCCTGAAATCAAGATGGGAAGCTGGGCTCCATCACTTGCTGACTTCTTATTTTGTGTAGGAGTCTGGAGTCCTGCCTTATGGGAGTAGAACTTTGTCACTGAAAATCTCACCTGTGGCAGAGATGGTGATGCCAGTATCTTGTTTTCCCCACCACATGAAACCTATGTTCTTCTGACTGCCAAAATACCTCTCTGCAGCCTTAAAGGCTTGCAGACAAATTTATGGGATTAGTGACACTTTTATCGGGGGGAAAACAAAGGGATCTTTTAGTGATATCACTGGTATGTACCTGATTTAATGCATGCCATGACTTTAATACTGGAAAGTTTCCATTAATAATGGAAAATTTGCATTTTATGTATTTTGTTATGAATTATTTGGCCCTTTGCAGAGAGATGAGACAGTGTGGAGGTTCCAAATCCAGGGCGTTATCATTTTGGCTAATGGACTGTAACTGTAATTTGATGTGAATTTATCTTTGCCAGATCTGTTGTTGACTATTAGATGTGCATCAGCATGCCCCCCAAATACCATCCTTTATAAACATCCTACTTTGTAAGTATTCATACAAAATAAGATCTTCAGAGGTTTATGTCCATTATGTTAGTAAGAGAATTTCATTTATTTTTAGATGCCTCCTTTTGCTTGAGTTTGTTGCTTCCCTGATTTAAATCTAGTGTTCCTAATGTGCACTTTTAAGAAATTTCCTTTTTTTTTTTTCTTCTCCTGAGATCTTAAGTATGTTGTGTAACACTAAGTATTGTAAACTGTGTGTATCCTTTGAGGGACTAAAGAAAACACTAGATCATGACTTTGATTTGCTCTTATTTTTTCCATAATACCTTGCAAAAGCAAATCTGATCCTTTATTCTTGTGTCTGGGTTCACAATGTGGTATTATAGGAAACAGAAAAACAGAATGACAAGATTTTCATCACCCTTAGAAGGTAATTGTTGTTTTGTATTTAAAAAAAAAATTTGTTGTTTTTAAGAACAACTGAAAATAATTTTTAAGCTGGTCAGTAAGCAGGACACCTGTTAGCCAACTGTGTGCCGAGTTTCTATAATTTACAGAAAGTCTGGTCATAAAATGCTTAAAGCTTTGGGGACTTGGGTACCACCCAGTGCAGAACAGATTAATTTCACGGTGTTTTTCTGCATTTGCACAAATTAAAAATATGAGAGTCTGTGCTTCATTTGTTTGAACTTCTTGAATTAAATTTCTTCAATTAGCTTTGTGCTCAGGTTCAGTCACTCAGCATTTTCCAAAACTCTCCAAACTCTTCCAGGTGTAATGCTAGTTGGATATACCCCTTTCTCTGCTGTTCTCTGCATCCTATTAGTCCTTGCTGCGAAAGGATTTGTTTCTGTAACCTCTGTTCAGCACCAGTTTTCTCCACTTGGTTGTTAGCCTTGTTTGCATGTCCCTGATCTGATGTTCCTACACTGCATGTTAGTTGCTGCATGAAATGCTGCTCTTGGAGTGCTTTAAAGTTGTATTCACCGTTCTCAAATAGTTTGTTTATGTTGGCATCAGTGTTTAAAGAAAGCAAACTGTGGCCTCAGGAATTGCTGCTCATGGTTGCTTTAGAGAAACTGTTCTTTGATTAACAATGGGAGATTTTCAGTGATTCAGTGTAATTTAATTCAATTCTGTTTAAATTTAGCTGGACTTGTCCAGATCTCGCTGGAATTCTCTCTTCTTTCTCTTCCTTCTAGTGAGAACTGGTAAAACGTTTCAATTTTTTCTTCTTCTTTTTCTGTAGAAAGTTACCATGAAAACAATACCTTTCAAACCTGTTGAAAAATGGAAAGCCCACAAGTGGAAAACTTTGTGCCACAAAAGTAGCAATAACTAACAATAGTTAGACGCAAAACTACTTGAGTCACATCTCCCTCCAGGCTGTGGATGTCCTGGATGGGGTTAGGTGGAAAACTGGTGACTTTCCCTGCAGCAAGTTTTGCCATTTATGAAATGTCCCGTTGAAGTTTCCACAATGATTTTTGCATGCAATCCAGCAGAAGCTATCTTGATTTAAAGTATTTTGCCATTGCTGTGAGTGTACAGGAAATAACCTGATAATCTTATTGATGACTGACCTTGTAGACTGTATGTTCTGTGTTCTTTATCAATTTTGCCCTTAAAGATAGTTTTCAGGGTTTCTTGCTTTTTTCTTTGCTTCAGTCAGTTAGTATGAGGCTTCATCTGCTCTATATCTAAGAGTGTAGCTTAAACTAGTCAGATTATGCACTAACCTCTGTGGTTAGTGGAGTGAAACAGGCACGTCCTGACAGCAATTAAGCTTGCTTGTCTTAAACAGTTATTTTAAGACTGATGAATCAACTTCTAGGGTCCCTGTGCCCACTGAACAGATTGGTTAGTATCTCTCTACTTCATTTTATCAACATGATGAAAGGAATTATAAAGAAAAATATAAAAGCAGTAATGTATAACACTTAGCCCCTTCTTCTAAGACTTCATAGTGATAAAGTATTCCTTTATATACTAAACTGAATAGAAAGTTAAAATAGTAGTTCTTGGAGAAGAGGTGCTGATGAGGAAAGTATATATATATTTTTTTTCTGTGATCTGGAACGCTGTCTGCATCTACTTTGTTTTTTGTGGGGTGACAACTCACCCTTACTAGGGGTGGACTCTTTGCTGTATATCCAGGAGCTGTTGCCTGGTATCACACTCAGCAGTTCATTCCAGCAAAGTATTGTTTGATAAAGAAGTATCTTGAATTTGTGATTAGTTTTGATTTGAACCCATGTCAATCCATGGTGTGACTAAGACCAGAGCAGAAGATGGCCTTTCTAGAGGCTTTCTTCTAAAGTACCAGAGTGCTGATCCATTCAAGGGATTTCTGTCAACAGTAACAGCCATCTAGAAAGAAATCCCCTGAATAAATTAGCACTCTGGTACTTTGGGCCAAATAAAGACCAATTGGAATGACTTAGACTTCCTAAACATTGCAAAATTTTTCTCCAGAATGAAAAGTATCACCTTTGTTGAACCTCCAATTCCTTAGTTATGCTGCTTGCTTTGTCTAAGTGGCGAATGGGAAGGTAACTGCTAAGTAATATTTGGGTGGATTTTGTAGACTTCAAAAATAGAGTATCTGTTCTCCTATATTCATTCCATAAAGGAAGACTGATCTACTGCAGTGCTTTTTCCAGAGACCCTGCCTAGCTCACATATAAAACTTTTCCATTCAAGAACTAACTCGTTTTGGTTGAGTAATTCATCAGCATTAAGTAACAAAAAGAATCATGTTTCCAGCAACACTTTCCTTGTTATAGAAAATTGGAATCAACTGTGCAAGTGTGGTTACTGAATCTAGTTACTTCTTACAGAGAATCTTTTGGAGACTCAGTTGGAAAGACCTTCCTGTGACAATGCAAAATGTTTTAAGTAAGGCAAATTGGGCAACTGGATTGTAGTTTAGAATCCAAGTCTAGAGGTGCTATTGCTCTTCCTTCCTTTTTCTTTCTTTCTTTTTTTTTTTTCTTTAATAGAAAGATTGAAAATATATATTGAAAATATTGCTAGTATGAGAGATAGTTCAGCTAATGGAGGAAGACTTAACCTCTCTTTTGGGATATTTTTAAGAACAGGTTAGACAAGCAGGGGCTCTGGCTGGACCGGAGGCTGGGGATGGACCTCTGGAAATCCTTCTAGCCTCACATTTGCTGTGAGCCATGTAATCTCTTTACTTCATCTATGTTGTGCGAGCTTGCAGCTGATTTCAATTAAGAAAATTGTCTTTGCACTGACAAGGCTCCAGCCTTGGATTCAGGGGCAAATTCTGTCACTGAAGAACTGTGAGCAGTGACTGGTTCCCTGCAAATCAGCCTGGAGTCTTGTTTTTGTCATCTGACCATCCAGCTGGTTTCTACCACTTGCTGCTTCCTCTGTACAATAGAGAAACTCCAGTCCTTGTTATCTCCTCCCTGTTTGACTCTCAGTGGCACAGGTTGTTGTCTTCTGATGCCTTTCCGCCACCTGAGAGCTGCTTGCTTGAGTTTCCTGCTTCTCACAGTTACTGCTGACCTGCTTCCCAGTGGGATGCAAGGAACAGTTTCTTTCTTGAGATCTGAATTTTGGGGTGTTTGATCACTGGTGGATGAATGATTTCTCCATGCTCTGCCTTTTTGTTCTTGCTTGGGAATTGCTTGCTACAACTCTGTTTTAATTTCACAGTCTGTCCATTTGCAATCAGGCAATGCTTCTGCAAAATAAATTGATTTCCCTCATGCGCTCTGTGGGACATGTTTTTGCTGAATGGTGTCATGTGCTTTTTGTGATTTTTGTTTTTTTCCGTTCTTCAGAAAAGAAGGGAGAAGGTGAAGACCTCAGGCTTTTATTTCTCAGTTGTGTCCTTTTCAGTTTAACTCTTACTACTTGTCTTTCATCATTTTACCACCCAAATGTGCTCAGGTCAAAAGGAAGGGCTTTGCCCTTTAGTGTTTTACACTCAGACCCTGCTGCAGAACTACAGCTTGTCACATCAAACCCTTGACAAGGCTATGAGCCTCACTGCACTTTTTTTTGTTTGGATTTTTTTTTTTTTGCTTTGACTGTCTAATGTTGTTAGCTTACATACCAGGAGAATGTATAAAAGAGGAGAGAAGGTTATTGACCCATTGAGGCCTGCCCTTATTAACCCTGAAAAAATCAAATCAAGCAATCCATCACATAGCGAACTTACAAGTTCAGTGGTGGCTGTGGCTTCTGGTTTCCTCCACAAACATGGATCCAAGTCTCCTTTGAACTGATCACTATTATTTACTCTTATTGCTGCATGTCAGTTCGTGGCACATCCCGGCTACCTGGCAGGGGGATAAACTTTGATCTGCTTACAACAGCCTCCTCTCTAACTTCGTCTTGTCTTCTTTACAACACTGACTTCATCAAAAGAGCTTATTGTCATGGCTTTGTCTGCTTCCAGTCAAAGCAGGTTTGAGCTCCTCCACGCTTGTGTTTGGAGGCCATTTATCTGTTGTACTCAACACATGGTGACTCCAAGGAAAGGTACGGTGAAGGAAGACCAGTATTTTCTCTGCCATTAATTCTGCACCATTTGATGCTTTTTTAAGTTAGAGCCTAAGCAGGAACTGTGTTTCCTTGGGGAAACTCGCTGATGTGATAAACCAGTGAGCAACAAATTCCAAGGAGAAATATTGGAAGAGTTGTGTGGCTTTAAGCTCTTTGTACCTCTGCAGAACTTGCAAAACAAAAGTCTAATGAATGTCAGTTGTCTTAAACCAGGGATAAAGATCCAGACACAGAAACTCCCATATCCCCTGCCCAGTTGTACCCGTGTTTTGTTGATCACAGTTGCTGCTTCAGCTAGAACTGTGGGAAGTTTGCTGGGAGGGGAGAGAGGAAAGAAGAATAATAAAAGCAAAGAAATTATGAATGTGGATCAGCAGTTTTTTACTTGGCGCCGTAGGTTTGCAGTACTGCCTAAGACTAGTCTCACCTTATCTGTGCTCACATCTGGGCCAGATCTAGCCCATGTGAAGAGGGCAGAGCTGCATGATGCCAAAGCAGCTAGGCTCAAAGATCCAAGCAAGGATCTGACTGCTTGATTTTTAGTTTTGCTGGTTACTGTACATTGCATTTCAGGCAATATGTTTCCTATTTGCATAGATGTTTATATTTAAAACAATCATATCTCAGAGCAACAATGTGTACTTGCTTTTTAAAATATTTGTCTTGATATGTTTCCCAATTTTGGGTCCTGGCACATCAAACTCAATAGAATGTCTCCTGGCTTTGGGAAGATGAAATCGGCCAGTGATGTAATCTGTGTAATTGATGTCTTTTTCCTTCATGGCTCTGCTGAATTCAGTGCTCTTTATGTTATCTCTCATAAATTCAACCGTAAAGGACAGGCAGTGCAAGTAAATCTTGGATTTTAAGCCTTCAGTGTTATACGTTTGTAAGAAAATCTTTTAAGTGATGTAGCTAGAATAAAAGTTAATGAGAAACAGAGATTAAAGGAACAACCACTAGCACTGCTATCTGCCTGTCAGTTAGTAGAGATATGTGCATCCTTAACGTGGGGCAGAATCATTGCTTTAAAGAGCTATTCTGGAGCTAACCTGTTCTAAATTCATTGCAAATAGGCAGTTACTGGGGATATTCCTTATCCTTGTATATTTGAGCTTCAGGTGCTGAAAGAACTGCATGACTCAGATGTAGTAAGCTGAACAAAACAGTTTTCACCATTGAATGATTTGCCCACGTTTGATATATCTTGGGAAGAGCTGAAAAACTTTACTGTGCAGTGACTGCTCCGTTTTGGTCCTGTGGATTCTTAATGTGTATCGTTGCCATTGAATTCACTCCTGATACTTGCAGCTGGGTTGGCAAGTCCTGACGGGGAAGCTGAGGGACTACAGAAAGTCCAGCCCAAAGCCAGATCTCCAAGAAACAACAAGCCTGTCCTGTTGCTGTCAGTTCTAATCTATATCCACTTTAACAGGTTAACTTTGGTCTTCTGGGTTTTCAGCTCATCTCTTTTGAGCCCAGCATAGACAGTCTGCAGACTCAGTAACAAACATTCAAAGAAAATGTAGCAGTACACCAATAAAGCAATACAAAAGATAATGAACTCTCAATCTATTTTCTGCAAAGAGCTAAAACTATCTTCTTAACAACTGACATATTCCATGAGGCTTTAAACCTACTCTGTTAGCCTAGGATTTGTGGGAAATGCTGAAAAATATTTTAGAAAAACAACAGCAAACAACAGCAAACAACACTTAGCAGTGTTGGTTTGCTAACTGGCTGGAAGTCAAAGGAACAGATGTCAAAGAGTTATTTTCTCCTCCTTTGTTGTTTTCCTTAGGAAAAGTCCTAGTGTACTCTCCTCAGAAAGCGAAGAAGAAACTAAAGTAGTATTTGGGCCAAAAGCACAGCTTAACTCTTTGTTAAAATGACATAGGTTTGTCAAAATCCAAAGACTCTGCCAAAGGAAACCTTAATTCAGGGGCTCTTCCAGAATTGGAAGAGCAGTAAATGAATGAACTTGGTGGTGGGACTGTGGTGTCTGAATAGGCACCGGTCATGGAGATGTCGTGTCGTACCCCTGCTTTCCACTTTACATTGCTAGAAGCTGGTGTCTGACAAATGCAAATGGGTTATCTTGTTTTGCCCTTGGTAATAACCAAGGTAAGTGCTTTCAAAGTCATACGTGAATGGCCATGTGCAGCTCCTGGTGACTTCACTGGAAACAGCCTCTGGGATCCCGATATGGCTCAACTTGTTCATGGGAGTGTAGAATCCGCATGTGCCTGGAAACCACAAAAAACCACCAAAAGGCGTTCTCAGAAGTGGCTCAAGAAAAGGCACAGAGCCATTGTATTCCAGAGCGAGGACAATATTCAGGGTCAAGGATAACAGTATTGCGAAGCATGGAAATAACTGCAGGAAAATCCATGCAGTCTGGAGACTGAATACATTGTTATAGATTTAGCCCACAAAGGAAGTTGTAAATTTGAGCAGTTTGCATCAATCCCATACTCTGTAAGGCCCAGTTATTACTTCTGATTGTTACAAAAAGTTGAATTTAATTCTAACAATGTTTTTTCAATAACTCAATGAGAACAATGTGTGAAAAAGAAGAATTAGACTTAAAATTGTATTTAGATACTGACAAAATCAGGTCAATGCAGCTTCACTTATCCTCGCAGTGTAAATCCATGCATTCCTGTTGAACAGGACCTATAACATGTCACATCCTCTCCTTTCGTTGTTGCTGCAGGCTTTGAAAATAAGTGTGTGCTGTGGGGTCAAATTATTTAGAGCAGAACACTTTCCACAGGTGTAATTCAAGAATGACTTTAGTGTGCTTCCTAACCCTTCTCCATCTGATCCTGGCACCTGATTTATGACAGCACACAGGTCAACCTTGTCTCTGATGCTTCGCTGGTCATAAACTCCTCTTTGTATACAAAGAGGAGAGAAGGAAAGGATTAGCACTCAATAAATTATAAAATGAAAGAACACTAAGAGCAATACTATCACTGATTTTGCCTGGCTTTGAAACTTTTAGGCATAAGCTTGGTCTTAGAAGTCTGAGGGAACCTCTCAAGTCCTAAGGTTTCCTGGATCTTGGCTTATTTCACCTGAGCATGGAACATACAGCCTGCTGGCTGCTTTCAGAAGGGAACAGGGAAAAGAGCCAAATATTGGGAATTACATTTCCTCTTTGAAAAAGGCAAACTTCTGTTGTAGCTCATTTAGATGCAGATGTTGTATTTATTTATTTATTTCTCAGAATTGCCCTTCAAATTTCCAGTGACCCAAGTTGTCACCATTTCTTTTGGACTTGAAGATGGGATTTTCAAAAGAACTTCATGTTGGCCCAATCTGTTCCCCTGAATGTTAGTGATAATTCTTGCATTGATTTTTATGGGGAGCACAGTTAGATCTATGCTGAAGAGTTTATGGTATCTTAAAATTTCTGTGGTTTTATGATGACAAAATAGAGGTGTAAAATATTGTGATTTAATCCTATCTTTTACTTTAGTGCTCTGGTGAGCTGCTTGTTTTCAGTTTATTGATAATTCCTCATTGTAGGGTTACTGGACATTTCTTTCTCAAGATGTGATGACAAACTGAAAAAACAGAGCTGCAGAGAGCTTCATCCTGTATATTTTGCCCAGTGCAAAGCTGATAGATTTAGGATCATATTGAAAATTGGGGGGAGTGAGGGGTAGGGCAAGAATCAGTGGGAGTCTTTGTGATGTTTTAAGTGAACTTTGGATTGGGTTGTTTTTTGTAAAAAGCTTCCAGCACAAAAATCCCATCAAAATGAGATTTAGTGTTCTTCAGCATCAGATTTTCCTGTAGTAAGATATGGTAAACCCAGAAAACTATAGTTTATCAATGATACTTAAGTGTTAGATCCAGCAATCTGAATTAATTATTTTACACCATCCTCATACCTATTAAAAAGCAGAAGTTTTGCTATTTAATGTGAAGTTTGAAGACAAAAGGGGTGGATAACAGCACCAACATGCTACTATTTACCAAGTCAGTGAGATGTGGGTGGAAGCAGTTAATTCCAGTTGTTGGGCTGGGAGAACTCCCCTGTGCTTGTGTAGTTATAATGGCCGTACCCTTCAGAGCAGGTGGAAAAGCCTTCTTGGTACGTGGCTGGAAAAAGGATTTGATACTGTGTTTACTCTTTCTCGAGAGGCATTTGGAAGGATTTTCAGATAGATTCTCTAACTATGATGATAAATTTATGGAGACAGCGAGCACTGTTGTTCTAGGCAGCAAAATGACCTTGTGAATATCATAGGACGGGGTTGTATTTACAGCAGGGCTCTGGCTTGGGGAGGCAGAAGAGCAGCCGCTCCTTTTGGCGTCTTATCCCACACCACACTGCAGAAGATCTCGTTCCAAGCCCTGGCAGCCCTTGTGCAACCCCACAGAATGTTTTCCTGTCTCGATTTTGCTGACGAAGCAGGAAAAAGTGAGTTTTGCCTCAGTGGCTCAGTTGTGCTGAGTTCATGGAGTTCATGTTACTAACAGCAAGCTGCAGTGGTGTGATGCAGTGATGGGTTTCAAATGGTGCCGTAAAATTTTTGGTATAAGTTGTTTCACCTATAAGCTTAGGTGGCTTCAGCCTTTCCTGAAGGCAAATGTGATGTATTTGCAAGTTATAACTGCTACTGAAACTCTTGTCATTGGACTTTGTTCTCTGCCCTGCTGAATTAGGAGGGGCAGGGGACACTTCCATTTGATTTCCCGATAAATGCGCACTGGCTTGGCTGGCACATGACAACTAAGTCCCCAAATTTCAATTGCATTTAACTGAGAGGGCCCCTCCTCACCCAACAGAAACAAATCCGTTGCAGAAGTGCTGCCGGGTTGTTGCAGGTGTTTGTATAGGTTTAAACATAGTTGTATGTTAAATCAATATATGTTAAGATGGCTGGTGACAGTCCTAGGCAACCTGCTGTACTTGAGCAGGGCAGCTGGACCAGAGGATCTCCAGGGGTGCCTGCAAGTGCCAACAATTCTGTGATGATCCTCCCTGGAAATGAAAAGCTTTCAAAATAAGTGTCCTCGGGGCCATTTTGCTACTTGCTGGAATACTGCAAGCAGTTGGACTCGAAAACAGGTGAGGTGGATACTGCAAGATCACTTGGAAGGCTAAGCAAAATATAGGAAGCATTTTCGGATGATAGCGTTTTTCAGTTCAAACTGGTGCTTTTTTATTATTATTATTTCTCTCCTGTATGGAAAAACTAGATCTTCTGTTGTTTTAAATGATTTAAAACATTTCTCATTAAAAACTTGAAATGTTTTGATTAGCTTACTCCTGTGTCACACACAGCTACACATACCACTTCTGTGTATGTTTTGTGGTCTGTAGGGTATTGCCTCTGCTGAGGACTGAGAGGGAAATTTTTGAAGTCATAGTTAGGCATTAAACACTTTATGTTTGAGTAGCTGGTTAAAGTTGCTATATGAAGGCATTTTAACTTTACAGAGCGAGTATTTAATGGGAATGCAGCTTGGTCGTGAGCTTAGATAAGCTCATGTGGAAATGGTAACTGTTCTAAGTGTCTGGGAAAAGTGGAGAAGGGACTCGAGCGGAAAAGAAAAAACACTGTGTTCTGAGTAATCAGTTCATCAGCAGTTGTACTTTTGTGGACTGCAATAGAGCTGTGTTATTCCCAGGCATAGAAGTTCTCATATGACATGAGATATGACCAGAGTAATAAATCCCAGTGGTCATGTTATACCAACACAAGAAATACTGCAGGTTTTCTTCATCTCAATATAATTTATAGTCTAAAGTTGTCTAAAGTTGTTCTGTGTTTTCGAATGTCTTCTCGGATGTTTCCCAGCCCCATCAACTGACTGGCTGATTCTTGCAGATTTAAAGAATGACTTTATGATATCTGGTCAGGAGAAAGTGCATATTTTACACAAAAGAAATAAGGGGGCTAACAGATCCTCTCTTGCTAAAGAAGTCTCTCCTCAGACCTTGCTGTCCTGTTCCCTTTTCTCCTCTTCAGCATTTAAATTTGGTGTCTATTCTCTGTTTCTTGGAGAATAGGTGCTGCGAGCAGGAAATCAATGACAGCTGCAGAGGCCGTAGCCTCCTGGCAAGCAGAGGGGCCTTGGTGCTTTGGGTGCAAGTCTGTAGGTGCCACACATGCACCAACATCATGGTGCACCTCACAGCTGCCTGGAGGAGCTGGTGTGAGGTCCTGGCCCTGCCGTTGGAAGGGAGCAGCTGGATCCATCCCTCATCCTGAGCAGAGCTGCACTAACAACTTCTCTCCACTGTGAAGTGGCACTGCAGGTGGTGTTTTCCTGCAGAAGCTGGGATCAGTCTCATCTTTTCCAATGTCTGTCCTGACTCCTTGTGGTCAGTAAAGACACTTGTCATACGTGAGGTATTTTTTTCCAAAACGGTGCTATTTTTTCCCTGTTTGATGCCATGGGGGTCAATGTCTATCATATTTAATTGCATGTGGGTCAATGTCTATCATATTTAATTGCTGCTTGATTTGTGGCTGTTGTCTGTTGTTCAGCTGTGTAGAAGTCTCCATTGACCTTACCAGAAATCATTGGGTGAATGAGGGGAGTCGTGGATCCTTACTAGTGGTCACATTTGGTTGACCTGCGTGGGGATGCTTTTCATCTGTGTCTTGGGCAGTGCCCAGCCCTTCCTGGATGAGAAGGTGCTGATGCTCCGGGATGCCCATACGGCAGGAACCTGTGGCTGCGTGGATGGGTAGGTGTGCCCATGACCTCTGAGAAATGAACAAGCCAGATGCCAGTCTGGGTGAATCCTTCCCAGTGTAACAACTCTGTGGTGATGTTGGCTGACTAACATTTTTAAAGCTCCTGGGAGGAAGGAAAAGTTGAGTATTTATGTATTTATCCATCCCTGCAGAGAGGTAGTTGGTGGTGCATTAGAACTGCTCCCTCAAGTGCCAGCGCTGCTCCTGCTCTCCTGCACCTTCTTGGGGAATGATGCACAAAGCAAAACAGAGCAAGAGAAAACTCAAAGCAGCGCTGCATATGAGCATACCACAGCTCTATTCACGCTCTAGCTGGAGAGAGAAGAGAAGCTGTTTTTTCCTATCAAAACAGGTTGAGAGAAACTAAGTAGATCAGTAATGGCATAGACTTAAATGGAATATCTGGGAATTATATGGACAGGGGATGCTGTTCTAAGTATCTACATACTCCATGGAATAGGAAATTCTTCCTTTGTTCTCATGAGCCTATTGCTCTGGTAAGAAAAATTAGGGAAGTTGCAAACTCATTAAATAGATACTTTGCTGATAACTTTTGTGATCTGTAAAGAAGGTAATAGAATTACTTAAAATCCTCAATGTCCTGGATTCTTCAAATGTGCTGTTGGAACCACAGGTTAAAGACGTGCGTGATGCGCAGTTTGTCACTCCTTTTTCTGGCAGCCACGCTCAGCTCTGTCCCTGCAGCGCTCTGGGTGCTGGGCTACCACCCAGCTCAGAGCCCTGCCCGCCACCACTGTTGCTCCCAAGGGATGTGTAACTTGCCTCTGAGCGGCTCTGCGTGGCTGCAGCCCCAGGGAGCCTGGGGAGGCAGAGGGAGGCACTATCTGACAGCATCAGATGGTGCGTGCAAGAGTGTGGCTCCCCCATGCCATGGAGTGCGGGGGTCTCATCAGAACTAAAGAACTAAACATGTTGCTATCTAAGGAGGGGATGCAATCATCAGAAGATGAAAGGCCAGCAAAGCATGCAAATTTAACCCTACACCTTCACTATAAAGATCAAATGTCACAGCCACTTAGTTTCAATGGTTTTGCGGGGAGAACTCAAAGGCATTTAATGTGAATCAGATGTACAATGAGTTGCATCTCAATAATTGGATTCAACAAAATCCTGGAGATCTTTTTGCTTGTACTTCAGTGGAATCTGACAGTTTGGCCAGGACAGAAACTACCTCCTTCCATTTGAGAGCAAAAACGGAGAGGTAGGCAGGAATTACTCCAGAAAAAGATAGGAGAATACACAACATCTGCAGCAGTGTTGCAAAAGGAAAACGTAGCTATGTGCGAGTTTGCCTTTGGTGCCTGTGTGTGCATTTGGGTGACTTGCATTTGTCTGCTCTTAATTCTGAATGGGCTTTAACAGTTCCCTGAGCATAAATTGGTACTGCTGCCACAGGGATAGCCCCATCCTTCTTGCCCATCCATGGTATCTTCTCCCCATCCCATAGCACAAGCCCTCGCTCCGCTGCATGCTGAGGAGGGCTGGTGAGGCGAGCTGATCCAGAACATGGCAGCACTATGTGGGCAGCTTCCCAGGTTCGTGTTCTCAGGAGGCACGGGAGTAGCGTTGTGCCTGGTAGTGAGGAGGCAGGCTAGCAGGACCTAGGATTTTACCAGATCTCTTTGGTTCATTCATGGGCATGTAGGAGTAGCAGGGAGCAAAGGGAGATCTGTTAAAGCCTCTGAACGCTGAGGAGGGCTATAAACCAGCAACTGGGACGGGCTCTGGGCAGAGTGCCTCAGTAAGGGTTTACAAACCAAGGCGGCTCAGGGAGAGGAGGCGAGACATGTGCTTGAGGAGCGAGCAGGGACTGCTCTGGCGACCAGGGCCCTGGTGAAAGCAGGGGGGCCATGGGAAGCGGGAGAGCCCTGCGGCCTGGCCGAATCCCAGCGAATGCTCCAGAGCCACGAGGCTGAGGCTGCCGTGTCCCGGTGGCATTTGTTTCCATATACATCTTGGAAGTGTTTGTGCTCTCCATCAGAGGAAGCAACTGAGTTGAAAACCTTCGCTCAGGCTGTGTGTGTGTCTGCTCCAGCTTTTTTTGTAGAGAGGGTAAAATTCTGGGAATGGCTTGGCTTAATTTCTTGTGATCTCGTAGGGGGATTCATAGTTGGGCCTAGTGTCTTAAGGCAGCAAGACAGCGAGGTCCTGACCTGTGATAGGGTGGAGGACACAACTTCTGTCCGGGAACTGCAGGGGCTGAAGGATGAGATAGTTGCCCCTACTCACGTGGGGAAGTTCCTCAGGGCTCAGAGGGCGAGAGCCTTAGCAGAGCTGCCTGCTCTGGCCCAGAAGGAGCAGCTTGATGTGCATTTGACATGTGCAGGCTCTGTGCAGGAGTTTTGAAAAAGCTATTTCCACTTTTAAAGATATTTACTTATTTTTTCAATCTCTGAACATATATAGAAGCTTGGAGTTCTTTCACATGTCCCTCCCCTCCTGCCTTTTTTTTTTTTTTTCCTCTCCTTTCTGCAATGAAGTACAAGAAGTGGGTCCCCTGAGTTTGTTTTTGCTGTTTGTCCCTCCCAGCCTCCCTCTTCCCTGGCCTTTCTTCCAAAGGCTTTCCCTTTTGAAAAGTGTTGAGCAGTGAGAGAGCGGGGAAGAGCTCAGTGGTGGGGACACTGATAAATGTCCGTTTTCCTGGGTAGGAAAAAGAAATATCTGTCTGTGGAAAAAATATATATTTTCAAAACAAAACCTGGTTCTGTTTTGGAACAAGTTGTGTGCCAGACTCGGTTCCTGTTTGCCTGCTGCCTTATGTGATGTTGTTGACTTGTTTGTTTGACCAGCTCCATGCTGACTTTCTGCTGGGGCTCTTTGTTTTCCAAGTTGACATTCAAAGAAACTTTGAATCTGAAATTTCAGCTGCTTGGAGCAATTAGAGCCGTTGCTTGGGCTTTAGGCTAATTCGCGCTCTGATGTAGCCAGCAGCATGCGGAAGAGGCTCGGCCCACGCAAACGCTCCCGAAAACGCTTGTGTGCACGCCTGTCTTCAAGTATGTTGATGGTCCTACTAAATTCCAAGAATGTGGTTGAATGTAATCATGTGTGTCTATGCCTTTAGCCCACAGTATTGCTTGGAAAATATTATATTTTAGTATCTCTGTGTAATTGTCATTACAGAAGAGACATTGTAAGGGTTAAAAGCGACTTTACAGCCATGTTGGGCCTTGTAGGCAGCACAGGACAGCATGTGGTAGAGGGTGCATAAGCAGACATATCCATTAAGCTGATACAACTGGTGAAGGGAAGATGTAGTTAAAAATAGAAATGGCAGCTCAGGAAGGTTATTTCTGCCAAGGACTTCCAAGGGAGGCCAAGCAGTTTGAATGTGATGTTGAGCAAATCGGAGAAGGCAGAGGGCCAGCCCTGGACAGGAGCACGGAGATCTGCAGGCAGGAGGAGATGCAGTTGTAGCACTAACGGTGGGAGAGGAAGACGCCTGAATCTCGATTATACATCAAGTGTTAGCATGGGAACTGAAAACATTAAAATGTGAAATGATTTTCACAGTTACTCTTTTGAATTTTCTTGCTTTTGGCAGATGAATTTACACAAATTTATATTTGAAACTAATCCTCCTTTCTGTACTGCTCACACATTAACGGAGGTTTGCAAACTGAAACCAGATCTGGCACTTCTAATGACTTTGAAGTGCTTGTTAATCACTTTCGCTGGGCTTATTATTTTTATGACTTTTTAAAAAGTTTCATTTTTAGGACACATGCCTCCCTCATGACATGACAGAGTCATGATAGATGCTGTTTCCATCATGCATTTGATAATGGACTTGTAGATGCCAAACCTCACCCTTCCAGGAGGTAAGGCATTCTAAAATACACCTTGAAATGAAGTCTGGATAAAAATGCTGTGAAATCACTGCATTAGTTAATAATCAGGTAATATTTATAGCTCTATATAGTGTAGTAATACATCAGGAATAGCGTGCTAATGTTGATGAGTTGGGAGCAGAGGTAGTACAATGCTAGGGGAGAAGATCAAACAGCACCATCTTCTGTTCAGATCTGCACTGCTACAACGGTTATAAAATGGTGTTTGTTTCAAAAGGAGTATTCTGACACTTTCCTGATGTTTTGCCTAACAGTTTATAAAAGCTTTCACAGAATTCCTAGTTACTGGTATAGAAATGTAGTGATTTTAAGCTTTAGATATTTGTTGTTTTTGATAAAACTGTTTTTTATTACAACTGCTAGTATTTGCTATTCAGAAATTTGGCCACACAGAAAGATTAATGCTTCCTTCAAAGCTAATATATTTGGGTTAGTATAGAGTCATTTTCGTGTTTTTTAAAGGCTGTCTTGGTAATAAATTACCCTGTGGCTGGTGTGTGGGGAGAGCCTTGCTGGGAAGTGCAGAGCAGGTTACAATTTGCTTCATTCCCTTTTCCAGGACCATCTTTGTTCCAGATACTTACTTTATGGCTGAGATGACGGAATATCTTGTTTTTAAAGACTGTGCAAATGCATTTAATTGTTTTAAGATGTATTTACCACTATGATGCAGTGATTTTTTTTTCTGTAGCTTCAGAAACATCCTACCATATGCAACAGTGCCGTAATGAAGTTAAGGCACACGTGGTATTTTTGAGCAGCCCTGCTATCAAAATCGTGGTTTTTAGTATGCCCTGGGATCTAATAGTGGATGAAACATTATTGCCAACATTGGCTTGTTGCAGAGCACGGAAAGAAAGTAGGAGTTTGTAGGAGCCTTCTCCATCTGCTGCTTGTTGCTGTGGTTATCCTCACAATTTGCTAACCAGGGAGGGCCTTTGATTAGGGAGCTCTAATATCCATGGATGGGTATTACTAATATTCGTTTCCAATACTCCTACCAGGACTGCTACTGTGAAATGTAAAGCCGAGAGCAAAGCTTAAAGAAAAACCTTGATGGCTTAAATAAATATGATAGAGAAACAATATATTGTGGCAACATGTTTCTGATTCAATATTTGGAAAGTACTTCAAAAATATGTTTTCTTGCAGCGCACGTCATTGCCAGTAAGCAGAAAGAGCAAACTTTGCCTCTGCTTTTTTCACCAAGAAAATATGGTTTGCAATATTATGAGTTGCATACACTGAAATGTTTTAACTAATTTTTTCAACCAAATGTGGAGGATAAAAATTAAATTATGTAGTTAAAGCATTTTTATTTTAAGCACTTTCTTCCAGCTGGACTAGAAATAAAATGCTTTGGCTAGAAAGCAGTATTTTGATTGACCCTCAAAAATGGTTTGCTGGCAATGAAGAATGAGAGGGTTCATTTCAGTGTAAGGACAGAGTACCTTCTGTTTTGTGTTTATTTTTCTGAAAATCTAGTATTTGCACCGTCCTTCTCATGAGCTCTGACACAGGGTCAGAATCTCTACATTGCCTCTGCAGGTGTGAAGAGCTGAACTGAGGGCGCAGCGTCTCCGAGCGAGCCAGCTCTGAAACGTGCAGCTCTCCCATCGCTTCCAGTAATGTGCTCCTGCAATAATTACAGTGTCTCTTCAGCATGTGGGGGGAAAAAAGCAGTGAACGTGTCCCTTGCATGTGTTTTTAAGAGCAGGTGGCTTAATCTCCACTAAATAAAGCAATAATTTCAACATATTTTGGTGATTACAGATAATAGTTATTCAGGTAATATTAGCTTTTTCAGGTGTGGCATTTTGTTCTAGGTGTTGTAACCTGTTGTTTATTCCTTCAGTGTGTTCAGATTTACTTAGTAATTGCTTTGCTGAAAGCCAGATGACATATTATTTAGCTGTCAACTTTACTGAAAATGTGTGCCAAAAATCTCTTAACCAAAAGTTACCCAATAAGTAGCAGCAAGAACAGTTCACGCATGAAACACAGAGCCGGATGGTTTCTCCTTAGGTGCTGGGAAGATGTTCTGAATCAGGCTTCTACCTTGGCCTCCTTGTTTGGCTACTCTGATGGGCCTAGAAAAGTTTGGTTGAACTTTTCAGTCAAACAGTTGGCAGGAGGAGCTTAGAGGCATCTCACAAAGATATTTGAACTACTTCAGCTCAAGGAAAAACCTTTTCACTTTGACCAAGTCAGTTGGAGACTGCTAATGGTTGGCATCTTGTGGAGATCAGACCAGTAATGTCTAGGTAGATTCCTCTGAACAAAGCAGAGAGCTGGGCAACCCCCTCTTAACGAATGTGAGCATTATTTTATATATTGCTCTTATCCAGGAGGGCCAGATTTTACTGGAGATTAAGGCCAAAATCAAGTTTGCATGTGGATCTACACTCATAGGAGCAAGTTTTGATCCCAAGTTTGGAGTTGTTTCTACTTATTATTCACTCCTGAGCTTTAAGTGGGGTTTAGTGGGGACACTAGCATAGTTCTGTGTGTGTTAAAGCGCTTCCTTTACTTGAGAAGCATGCAAAAAGTCAATGTATCTGCCTCTATTCCAGCCCTTTGTGGTGGGGAAATCTGTTAATACCATGACACAGCTGGCAATGGACTCAGGACTTGAAAACCACAGAGGAAATCACTGGCAGAGTAAAGGTTCAGATGAGGTGTCTGGCATGGGAAGTTTAAGCCTTAGGTTTCCAAAGAGCTGTGGAGTTTCAGGGGCCTTAGTTGAATGCTTGGAATGAAAGCTCTCCTGTCAATCCTTGGTGGAGGATGAGGCCGTTCTGGGTCGCACAAGTGAGCGTTTGAGCTCTGCGGCTGTCTCGTCTCCCGCTCCCTGGAAACGCTCCTGGCTGGAGCACGGAGCGCCACAGCCCCAGGGCCGAGCGGGACGACGGGCGGGCAGAGCCGGTCCCGGCCGCCCCTCGTGCCGCTCGCGTTGCCCCGCGGGCAGCGGCAGGAAGCAGGAGTGGAAACTATGCGGGGAGAGGCTTCCCATCCCGCCTGCCCCTCGGCCTGAAACAACTTGTCTGGTTCCATGTGCATTGTCTTCCCTGTTGGAAAATGACTCCCACTCAAAACAGGATTAAGGAGGTTGGCAAATGGCGGGTGAATTTAATTATAGGACAAACCAGTCATCCCTCCCCCAGGACTCTTGGCTTTGGTTGTCACTTTTAATGCTGGCTCTCCCTAAATGGTGTATGCTTCTTCTGATAAGATTACATTTTTTCTATTCCTGTGTTGTTGCATGCAGGCTTCGGATAGCGATGGATTAAAGTAAGTGGTCTGCAAAATGCAATGATTGTTGCTTTGAACAGCACAGATTTGAACAGCACAGAGCGTTAGGGAGAGATCCCATCTAACTTCAAACACTCACTTGAGGCACCTGATGTATGAGAAAACTCCTCTACTTTGCAGAGACAAGCTTGTCCAGAACATTATTCAGGTATAGGGAGAACTGGGTCATTTTCTGCACAAATGCATCTCCTGACTACAGAAAGCACCTAGACTGATTATGGTCCTAATGACTTTACTCCGAATGTTACATGTGGGTGGGAGAGGGGGGAAAAAAGAAAGACCTAGGCCTTGATCATGTAACCACTGATACATATTGTTAGGCTTGTGCGTAGCGAAGGCAGCAGAAGTGTCTGCCTCTTTTTGTGATGGAGGGTTTGATGATGTTAGTCATCTAATGAAGGAAAGGCAGCGCAGGGCACGGGCCGCGCTCACCACCGCTGGCTGTGTGTAGCGCTAACGCTGCGGGGACTGTGAAACACAGCGTCTCCGAGTCACATCTTTCCAGCCCGGCATCGTGCTGGGTGCGGGGCTGCTGCATCTGCAGCCGTCGGCAGCGCCGGGCGGCCGCATCCGCAGCGGGCGAGCAGAGCAGAGCAGGTCTGGGCAGCCCGCAACAGGCCCCGCACGAGCCGCGTGTTTACCCCGTGTTGCTGGGAATTCCACGCTTATCCATGCCTGGGGGTCTGAACTCCGGGAAGTTCCTGCCTAGGAAAACTCAGCAGGTGTTCAGAGACATGGAGCAAAGTCGTTGTCAAAAGCCAGCTGGAAAGTGGCATTTTTGTCCACCCTTTTCATCCTGAATAGAACTTGAATGGGTATTTACAGAAAGAGATATTCAAACATACTATTTTTTCATTCTTAACAGAACATGTTGCTAAAAAGGAGATGGGTAGCTTATTACAACATAAAAGTAAAAAGTGACATGTTGATCTTGTTTTCTTAAAAAAAAAAAAGTTTGTCTTGTAAATTTTTTTAAAAAATCAGGTTAATCAAATATGCAGTTTTCATATGGAAAACCATTGTGTGCAGTCTTTATTCATCAGCACTAGCTGAGGTTTTTTTTTTTAAAAAAAGTCATATTTTTTTGGAAAAAAATATATTTTAGGAAAACAAAGTAGTGATGTTCTGGTACAGAACTTCTGCTATTCAACATCAAATGTGCTGCGCAGCAAGAGAAAGAAAAAGGCCCTTAAGTTCTTTGTTTTCATGAGAAGTTCCATTTGTACAATACTTTAAAAACAAACAACTATTTATCTGCTATCTTCGTTTTCCACAAGAAGACTTGTACTAATTTCTTATATATAAATCACCCAACAAAGTTAATTTTACACTTGTAGAAATAATTTGAACTTTTTATTTTAATTTGAAAACTGACTAATCTGAGAATGTTTGACATCCCTGTTTCAATGAGTGAATAATTGGGACAAAACTTATTTTATTAAACCTCCGTTTGTTTCTTTTTCCTTTTGCCTCATTTTTATCTTCTATTCCCATATTCCAAACCAAATAACCACACTTCATATTTACGCTCTAGCAAATATTTCCTCACATACGGTAATTACTGCAGAACTAAAAATATGCAAATTGGACATTTGCTTCCTTTCACTGTTTCTTTGTGCGGTAAAAGAGTAGAAATGCGGAGGAGTTGAGAGTTTCATTAATCCTCCTACAAGGAGGACTCCAAGGACGGGTGCTGTCTGGCGCTATGGACCTTGCTGCGTCTGGTCCCACCGTTCCCATCCCACATTCCCTGCGTAGAGATCAGTTCAGCAGCCCTTTTGCTGGAGCAGAAGGGAGCTGGATCACTACTACAGATGTTACCCTTTTTCCTTCCAAATGTGCTTATGAGTACGTTGCAGTCGTTCAGGCTGAGCTATAGTTGATAAAATGAGGCAATTGGGCAGAGTCCGCGATGATCTTGCGTGATTTGTGGTAATTATCATCTTTGCAACTTGGCCAAATTCAGTGTTGTTGCAAGGTTTGCATTGTGGTTGCATGCTTCTGCGCTAGGCAGCATCTGGGTAGTGCACAAAATAATGCTGCTCTGAACTGAATACCAAAATGAGAGAACAAATGGGAACGGGGGTGGATGGGAGAGCAGAGGTACAAGGCACTGCTGTTGCTGTCTAGCCCCAAAGAGTGTAATAGCCTCATTAAATCTATATCTGATAAAATCCTCTTCGAACTCAAGTCAGAGACCTGGCAGGTTGATGGCCACAGTGATGAATTTTATACAGTGATCATCAAGTGTTTTAGAAAATACAACTTAAACTTCCTGTTTATAGACAAAAAAAAAAGTGCTATATATGTGTATTTTGCATTTTATTTCAGAGTTCTCATACTATATTTATTAAATTATAATCATTTTAGCATAGGCAGTATTAGTAAAGGACTTGTCTTCCGGGTGTTTTGAAGCAGTCTTGAATAGAACGATACCTACTAAAGTAGGCATTTGCAGTGTAAGTTTGCAAAGTAAATTTTCAAGGAAACTCCTGGTAGGTTTTTAGCCATGGACCTGGAGCTGTTTCACCCTGTGAATCACCGAGCTTTAGCAAAAGGGCCGTCAATTCAGCTGCACTTTTGATGCTCTTTAGGTCCAAGGTGTGTCTAATTCCCAGTGTTGCCGTAAACTTCCTATATGGCTTAACTCCTTTTAAGCCGAGGCTGAAGATGTGAGCAGACAGGAGTGGTTCCTTATGAAGTTTCCCCTTTGAGATCCTGTCTGTTTTTAGTTCCAAGGGCTGCAGAAATATGAACAACAGGGATGTGAAGAGGAGATCCCCAATCAAAACGTGTGATGCCCTAAGGATTAGGTGCAACGTATTCTGGCTGGTATCGGGAAGAAATGCAATGGCTCAATGATATTGAGCACATTTAAGTTAAGCCCTCTGTGATGGGAAGCCAGAATGATTTTGCTCAGTGCAGTGCACCGCGTTTTTGAGTTACAGATCAGCATCCTGCAGCTCTCCGCAAGCAGAGGGAGGAAGGTTCCCCAGCTCCGTGTGCTGGGGAGAGGCTGCTCTCTAGCGTTGAGAGCTGCCGCGGTGCCGGGGAGCGCGGAGCCGCGCGTTCCGCACGGAGAGCAACGCCTCTTGGCCTGGATCGCAGGCTTATCTGACTTGCTCTCAGGCTGTCTTTCAAGTTATCAGCTGTGGAAACTCCTAGGCAATTTGCTCTGTCTCTTCCCTACTCCGTGGCGAACTCTGACCGATTAGCAGAAGTTAAATCCTCCTGCCTGTTTGGACCATTGCTGGGTGCGACTGGTGGGTGTAGGGTGTGCCAGGACCAAATTATATTTTAAAAAATAGGAAAAAGAAAAGAGGCGGGGGGAGCATATTCCCTCAAATGTCAGCGATTTAAGATCCTGCCAGAGAACAGACCTCATTTTCAGAGCAGGGAATAGCAGAGCCAACAGATCTTTATTTAGTCATTTTTAATTGTTTTGCTTCCCAGTCTTTCATGTGCTTATGCCTCTGCAATACTACTGCTCTGCATGGGGGCATGATTTATTTTAGTCGAAATGTTTTACTGTTGCTACTGTGTTGATGACTGGCACAAATATTCAAACCCAACAGGGTTTCTCTGAGACTTCAAGATAAGGATAAAAACGTGAACCTTTTATTAAATAATAATCCCCAGGACCAGCGTACTGACTATTTGTTGCCCTGCTGTCTGGCCAGAGGGCTTTTAAAAGCTCCCAGGCAGAAACTAAGCTGAGTTGAGGGGATGAATCGCCCTCCCCCTGTTCCAGCACATCCTCCTGCTCTTTCTCGTGACGCCCCGATACCGCCTGAGTCACTGTGGGTTAATTAACCTGCTGAGGCTTCACATCGTACCTGGAGATGTTTCCTAATACCTTCTAGATAAACTCAGGCAAAAGCTGCAGGTTCTGGATCTAAATATGGATAAATAGAACTGTAGAAAAAGGAGTGGCAGTGGCACCCACCCCTGTGAAATGTTGTCTAAGCTGTAATGAAAAACCTGCAGTGATAGAGATGTCACCGCCTCCCTAGGAGATCTCCTGATTAACCTCTCCACTGTAAAGCTGCTGCTAATGTCTAACTTAAATCTTCCTCGCTGTAAGTTAAGCCTATTACTTCATGCAGATATAAAGAAATGTTTATTCTCTTTCTTTCAGCCACAGTCTTTGCAGCAGCATATCAAAGGATATGTGAAGACTTGTCCCCGTGCAAGTGGACTTTATCAAACCAACAATCTAGATGAATACTTATGCTGATCAAATCCAACAGCCTTTATACATCTCCTTAGCAATCCTCCTTACGGTAGTGAGTGTTAAAACATCCTCCTATAGACAGAATTCTGCATTATTTTAATGAAAAGAAGCCATCCTTTATAATCATGAGTGGGTATTCTTGTTTAAGTAGTATGAACCCAAATAATAAAAGAAATGGCTAAAATGACAGCTAAGGAAGTGAAGCTCCTTACCTAGTACTAGTTATAGCACTTTTCAAGTACAAAGGCAACTTTTAAGGACGCTGACTTTTCTAGCTCTGTGGTTAGGTGTGCAAGAGCAGAAATATTAAGAGAGGCTAGAGGTCCTGCCTGAGACCCTAAACATGTGTAGGGTCCAGTCTGGTATAGGAAAAAAGAGTGTCTTATGCTTAGGACAAGCCGTGGAAACTTGTAGACTGATGTAGAAATGGATATATTTGTTTTAAGCTTGTTTGCTGACTGGAACATTAAAACCAGCAAATCTCTCTTTTTAAATGAGCAGAGATGGTCAAACTCCAGCATGCCTGGCATGAAGCAGAAGGTTGGGGGGATTCCTGGTTCCCGGCCGCCCTGAGGAAGGAGCGATTCCTTTTTGCTCACTTCAGCAATTCCCTTGCAGGCTCTTACGGTACGAAGATGTATGTAATTCACAAATGTGGATTTCCCAGAGACAAATCCGCAGGAAGAGGAGGGCGGGGGGGGCAGCCCTGCTGCTCGGAGCCGCTGTGGGCCGCTGGGCCGAGGTGCCCACGTGCGGGGCTGGGCCCGGCCGTTCCTGCTGCTGCCGGCAGCCGCCCGAGCAGCGCCCTGCAGAGGCCACAGCCACCAGCCTCCTCGCTGGAGGGACCTGTGGAGTTTGGGCTTGCTCCCCAAGTAACCGGGAGAAGCAGCACTCCAGGACAGGGGGTCTGAGGAGCTGGGGGGGAGGATGGAGTGTCTTTACCAACACACGGCAAATGTTCTGCTGAAACAAGCCTCATTTCCCACTGCCCCACTTCCTACACGCTCTCTCAGCTTTCTATTTGAGTTTTCATGGCATGGCTAAAGCTGTGCGACACTCATCAGTAAGTCTAATTCCTATTTCTCTCTCCTCTTGCAGGAAATAAGCTCCCTGGTTGCTTGCCTTCAAGCGGTGGAAGGTGAATCCGAATCTGTCCAGCCAATTCACCTCTTCTTGGGTGGAGAAGGTGGAGGACCTGCCGACCTGGCTGGTTCTTCACAGGGTACGTGACAAATCTACCGTCTTGCCGACAGTGCGGGTGGTGCGGGGAGTCCTCCCTGCGCAGCCTGTCTGCCGAGAGCCCTGCTGGGAGCAAGCTCTGATCTCAAGACCAAATGTTTTCATGAAACGGTTCCAATGCCTTGCGATCCGGGAAGCTACTGAGCAAAGGCACTGGTGGTGTTGGAAGGCCTGGCTGATCCTAAGCTGAATGTGCCGCTGTTTCTGTAACGTTTCAAGGGTCAGACATCGTGTAGACAGACGATGGTGGGATTAGGCTCAGGGGCTTCATGTCTCAGCGAGTGTTCAGTGGGAAAGTGCCAGGAGGAAAATATTTGCTCCTACAGTAATTAAGAAAGCAGTGTGTAGAAACTGTAAAGGTATCTGGCTGCTAATTAGTTTCAGACTTTATTTACCTGCCTCTTGAAACCCTTGCCTGTCCATGGAGCTGGGACCAGGGACCACCTTTGTCAAAAGAAGCAAAACCAAAGCAGAGACCATGAAAAGCTGTTTTTTCATACTGAGGTTACAGTCTTGGCTTACAGTCGCTATAACCTTGTAATCTTCTGCAGCCCATGAAGAGATGTATGGGCAAAAGACAAGAAAGTGTATACTATAGAATGAATATGGGCTACAGGGAGTTCTCTTTCCTTAAGCAAACTCTAACCACATTTGCCAAATGTGAACTGTTTTGGCTCTGTTTTGTCAGTATCTAACTAAACCAGTAGTTGCAGTGGCAATTTGCATGTTAACCTTGTTTTACCCAACACACATGGGTGAGGGGAGCAGACAGCGCCTGTCTGAATTCATGAAACACCTTGGACTCCTCTGTTTAAGCAAAGTGTGTTTGTAAACTCACAGCGTGAAGTCTTGATTTGTCCTGTTCTAGTGAATGAACTTGTGATCATACCTTAATACTGAGGGCAAAATTCACCCTCTAAAGGAAGGGTCTCACAGAAAGGCAAAATACTGTTTAAGTAGCTTGAAGAAACATACAGAATTTGAGCACAACCCAAGACTCTCATTCACTCTGGAAATAAATCAAAACTAATGGGACATTTAAAAGCCCCCAATTATTAACAAGTGGCTAATGATTAGGATTTATTGTTTAGCTATTGAACAGATATATTTGAAGTCATTTTTCTTTTGCTAACCCAGAGTTCTAAAAAATAATGCTTTTGATTATATCAAACATCAGAATTCATAGCTTTTACTTTTTACTTTCTTGGATACTTGCATATCAGTATCTTACGTTTTACTAGAGCATAAAGGCTAGTTGATTGAATTTAGCTTGATAGTGGTGATATTGTTTAATTCACTGTTCAGTGAGGTATTAAAGAATAATCCAATTTCAAGGAGTACCTACAGCAACAAAATTCCAAATGAGGGGACATAGTCTTGGTATTTTGTCTTGCTTAAACTTGCAGACTAAGTTCCTATGCATGTCAAATACCAGTACGCACTGCAGTGAATAACAATGCTGTGATAAGGAGAAATAAAATTTAGATCCTTTTTTTTTTTTTTTTTGCTAGTGATTTTTACGAAAATGAGTTTCATGGTGACTCAAATACTACTTTGAATTTGAAACATGCCTCTCTGGGAAATGTGTTATTGGCATATTTAGCATAGATCAAGGCTCCTTTATATAATAGGTGAGTTTCTGGTTACTTGTTTATTCGAAGTCAGAGGCCTGTCAGTATCTATGACTCTGGAGTGTTACTATGGAGGTTTTTTTTTTCCTTTTTTTTTTTCTCTGAGTAACTCAGCATGACAAGCCCCTTCTCCTTCCTGCGTTTTCAATGAAACTTGTTGGCTTGCTTTAAGCAATTGCAATCAATAGAATTCCAATTCACGTATGAATTTTGCCGCATGTTTGTCCTTACGTATTTAAAAGCTGTAGCACAGCAGACGACAAACCACGTGAATCTGGTTCAGCCCTGCACACAATAATTTGCTGGAGTTGCACAAAGTTGCAGTGAAGGCCCAGGCGTTGCCAGCAGAATTTTTACAACAGAAGTAGTTTGTGCATTTCCTTCTACTTGTCTGCAGCACATTAAAATCACAGCGAGATGCAACCCTTGATTTTCCTACTGGATAACTTGGGGTTGGGACATCTCTAGCCCCAGCACTGAAGCTGTTCGTACAGTTGTTGCCTTCACGCTCATTGCTGAGCCAGAAATAGCATGTCAAAAATAACCCTCCTGTAGCATATGGTGTGAAGAGGATCCCAGCCAGGCAGGGGCAGGTGAGTGCTGGTCCAGGAACTGTCTAGCTGCATTAGTCGAGTGTGGCTTCATGTAAAATGCATGAGTGACCTTTGGGCAGAGCATTCTGCTCCTGCACAGGCTGCTCAGTCCTGGCTGCGCTCACTTGCAGTCTCTTTTTGGGATGCTGCTGTTTCCCTGTGTTTGATGTGTTAAGGCAGTGTTATTTGACAAAGTTAAGGGCCATGGATGGGGATTCTTGCGCTCTCTCTCTTTTTACTTTTTTTAATTGCCATCAGCTTTCTGCGTTCAGCTGCCTCTCTGCCTTCATCTGCTTAAAGTGGACTTTAACACTCCCTAAAGCTAAATAGAGAAAATTGTTAAGATTTGTTAACAGTAGAGATTTATTAATCTTCAGAGAAAGGTACTAGAGGGCCTTTTTTTTTTAAAAAAAAAAAAACAGTCTTTTTGTGTAGGATCTGCGCATGCCCAGGCATTGCAAAGGGTTATTTTGCGAGCTGGTGGTGACTGCCTCCTGCTGCTGCCCGCAGGGAATGTGTTTGAGACAGCAGGGATGTGAGTGTCTGCAGGGCTGTGCAACAAACGTGCAGTGCAGAACCCCCTGGCAGCTCTCTTTGCTAATTCTGGCATCTGGGGTGCGAGGCAGGCCCATTGACCTTTCCTCTTGGGCCCAAAATCTCAGCTTGGCCATCGGCAGCGTAATCGAGAGAACTCCTTGGACACCCTCTGTTGCCTTCTTTGGGAGAAGACTCAGGAAGTGAAGGCATCAAACCATCATGTCCTGAGGGCGTTTACTTCAAGGGACAAGGCTACATGTAATGGGAAGTGAATGTGAATTGCCTGTAGCAGCGATGTCGGGAGCCACAGCACCAGCTGCTTTGACCTCCTGTCTTCTCGTGTTGTGCCAAAGTGCTTGCTGATGTAGAGCTAGTTGCATGCTGCTAAATCTGTGCAAGTCTGGGTAAATCTGGGAAATCTGGGGAAACTTGAGAGAGATGGTGGATGAGATGCTGCATGGCCCTCTTGTGAAGGAGAGTGAGGAAAGCATGTAAAAAGCTGGTTGTTTATTCAACCTTTCCTCTCTATGAAGTTGGTTTTCCAGCGAAGGCTGCTGGGAGAGTCACCTCTATTATTTATAGGTGTTTTTTAAATATGTGCTCGCACCAGCAACTAGAAATATGCGAATTGACTGTGTACTGGAGTGGCTATTTCTCCTCTGTGAACCTGAAAGATAAAATGCCAGGTTAAGTAGGTCAGTATTTGTTAGAGGATGAGAACACGTGGTCCTTAAGACAGCTAGGGAAATTCTTCTTTTTGAAAGTCTGTATTTTAGAGCACTGAGGGGTTTGGCAATGCTGGTTTAGCACAGGTCCTTTTAAAAAGCTGCATGCTTTGGTGCTAAGGGGATTAGGGTTGAGCACCCTTTAATGAACACCTGTGAGGAGAGCGGACCTGTTTGAAGCACAGCATGGTGATTCCTTTAAAGTAATCTGTGAAGAGAAATGTGGAGAGCCATTTAAAGGGAATACTGTGCATTTTAACTAGCTAATCCAGGTAAAAGAATGAACTTTCAGCGAGTAGAAAGACAAAACACAAGAGCGAGCAGAGGAGAAGGGTTGTGCTATGTGGCTACGTCTCTCTCTTACCGGTTTTTGTTCTTAGTCTGAATAAAAGCAAGAGCCCTTTGAATCACCTACCCGAAACAGATATTCAGGGTGCAATTTCAGTGGGATTTTTTTCTGTGGCAATGGGATTGTGCATTTCATGAGTGTCAGTTGTACTGTCTCTGTGCTTTTTAGCTAATAGTTGCTCTCATCCCTCAGGAAATGAGAAACTTTTGAGTGAGGATGTAATGACTGCATTCACTAACAGAAAAGTAATAGAATTTTTGCTGACTGATTATTTTATCTTCATTAATGCTTCCTTATGATGGTAATGAAAACCTTGAAATATTCAGCTGATGAAATGTTTTATGAGGAAGACTGAGACGATCTGTTACAGCACAGAATTTGTGACGGGATGGCCTCAGAAGGCTGGCACAGATGACAACAGCCGGAAAATAATCGATGAAAAGGAGGTGAACATGGAAGCCAAAGTCTCTGAGGGTCTTTTCGTAGTTGTGTTGTGTGCTGTAGTTTGAGAAACAATTAGGATCTCATTTGCTTAGGCAGAGCTGCTGGAAACATCCTTCTATGGTAGAAAGAGCAGCAATAAGAGTCAATTTTTGAGATTTTTCTTTTTAATGGCATGTCTGGACACAGTGCTGTCCCTCACCCTGCCATTCATTCCTTCTTTCTGCTCTTGCTGCCACACCAAAGCTTTCCTGAAATGGAACTGCTTTGCAGATGTTGTGATTAAAACATGCATCATCCTGGCTACCCCAAATAACTTGTGCACGGGAGGTATTCCTTCCCTTCCAGCATAACGAGCGTTCACGGAAGTTGAATGATTACACAGAGGAGAAGATGATACTTTGCACTTTGCAGCCTTTGTTTCCTGAGGACCCTGAAGCATTTTGCAAGCGTTAATTTGGCCCTCCCATCTTGAAGGGAACGTTCATTCTGCGGTGTGAAAGCGCTGGGGTGTCCGTGTCTGGCAGCGCTGCCTCTCCTGGCACCGCTTGTGAGAGGAGTTTCTGCTGTGAGGACCAGCTCTTTTACAAGGGCGAATATCCTTTGCGGAGAGGTAATTAAGGGCAGATTTTCTTACTGTCTGGTTCCTCTAAGCGATGCTGGAGGCAGTATCGTGGAGGAGACCTGGTTAATCGAACACACAGAAATGAGAGGATGTCATTGTCTGAAAAAGTGGAGGGGAGGGATTGAAAGCCACCGCTTAATCTTAATGTTGGGTGAAAATTAGTAGGATTTAGCTGAAGCACAAAAGACCCAGCCGCAGAGTGCATCTGTCAGTCAATGGGTCAATGGTGTGGCAACTGCTCTTCCCAGGTTTTAAATTAAAAAAAAAAAAAAAAAAAGAGGCTGTCTTAATCAGAGTACAGTAAAATCCAATATATGGTAATCAAGTCTTTTGAGAGGCTGGTGATTATTAACAGGGAAGTGCCAGAGAGGCGGCTGAACGCAGGTATTGTGGGTTTCCGTGGCCTAGCAGTGCGCAGACGGGAGGCCGCGCTCGAGGGGCACGGTGAGGTTTTTGGGGTTGCTGCTCCTGGTGGGGGCTCAAGGTCTCAGGTGCTCGTTTGGAAACTCCATTTGAAAAATAAGCCTGTGAACGAGGGTATATGGGAAAAAGTGTGCTGTTTGAAAGATGCTTTAGAGTCTTTCTTCGCTTCTCCTCCTTCCAGGGCAAAACACAACACGTTCCCAGCGCAGCCGCCACACTCGTAGGCCGGTGAGGTGTCTGTCCCCAGCCCTTTCGTGGTCCCTCGTGTGCTTAAGCCCCCAGATGCTGCTAAAACTCCGCTGTTTTGCGGGAAGGCGCGCGGCAGCCGATTCCATGGCGCAGGGCTAGGTGGCCCCCTCAGCCCGCGGCTCGGCCTGGCCGCCTCGCGCCGCCGCCGGGGACCGGGAATCCCAACGGCTCTGCGGCGCTTCAGGTTCAGTCGTAAAACTGTTCGGAAAAGCCACATGCACCAGAAGGGTCGTCTGTTTTGGAAAAATGCATTAAAATGTTCAGCTGGGCAAAGGGAAGGTGTGCAGAGAGGTAGAAGGGAAACACCTAGGTCAGCCTGGACCCACGAGCGGAAAATCCTCCTTTTCTCTGGAAAATCCTGTGGAGAAGTGATGTGTGTGGTAGGAGCACTGGTTTTAGGTAGTGCTGTCGGATTTACTGGCACTGTTAGAAACCACTAGGTTTTCTTTTCAAGATTAGCTGCAACTGTGTTTATTGTAAAAGCTACTTAAGTGTCTGCTGATGGACACTTTTCCTTTTTTTGCCCCTTTTTGGTGTGAATTTCCTGATGTTAAGCACCTTGCTGTTGCGCCGAACCTTTAGGCATGGTGCAGCAATTCGGTGCTAGTTCAGTGCTGCAGGTCGAGGGCAATGCTGATACAAATACAACCAATGGGGCTACGAGGATTAACTTTTTAGTTTGAAAACCTTGTGAACCAGGAAATTCTGTGTGTGTACAGTAAAAAAAAAAAAAAATCCTCTTGTGTGTACAGTATACAATTTCTCCCTTTTGCCCCCTGTAAATTTGATATTTAAGTGCAGAAACACGTTGCTCATCTCATGAAGGATCCGTTTTCCCTCAAGAGCACCATGGTGTCCTAGAACATCTGGTCATCCCATTGCGGTGAATCTTGCATTGGAAGTAAACAAGTTGTCATGGGTTCATGTCCTCATAAAGATGATTTTGTTTAATACTGTTTATATGGAAACTTCTCTCACCCAATGCACTCTTACTTGGCAACACATATAACAACGTGCAAGGAAAATATTAAATAAATACACTCTAGCACAGTTCTTTTAGTAAAATAATGCTGTTGGGGTGCAGAAGGCTGCAGGAGGGCACTTGGTAGTATGAACGTTATGCTGAGGTGGGATGGGTGAAGGGATGTTTTGCTGCTTGTTAATACTCTGTTGAATATAACGGCTGTTTTGTTAATGTAGTTAAGCTGTGTTCTCCTGTAAAACATGAAATAAAGAGTGACTCGAGTAGGCTGGTGTAAGAAGGGCACAAGATAGGCCCAATAAATTGCTGCAGGGGCAGTTCTTGTCTTGTTTACCTGGAAAAATGCAGGCTCGAATGAAGGAAAAGATTCGAGTCCTGCTTCAGTCCCCTAGGTTGTACTCATGCTGTAGCAGTGACTAGAGGATAAAAACAAAGAAAAAGCAGATTAATCTTGGTGCTGTTGTGTTTTGGGCTGTGGTCCCTGAGGGCTTCCTCCCTGGAACCTGGAGCGGAGTCGCTTACAGCTGTGCCTTGAACCTTGCCTCCTCGTAGATATGTAAAGCAGGCAAGTTCTTACCCTGTGATTAGCATCTTTTTTTGAGTTATCTGTCAGGAGCTTCTCTATATCCAACAAAATACTTTATGTTCCTGCAGTTCAAAAAGCTGAAATGGTCTTGTGGCCTTGTACAGAATGCAGAGGGTCTCCTTTTGGATGGTGAGCTTTGGAGTTTAGCCACAAACCCTCAGGCTTGCACAGCCACAGCTTTGGGCTTTATTAAAGGCTTCCATACAGCTTCCAAAATCGTTTTTCCCATGTGCATGTGAGCTCTGAGCAGTCTGGGATCTGGCTGAAGCTGAGGTAGGATCTGCATGAGAAGCACAGGTTTGAGTGCAGCACCAAATGTGCAACATGTGATAGTCTGGAAGAACTGGGCCCAGACTCAGAAACGTTGAGAAATCAATTCATAGAGAACTGTACCAACGTGTGGTTGCTGATGCCCTTTGAGAGATGAACATCAGTAAGCATCTGTGTGTATGTGTGTGTGTGTTGAGGTATTTTTCATGCTCTTCTGGGACCTAACCAAGGCATATGGTATTATATTTAGCGGTTAATTCTCTTTTTGGTTGATTAACTACTTGTTATAGTTGCCTTTTGTGTCTGATAAACCAAACCTTCAAAAGTTACTCTGTAATTTAGTGTACACAAAACTGTGCTCAGGAACTATCTTGAGCTGCTATCAGTATAAGATGGTACTTCATTTCATGAGGTACTTTTCAAGCTTTTATTGACAGTGCTGATCACTTTGCTGTGAGCTCAGTTAAACTAAAACAGATATTAACAGTCGTATTCCTGGTGCAGCTTTATGAAGTCTGTTCCAAAGACAAGAAATGAATGACTGGATGTTGCTCCCAGTGAACTTAATCCTGGATTCACCATTTCTTGCACCAGGGAAAGCAGCTAAATGTGATCTGCTAAAACACCCTAGAAGTCATGTCTGATCCTGATGGAAGCTGCACGTTTGCACACGTTAGCTCTGCCTATCAGTTAGACTTGTCTCTGACCCTGGTCAAACCTCCTTTCTTGTGTTTTATCTCAGCTTGTACCTGAGCTCAGCAGAGAGCCCCACCAGAGCCGACCAGCTTGTGCATTCACTTCTGTGAAGAGCCCTCATCTCTCGTAATTCCCTCTTCTCCAGCAGAGCAGCACGACCGTGTCTGTTACCTTCAGCATTTGTGGGTTTGGGGTTTTTAATGCTTTGTCCCTGGCAGAGGAGGAGGTCTTTTGTGGTGTTAGTTAATGCTAATTTGGCTGGGAAACAGTGTTGACTTTTTAGAAACTGAAAATATACCTTCAGGCTGTTAATAGGTATTTCTCAAATAGAAGAAAGGAAAAACATGTCTTTTAGCTGAGAGGGATTGCGCTGTAGCTGCAGAGAAGAGTATTAGCAGAACATGATTTCACATATGCGTTGCACAACAATATATTAATTCTTTGTGTGGCCCCAGTGGCCTCAGCTCAGAGGTAGCTGAAATTCTATACTATAATTGCATTCTTTTAAAATTGCAGCTGTAAGAGACCATAGTTGCTTCCAGAGAAATGTTAAAAATGGGATGCGCATTTTTCTGCACATACATTGCATATGTTAGCGTTCAGTCACAGATTAGTTCATTAACCTTTACCCTGCAGGAGCCTTGCAAAGGAAAATATTTGAAGGATAAATAGATTGGGGAGGGGAGAGCTGAAGGTCAGAATCTATCAGGTTAGACCTCCCTTGCCCCTGCTCATGCGGGCAGGACGCCTGCTCTGTTGCTGCCCAAACAAATGGGAGCTGCAGGTGCCGCCGGCTCCTGCTTATTGCTCTGTGCTGCTCCGTGCATTGCATGGTGCTCTTGAGTGCTTTGTTCACTTAGATTTATGCTGGGGCATGAATGGAAGCTATAGTAACAGCTATATATAAGCTATAGTAGCAGCTGTATAAAACACTTTGTCTTTTTGGTTATTCTCTCTTGTGCTTTAAAGACAAGCAACGTGAGATGCCTTTAGTGTCAAAATCTCATCGATACACCTGGTTGTGATTTAGTTGTTACTGTTTTTCTTTCTTTTCCTATATTCATTTATTTATTTTTGTTACATTTTTTTTTTGGCATCCACGTAGTGACGGTAATAGGCTGAATGCAGCCGATACACCTGGTTGTGATTTAGTTGTTGCTGTTTTTCTTTCTTTTTCTATATTAGTTTATTTATTTTTGTTACATTTTTTTTGGCATCCACGTAGTGACGATAATAGGCTGAATGCAGTCTATTCAGTCAATTCAAACTTCAGTCTGTATTCTGGATTCAATTTTCAAAGTGACTTCTCATGGCCAGCTCATAGGCCTTTGAAATATGGGACCATAATAGAAATGCTGAAGGTATCTTAACAGTCTCTGCGATAGTAGGTGTTTTTCTAATATAAACAAATGGTGTTATTGGGCTTTAGTATTTACTCTCCCCCTTTCTCCTTCAAGAGGTGATTTTTATCTTGCATTTTGCTGAACCTGTGACAGGCGTGTGTGTGTGTGTGTGTGGTTTTTTTTTTTTCTTTATTTCCCCTCATCCTATTTGGAGTGGAACAGGGCAAATGCAGAATTTATATTGTACCTATTCCCTCTTTTTGTGTAGCTTATGCAGAAGGCTTCATTGCTGCCCAGTGCTATTATGGACTTATGTTCAATGAGGGTATAAATTAGTACTTTCAACAAAAGGCTTCAAATTTAAAGGAAGTAGTATGAAAATGTAATTAAAAGGGTGGTCATTTTATGATACTATATATCCAGGTTGTTGTATTGACAGAAGTTAAGCCCTTTCATAAAACAGTAGCACTAAAAAAATAAGTGATGCCCAGTGACATATATATTTAAAACTATCACTATCAAGTGCAGGTTCTGGGCAGCAGTTTAAGGGAGAACTGGAGGGCAGGAGCAACCTCTTCTTTTTGGGTTATTGTGTCTGTTTGGGGCTTCCTACTTTGGGAAGCAACTTTTTCCCCTTGTCAAATTACCCTACGGATGGGAAGCTGCCCTTCCTCCCTGCAAGATGTTGCTTAGCTTTCTGTGAATGCTGTGTCTTAATTGAAGTGCATCTGGGCATTCATGTGTTTTAAGTAGTATTTTCTATTAGGAAGTCTACCGAACACTATTATTAGTTGTGGATTCCTCTTGGTTAGCTAATTCCTTTTGCTAAAAATGCAGACTTCTGATGCCCTGAAGGGTTGTTTAGCAAGAGTTTTAATGAAATAATAGGAGCGTCGCACTCTAGTGATTTCCCCCATGCTGGGAAATGTCACAGTCCATTGGTCTTTGCCGAGAACATTACATGAAATTACACCTATTTTCATTACTCTGCTGAAGTACAATATTGTTAAGTAAATATTTGCACAAAAATGTGGCCATCCTAAGGTGTGAGCTGTCCCGCAAGGTAAATAATTAAAGGATGTGCTTTCTCTAGTAGCAGGAACCAGTGCTTGATATAGGTTTGATCATTTCACATGTCTCTCTGGTAATCCATAACTGTCTTCTGCAATTACTTTCATTGTCCAGCCAAGCAAAGATAAAAGGTAGGACATGCTTCCTTGGCCTACTCCCGAGGAAACTCCATCATCCTTCCAAGACCACGTGCCTGAGGAAAAGCCAATCCGAGCGGGAAGAGGCAGCCCGTAAGGACGAGCTCAGTGTGAGCAGAAAATGAAGTTGTTAGCAGACAGCAAACTGCAGCCCTCACTTCTTATGAATATTTGAATGAGTAACTAAAAACAGCTCAGTGGACTCTAAGCAACTGTGACAGCTGAAACTGCCTGGGAAACTCGCGGTCTACAAGGACCGTGATGAAAAGATCAGCAGCCACATTGCCAGCTACACCAGCCTAAGAAGGTTGTGCAGTGCTAGCGGATTCCTTGTCTCCAAATATTTGTTGGAGAAGGGTCTCCTTTCCCCCCCGCCCTGTGAATTTTCGTAAACAAGGTACCTGCAGAGGCTCTCAAGAAACTTTGAATTCATTAAAACACAATGATTTCCAACGACCTACTCAAGGCAAGAGAATAGCCACGTTTTCTAGACATTGAAATATTGATGCTGCTGTTGCTTATACTCATAGAAAATTGGCCCTAGTGAATCTTTCATGAATATCTTTCAGCTAGTTCCATGGGGAAAGAAGGATGATGAGAACAGTTTCCCTGGAGCTAAAATGTTCTCAGTAATCTTGGCGGGGGGTGGGAAAGGTGGAGGATGAGGGGGAAGAACAATAATAAGCAAACTAATGAAAGATGGGGCTTTATAGCAATCAGGAAGATGCACAGCAGTTTCCAAAAGAGCAGCTATAGCTCTTAGGGGGAAAAAAAAGTGATGCTAAAGTGCAATTTGCTGTCACTGATTTTGTTTTTTGCATGTATCTTATAAAGCTGTATTTAAAAATGTATTTGGTATGACCTTCCTGATCATATAGACCACAGCTGATGTGTCCTTTTCGAGTTACCCAGCAGTATTTAGTCACTGAATGTGCCTCCCTCATGATTCCACTGGGATGACTGACACAAGGGAGGGCTGCAGAATCAACTTGGTGCTGTGTTTGAGATGTTGCCTTTATTATAAACCTTGAGTGACATCTTCCTCTTATTTTTATTACAATTTCAGGTTTACATGGCATATCTGAGTTGAAATCCAGATGAACAGTTCAGCTGAAACGTAGCTGCCATGCTCTATCTGAGTAGCAAAGAGAAGTGTGCTTTTAAAATAGAAAGAGGAAGAGCCTTTTTAGCAAGAACTGAAATTTGCCGAATGACCCTGGATTTTGGGGCAGTTGTAGCGTTCGGTAGCGGTGACAGCACCGTGAGTGCAACGTCAGCAGTGCTGGACACAGATCATGGAAATGCTGCAGTGCTTCCACCCAAGGAGATCTTGGTCTAACCTGTTCTTATAAGTTCATCAAGCCATGTTGGAGGAATTGGTGCTGCAATAAGCAGAGATTGGCTGGCAGAAGTGCTTGAGTCCCTGCCCAGGTCTCGCTCCTGCGCTCCTAGGAGATCTGTGCATGTTCTTTCAGATTCTGAATTTGTTGTGACTTTGTGTTCTCTTGAGCTTTTTATTCCAGTTATCTCAGACACTTTTCCTGGTTGTGATTAACTGAGGGGATTTAGTTTGTATTTTGATATGGTTATTAAATTCTGTTCTATGTTGCATAAAAAAGTCTTGAATCTTCTTGCTTCAGTATCTAGGAAGACGCTGCCTTTCCCAGATGTGGGAGTGAATGAGTTTGTGGACTGATGCTTGCTGGTGGGCGAGGGGGCTTGAGAAGCCACTCCATGCCCGTGTGCTCCACGCATGCATGTGAGTAGCAGGGTCTGAATTTCACAGCTCAGTTTGCTCGTGCTATCGTCTATTTAAAGAGACACAAATTGTCTTCCTTATTCATATTATTCTCACACTTGGATCTTTCTCATGGTTAAGCATATATATGTTTTAGGTAGCACAGAGCTACAGGCAAAGGGATTTGCTTATTGGGCTGCCATCTAATATCTTCAAACTGTTTAACTCCTTTTTTTTCCTACTCTGGCCACCTTTGATTTAGTACTGAAAAGCAAATGAATAAATGTGAATGTGGTCTAAGTTCTGCCCTGCAGTTAGTATCTGTTAATCTCTAGAAACAGAGCCAATAAAAAGTGACAAGATTGAGTGGATGGTTCCTCAAAATAATTTGTTTCCATGCACAAAACAATAGCTTTCACCAGATAACAGATATGGCTGTTTTCTTCTTAAGTTTCCCAGGTGGGAATTCGGTTAAATCACTGTTTGAACCAGAAATCTTTTTTTAATTAATGAGAGTGCAACCACCCTGAAGATGCAATGAGTTCTAGCCTTGTTGTTCTGCAGGGGGCTGTGAACAACCTACCTGGCCATCAATTTCTCTTTCCTGGAAATACTGTGAGACTGCAACTTGTTGACCCTGGTCTGAATGGTCCTGCCTGCAAAGCCTCTGTGGCTTTCCTGATTTTTCCAAAATTAATCATTGCTCCAAACCTGGAGAAAAACAAACTCTGTGAAGAAAAAAAAATCATTTGCCAAATCAATGATATACAACTTTTTAAAGGATGCTAGTTATCACTGCTGCATCTCTGTGTAAAGATTAATCTGTTTGATAAAGGCTGCGGATTATTTAAGTCATTAGGTCTGTATTACTTCTTTTATCAGAATGTATTTCATGTGGGCTGCTGGCTGCCCAGAGGACTGCACCCTGAAAAACTGTTTCCTGACCTCTTTGCTCAGACTCTAAACACAGAGCTCTCTGCAGAACAGGGAAGTTGTGTTCCTCACTTTTCATTTGTCCAACCCTTTCATCTCTTTTTCTTAAAATTTGCCAGAATCCCAAAGCATTCTTGGGTTTCTTTTAAACACAAAAATTTCAGCAAGCAGGTAGATATCTGCCACAGATTTCACAATATTTATGTATGTGTGTTTTTTTTTTTTTTTCTCTTCCCCCTCCTCTCCTTTTGGGCACAGGACGCTCTGGCTCAGCCTTGGTGCTCTCCCTTGCTCGTGGTCGCACCCCGGGTGGCTGCCGGCAGCAGCGAGATGGCACGTGTGCCCCTGAGCAGGGGCTATTGCAGTCCACACATTGCAGCAGCAGCAAATTGCTCCTCAAATATAGCCTCTGTTGCACTTTTTTGTGAGGAAATGTATTTCCTCACTCTATTTTCCCCGCTCCGCAGTAGATGAGTGCCCTGGGTAAGCAAGCAGAACAAACCCCGCTGTTGGGCACACGGGTGCCTGGCTCCCACGGCTGCGGGTGTCTCCTGTAACCACAGAACCCCAAATCTTGGTGCCTTTGCTCCGCATCCTCCTGGAGAGGGACTTCACCTGCAGGGAAAACCACCGAGGGCTGGAGCTGGCTCTGCAGAGGAGAAACGCTTTAGCACTCAACAGCGACTGTGGCAGTCAGCTCCTCAGAGATGTTCTTGGCTTTATACACAGAAAAACAGGACTTGAAAATGGATTCATTGCCACTTTATTTCTCCTATGAAGAAAAAAAAAGTTTGTTTATTTTTGATAACCTTATACTAAATTTTGAACATATAAATGTATGTATATGTAAAACGACTAATGATGGGAGTTATTAGTCTCTGTGGTTAAGGCTGTATCTTCACATACAGCAGATACTTTATTTATTTATTTATTTTGGCTCAGTGCTATACTTGCCAGTTTCAAGTACTTGGTTATTCTTGGAGTACAGAGTAGATTAGGGAGTTTCCTAGTTTCCTGCCTTTAACTTCTGTTCATAGAAGTATTCCTTTAAAGAATCAGAAATCAAAATGGATTAAATGAAAGACCAGGAACATTAACAGTATTAACTTTTTTTTTTCTCCACAGAATTCAGTCAATCAAAACCCCTGTCTGAAATAGTGTCATGATAATTAAACAAGCTGATGCATCAAAATTCTTGTATTGTAAATCAACCAAATTTACAATTTGCTTTAAACCTGGAATGAGTCTAAAATAGGGAAGAGGCAGATCTGCTAGGAAGTGATCCAGTGAAAAAAATCCATGGATATATTATTGGAGAATAATTTTCAAGGAAAGGAGGTGAGACGTTTTTCTCCGGAGGTTTTTATAGAGAGGTTCTGTTAAATAAAGGACTTTTCCCAAAGATGCTCTTGGCAGGTTTTTAAGGATCCTTTCGGAGTCCCCAGACCTTAGTTAGTCTTCACAGTAATTGAACATAAGATGTGCAAGACATGCTCATTCTGTGGAAACCCCTTATGCTTAAGTGTCTCAAGGAAAACTTCGATCTGTCCTCTCTTCTGAGCTCAGTTTTTCATTTAAAAAAGGACATTAGGTCATCTTTTGAATGGCACATTTTTGGAAAAACAACAGTATTACCCCTCTGTTTGGAATGTGAATGTCTGGAATTTAGGACACTCTAATTTTTAAAATATTTTTCTGTTGGAATTATTGCATGATGTTGTTACTGGAGACATTTGGGAAGAGGAAATTATTCCTTAGGAAGCCGTGTAGTGCTGAAAAGCGAATAACCTGAGGCAAAACAAGGAAGAAATCGGAACAAGTTCAGGTCAGTGGGATTATTGCTTGGGGAATTAACTGCAGAAAGCAAGACAGTAGTAGGGTAAAAGTAGGCTAAATACTTGAGAAATGCAGCCAGCCCATACAAAAAGACTTGTAGAAACATGGCAATCTTGGCAGGTTAATGAGGATTTTGCCGGGAGTGATGGAAGTGCTTATGTAGGAAAGACTTAGAAATTTATACCCTATACGCATAAGAAAAGTTGCAAAGAGGCAGGAAAAAAAAAAAAAAAAAAAGCTGTCTTAACAGCTTGGTTCAGTATAATTTGAGTTTTAAATGGTTGGGCTAAATGGATGCAATCCCTTTGATAGAGCCAAGTCTCAAGCACAACAGACCCTGTATCCTTGGTGGTTTGCCTCCATTTTTGTGTGATAAAAGTGCGTGTGCTCATGTGTTGGAGTCCTCAGGAATGTGACATTTCAAGGCGTTGCAATTTGCTTTCCATCTTAAGTATTTCTCAAGCAAGTGCTTAGCTGGCTGCAGCTTCAGCTCTATAAAAGTGCGTGTGCTCATGTGTTGGACTCCTCAGGAATGTGACATTTAAAGGCGTTGCAATTTGCTTTCCATCTTCAGTATTTCTCAAGCAAGTTAGTATTTCTTAAGCAAGAAGCTTAGCTGGCTGCAGCTTCAGCTCCGTGCAAACCTCCTGAAAATGGGGCAAGGCAGCGCTTGGCCTCCGCTATCCACCTTCTGCAAGGGCAGCTGGGCACAGAGCAGGGCCACCCAACTTTGGTTCCTCTCTCGCTCCAGAGCTTGGTGATCTTGTGCTACAAGAAAGACTCCTAGAATGAGGTAGGCTTTGGTAGGACAGTGCGTTGACTTGCTCTTTTCTCAAAGCTGTAGAAAGATAACGTGGGGTTCCCTTCCGTGTTGTGCTCTCGTGTAGGAGGTGACCACACAGATGTGTGCAGCAAGAGGCTGCGCTTGCTCACGGTGGCGCGCTGGGTTTCCCTGGAAGCATCTGGCTGCTGCCCTCGTCTTGGGCGCTTGTGTTGTGGGGCTGTCTTGCTCTTTGGCATTTTTGATGATAAGAAAAAGAAGTTCCTTTTAAAATAAAGAATATATCACATTCAAACCAAGGTACCCTCGAGCACCAAGGTGCGATAAGCTTAGAGATGTAAGTATTGGAATGTGTTGTGGATGGTTCGTGCCAGAGGCAACGTTCCCGTTGACTGCGCAATGCACCCGCCTTTGCGCTGCAGCATCCAGCAGGATATTCACACCCGGGGCCAGGAGCCGAGGCTTTTCAGCATTGTTCCTCTTTTATCACTTATTGTAAATTGATTTGTTTCTTGCTAAGGCCACAAATCAGACGGTCTGTATTTTGCACATTAGTTTTCCCGGGGGGACTGGAGCAGTGAGTAAATGGCAGATTTATCCAGAGTCACCTCAGGACACACTCGTGGTGTCAGCCTCCTGCGGAGTCCTGCCAGAGTGGTGCTCGGCTCCGCGCGGGAACGGGATGCTGCAGAGCGGCTCCGTGCGAGGTGGGTGTTTGCCTTCTCCTCTGAGCACCTCTGAGTAAACATCTTGTGACAAGACCGTGTTTTTAATTCCAGGGGAAGAGGAGGAAGGTTTCAAGCTCTTCTCTCTGGGCAGGTTGTACCTAGGAGCAGACCTGGACAGGCATTTGGCTTCCTTCCAGTTTCTTAAAGCTCCAGGTCCCCCCAGAAACCCCAAGAGCCCTTCTCTTAGCCTGGGGAAGATTCAGGTATGAGACACCAGCTTCTCTTACACAATACTGTTTTAATTTCCCATTTTTTGCACTCCTAACTATTCACGTACCTTACAGTGCACTTTGCTGCTTGTTGTTATTGTTGTTATTAGTGTCATAGCTGAGCGATCCCCGCTCAGACGCCTCCTTCCCGCGGGCTGACGAGCAGGGAGCAGGTTCGGAGCGGCACTGCTCCCCCCTGCCCTGGAGCCCAGGAGTGACCTGATCACATAGGAGGCACAGAGGAAAAAAAAATCTCTCAACTGCAGGAAACGAGCAGGCAAAATATCAGTTTCATTCATATTTGTCAAGAGCTCCATGAATGGGAGGGAAGTGATAAATTTTCAGGTATTTCCAATTTGAAAAATACCTGTAGGACTTGCTCCTAGCAGATTGACATGTTACTTAAGATCCATAGGAAGCTGTAAAACATGGCCAAGTGATGGCAAGAGGATCTCAATCCTTTCTGAAATAGATGAAAGGATGCTTCAAAGTCTGTTTGTTTAGGCCAAGTCTCTCTTTTCATCTCTGTTAATTGTGGAGAAGGCTGCAGGAGCATTCGTATGCATGGCTTGTGAGGTAGAACTCCGGTAAAGGGTTTTTTTTTTTTTTAATGTAGATGTTCACTTTGATCCTGCTCTTTGTGGTGTAACAAGCTCTGTGTTACCTAGCGTTCTTGACAAATTATTGCCATCAAAAAAAGTAAATCAGTATTTCTAGAATTTTTTATTAACTGAGCAGTTCTATTTTGAACATCTGTAAACATCTCATATTTTTCATTAAGGCCTATTATAACACAATACTTAATTGTATCAATTAAGCTTGTTATTAGAGTCCATGAAATAGTTCATTTGGAAGCAATTTTATTCTTAATTACTGCATTTTTTCCTTAGTGCAGTTAATTCATGAAAGAAATGTTTTTAGTAATACGCATAGACTTTTGAGTTTTACATGCAGCCTAAGATACCTTCATTTCTGAACCTCGAAGTGCATTCATGATGATCCTAACTTTTAAAATGGCTGAGAAAGCCTTCAGGTTTGGCCATCTTTTTTCTTCTTGTGGATGTGCTGATGAAAACGGCAGGGAGTGATTGATGTGTAAAGTGTTCATTCCTAGGACCCGAGTCATACAAAATGAAATAGGCATTTTTTGAAGATGTTTCTGTAGTTTCTCCAGAAAGGGCTCATACTTTCCATCTGAAAAATAGAAATGTTTTATTTATTGTTTTATTTAAATTTTGTAAGGTAGCCATGACAGGGTCAAGAAAAAAAGTGGGATCTGGCTGCACTGTGTGCTGCACCATTGGCACACAATCAGGTTGTGTGAACATGTATATGTTACACATATAATACACATACATGTGTCTGCTTATATATGTCTATACGGCCAGTTGAAGCCGTGAGCCCCGTTGTGCCCTGCCGGGTGTCCCGCTGCTGGCAGCAGAGCCTGGTTTATAAAGATATAGAGGCGGGCGCCGCCGGGAGGGCAGCCCCTCCGCTGTCACACTTTAAAGGATTGCGGGCACCCTGAAGGGAAGATTAGCGGAAGATTGACCAAATTGTCAGGGCTTCTGAGGCTTCTTTCAGCTTCCCTTCCCTTGTGTGGGTTTAAGGAAGACAAAGAGGAGGGAAGGATTCCTTGTGGGACGAGATGCAAAGGGGCAGGAGCAGTAAGTTCACTCTGTAGGAGTAGCTCGTTGCAGGCCATGTGGAGCCCAATTTCTCAATCCAAGATCTGAAAATCTGGCCTCTGAGACCTGAATAATCTTTGGCCGCTTTTTGCTAAGCACTCGCTCGAGTCTGAGCCTGAGGAGCAAAGGTGCTGCCTCCGTGTGTGCAGGGGGGAAGAATTTGGGCTCGGAGGCCCGTAGCAGAGCAGCCCGCAGCGGGCCCTGCATCCACAGCAACCCGTGGATTTGATGAGTCTTTCATGCACTGCCAGCAGCTCCAGTGTTATCTCAGGTGCCTCTAACTGTACAGCAGTGCCTGTAATTTAGAGTAGCTAAAAATTCAGCCTAGCAACTTGTTTTGCAGCTAATCTAGCCAGGCCCACAGGACAGTGTGTGGTGTTACTTACAGCCGCGGCTGCCTGCGGGAGATGCGGCTCCTGGGAATGTGTTTCTGGGTCACTAGATCCTGCCGGCTGTGCGGCATTAGAGAGGTAACCGGCCCCGTGTCTGCAGGATCGCTCGCTCCCAGTCTCAGCGGGTAATAAATTGTTTCACAAAACAGCAATAGTCGATATACCTACTAAACCATCTGTTCAGGACTGCTCAAATGGAGTTGGTTAAGTAATTATCCCCTAGGGGCTGTTTATATTTTAGAGTATCTGCTTGTCCTTTAGATCCTTAACCTTTAGACAAGTCCACATAGCAATGCCATGATTTATTTTCTTTGTGTGGTCTTGACCTTCTCCTGGCAGATTTCACGTTACTTTCCTCAAGAATGCAGCTAGTTGTACGAAGGAAGGACTGTATATGAATCTCTGCATTTTCCAACTGCAGTTTTTCTGTGTGAATATTTTCTGTGCTATTAAGCTATCAAATTTAGGCCCAATAATCTACCAAGACTGGAAGGGAATCATACAACAGTGTAATGTAAGAAGTGGATATTTGGGGATAATGCTGTTCCAGATATGTTAACTTGCCTGCTTGCTTCCCTCTCCACCTCTCTGCCTGGCCTCTTTTCTCAAGGCCTCAGAGAGGCAGAAATCAATCCTTGGCAAGTAACCCTTCTCCTGAAGAGTCCGGACTGTCCCATTTGAGGAAGAAGCCTTATGGACCAGATGAAATGCAACAATAAAAACAGTGCTACCCCGTTTCAATCCCATTTCAATCCCGTTCTGGGGCATGAAGATGTCTCAGTCCTGTTGGAGCTGGTAGCAGCCCCCGTGTTGCTTGTGCCTCAGTTCCCATTTGTTGTGGTTCAACAGAGATTATCAACATTTTCCACTTGGATGTTTTCCCTGTATTTGCTGCCTTGTTATTAAGAGCAGCCTCTGTGTGCTGGGACAGTAAAAGATGATATTATAATTGCACTCCTGCACAGAAACTTCATGGGATTGCTGTCTAGGAGGAAGCTGTGTTTATTATGTCGTGCCTTTCATTAGTGCATGTCACGGAAGAATACAAAGAAGGTCAACACCATTACCCGTTTTGCAGATGGAGAAACTGGCTTTATAGTTGTTATAAATGAGGGAGCTGTCTGGCCGTTGCGATGCTGTCTGGTACCTTCTGTGTAGCCCATAATTGAATTTGAACTTGCCTAAGAATTTATTCTTCTCTATTGCACCTTTTGTGCCTATTTAACCTCTTTAAAAGATTATTTCTGCAGCAGTAAATATGAAATACTATTGTAGATATTGCTGCATCCTTTTTATTAATTACTTTTAAGCTTTATTATTTGAAGTGGAAGAGGTGTTAATTAAGCTGCTCAAATCTTCAAAATTGGCAATATTTTCCTACTAGTATCACAGTAGTGAATGATCAGAACTAGCATTGTGTTAAAGGCTGCATACATTCCCTTTTTCGGAGACATTTTCTCTTTCCTGATGCAGGAATTTACCTGGAAGAAATGCAGGGACTGTTTTCTCATATTTCCCTGAGCTCTGAACCTCTCCAGTGGAGGAGCTCTTTGTGCAGGCTGCCAAGCAGTGGGAAATCCCACACCCAGCTCCCTTGCTTTGAAAATGCAAGTGCATTTGATATTTACCTGGGGAAGATACCTGGCCTCTCTGTGGCAGGGACAGCCAGAGCAAGGGAAGCTCAAGGAGCAGCAGCTTTTGGGGAAGAAGCTGCGACAGGGAGGCTGTGAGCTCAGGAACCTACTCTGTAGGTGTTCTTGTAGGGGACCCGAGCCGCGAATTTAGCTCGGTGAGTTTAAATCCCATCCTGAATCTCTGCAGGCTGATGTGGCGCTTCTGTCCTGTAAGTTTAAGGTAAATAATGAGTGCCCAACAGTAGGAGCTCCCCTGGGAGGTGCTGAAGGGTCTGTCACAGCTCTCACCCCTCCTCGCGTGGGTGTCACGTTCCAGCTCCGTGTGTGCTGCCCCGTCATCCCAGCAGCGGCCCGAGAGCACCCGGGCTGCAAGGGGACAGCCTGCAAGGACCTGGGTGCGTGCAGGATCCTCGCACCTCCAAGGCTTGGAGAGTCACCGGGAGCCTGCCGGGGTAGGCAGTTCTGTCCCAGCATCTCTCTAAAATCACAACGACTTTTATTTAGCATTAACGTGGATGCCTTGAACATTTCTGTGGGACTTTTGCTGTCAATTCAGCATTAAAGTACCATTAAAGTAAAGTGTTACTGTAAGAAGCAGTATCTGCCAAACATTTCTCAGAAGAGCACTGTGCTTTACAAGATGGGTAAATGCTCGTGCTTTTCCATTTTCATGTAGAAGTCAGAGATAAGTCTTTTTATTGATTGGACAAAACAATTGAGAGGAGATGTGTGGGAACTGTCGGCAAGACTTTATGACAAGTGGCAAATCAGTATATATTAATTTGCTATTCATTGCATGTCCAGGATGAATCTTCATTGGTATTCAGGAGAACACACTGTGAAACTGCACAGGAATATAGGACACTTGCTGCATAAAATTGCCAAACTGTTCAGATTGAAATGGTGACTTCTGGCTATAAAATTACATTGTAGAGCTCTTCTAACAACTTCCTCGTGAACTGCTCTTGATATTTTTATGTAGCGTCATATATATCTTTATTCTAATTCCTATTTTCAAAAGCAACATTAACAACTGGGTACAAGTTGCACTGAAAGCTAATGGGGTTAGGCCCCACTGTGACTTCAGAAAGTTTTAGCTGAAAGGATCAAAACGACCAAAAGGGGCTCATATTTCCACAGGAATCTCCTGTATTCTGCATCACAAAACTCTGTCTTGCAAGAGCTGTGTAATAAATCCTAGGATCATTTTACTGCCCTCCTCCACTCTACGTTGAGAAGATTTACAGCAGAAATGGCCAACTGATAAAGACAGGAAAAAGTAAGCAATAACATAAGTGAGATCATGGAATTGATGGGATAAATAAATCCTTCTCTCTCTGCTTGCAGTGCTGATTTTGCAGACTTTGAGGTACAGTGTGGCTGTGCTTTCCAGCCTTTCTCTGCATTGCTTTAAAATGAAGGATGGCATAGTCCATCCGAGAGCAAATTTTCATAGGCTGACAATAAACATGATATGGAATTTTAATAGAAGGTGTTTATGTGGAAAAAGTGTGATGCATTAAAACTATTTGCAGTAACTAAATTGGAAAATATGGGATTACTGAATTTGAAAATGGAAATTTGAAAGGCGATAGCTGTGCAGACACCTCGGAATGGCCTCAGTTAGATGCTCATCTGAACTGAGGGAGGTCTGAGACCTGCCCAGCTCAGGCTGAGGATTTGAAATCAGGTTCTCCCATGTCTTTGCTCTTGGCTAATCTGTTCAGCTGGTCTTTCTGCTCTTTTTAGAGAAAGGTCAGAAAGGTCCAAGTCAAACACCCTCGTGGATAGGGAGGCTTTTAAGATGTTGGTTTTGTGAGGCAGGAACCCCCTTCCCTCCTACCTGCGTGTTATGGACATGTTCTTGGAGGAGTTGATGCCTTGCAGGGAAAGGAATGGGCATGTCGGACAAAAGAGCCTCTCATGGTTTTTTGATGGCTCTGGAAACTTCTTAATGTTTTCTGCCCTGGAAGAGAGTGCTACACAGAGTTCTTTTCTCATGCCACTACAGCATTCCCAAGGAAGATTCATGATTGGATTATGTTCCTAGGCATTATAAATCAGAGCTAATGGCAGAGATAGGTTGATGGCTTGAAGTAAGTGGAAAAATAAATTGGGAAAAGAGAAGGCCTAGGGCTGAAAAGACATAAATATAAAATTTAAATCCCAAAAGAAGAAGGCAGACCTTCAATTCCTAAAACATCACTTAAACAGGAAAAAAGCCTGTTATACATGCTGCTTGCTCCAGTGATAGGGAAGTTGAAATCTGGGACAATAAGAAAACTGTGTGAAGCTTTTATAAAAGTAAAATTTGTGTCCCAAAAAATGTAGAGATATAGAACATGAAACTCCGTTTGAGATGAGTATTAGACCTTTTTTTTAGGGGAAACAGATCAGACGGCATAAAAAGCTCTGTCAATATCAGATTAGAATGAATCACTGAATCACTGAAAAAAAAAGGCTCATTCAGTCCCACAGGGCTGGACTGATCAGAGTTGATCAGGGATGAATGTCTTTTTTTGGCCTTTTATCCTTGGCCGTGCTGGGACGTTTTCACCATAGCCCTAATGCCTCTGTCCTAGTCCTCTCAGCTTGGCTACCCTGGTTCACTTCTCTGCTTTAATTCTCCTTTATGACTCAATCGTGGACTGTAAAATCTCTGCTAAGGCTGTGATTCATCACCTAAATGGACTCACTTTAAGGTTTTTTTTTTTTTTTGTGATACAGAAAAGATCAAAAAATGTTTTTCAGAGCAATTCCAGCAGTGTTTTCAGGCTGTACATCTCTCCTATTGTTTTTTGTTTGTTTTTGTATAAAACTCTATGAGAATCTTTAATAAGATAAAGAAATGCAAAATGCTGTTTAGTGATTATATAGTCTCCAAAAGCATGCAACCCGAAGGAAATCAGAGGAAATAGGTTTAATTCCTAGTGGTTGTTGGCACCAGTGTGTTTTGCTGATCAACATCATATTGTTTCTGATCTCATTTATTGATCTCATACTTTATAGCAACCTCTCTGAAGGGACTCGGGCTGTTCTGAGGAGCAATTGCTGCAAGTAAGCGTGGAGTTAGGATGTTAACTGCCTTGTCTGGAGTAAAGGGGATAGTTGCCGTGTTCCTCAGTTCTTTGGCTGCCTTTGGAAATCAACTTTTGTTAGTGCTTGTGAATCAGACTCCTCTGTTGATTTTCCTGGGAGAAATGTGATACCTCTGATGATGAATAAGGATGGCAGATGCTGGATCCTTAGCCGGAGAGCAGTTTTCTTCCTGGGAAAGCTGATCTCTGATGAAATGAGTTATGTATGTGGAAAATTAGAGTTGGAGTAAGAGCATAACCTGGTGTTAAACCATTTCAGGAACCTTCTTGTTTCCAGCCAACTAAGAGACTTATAGACTTATAAGACTTATAAAGACTTATAGTCTTTATAGCATAAGAAACTTTAAAATAGGCTGTATACCCCAGAGGAACGTTCTGTGGTGTTTATAGCCAGACTGTGCCTGGTTTTTGACCAGGGAAAGGTCTGGTGCTAATGGCAGGTTTTGTGACGGGTCTGAGATGCTTCGTGGCAGTCCTGACAGTGCCGACCTGCCCAACGCCAAGGTCGTAGCAGACCAGTTTGGTACCTCGCAGCAGTGTTCAGGGGGACGCTGCTGGTGTGCTAAAGACACCATGTAAACCCTGGGACACAGAGCCAGCCCGCTTCCCTGCTGCTGCTTTGGCCAGGCGTTAATTCTTACAGCGTTGCTGGGATCTGTTGCATGGCTCAGTTCAAAGGCAGTTGTTAAAATGATGTTTCTGATAATGCTGTGCTGAAAATAAATATTGTGCGTGTGGGAGGACAAAGGGAGATGGGGTTACGTCCACACGTTTTCTCTCCCAATTCATAAATGCTGTTCTGAATCTCCTGGTGGATGCAGGTGTGACCTAGAGCGCAACTGAGCCCGGCGACCTGGGCTCTGAGTGCACCTTTCTGGAAAACTGCAGCATTTTCCACAGTGGCACCATGGAAATTAATGGAGTGACTTAAGCTTGTGCTCATTGTCTACGTTAATTTTTTTCAGCAGAAGTAATTTAAGGACACTGACCTGAAGGAATTCAGTTTCTTTTCAAGAACTGAATCTGTGGCTCCACTGTTATAAATAATTCATGTAACGTGAGAAGAATTGCTAGTTCTTTCAAATCATTCACACCCTGTGAAATCAGAAGGCAGCTCCTAGGTTGAGCATACGTGTTTCACCTGCCATTTAGGGAAATACGTCCTGTATCTGGGATGTGGAATGTTCTCTAGTTTGCCAATATTATTATTTTTATCCTGATCATCCTTCAGGACTGTGTGAAATAAGGCTGGTCATAAACACCTGATACTGCTGTACTGGAGCCACTAACGAGCCATCGCAGTGGACAAGAAGTCCGTTAAGATGATCAGCATTTGTGTGATGGCCCTAAAAAGCACAGAGTTGATGTCATCTTGTACTCTTTCCAGGTACAGTTTCTTAGTCATTAATCTGCAGGGAATTGTAGTAATATATAATGGTGTGAATTTAATTACAATATTGGTTATACACACTTATTTATACACAGCACAGGTCGAAAAGCAGCCGCGAAGGAACCTGGAGCTGGTGGTTTTGCTGGCGCCCGGCGTGATTGATAACCTCGATGGGAGAGCGGATCCGCATCCACAGAAATGCCGGTGCCCCCAGGCAGGTCAGGGCTCCTCATGCAAATGTTATTTTTTATTTTTTTTTCATTAGAAGCTAAATAAAATGCCTCAGCCCCTTTTATTAGCAGCTTTTTTAATCAACTCACTGTCTTTTGAACCCGAACAGTTTCGGCTTTAAACACATGAAGAAAACAAAAAACCTGTTTTATAATTTCTGAGAATTTTCTCTTCAAGATTTGATAGGTTTATAGCTGTTGACTTTTAGTTCTTATTTAATCCCTATCAGAATTAAAAAGCTTTATTCTTCAGGAAGAAAAATAAGCCTTTAAACCAGGCCTTTAAAGTGAAAGGGTTTTTTATTATTTTTGAGGTAGTTATTGACTTGAAAACATACAATGGGTTTATTATTTTACTGCTGGAAAAGTGCCAAGGTGAGAATGAACTGCCAATGATATAGATTATATATCATGCTGTATAATTAAGACAGCAAACAGTCTGCTGGAAAATATTTTATAGACTACCTTATATAATGGAAAATTCATAGTAGTCTAACAGAGACCACCTAATAAGTCTTTTAATATAAATTCTACCCAGGATTTAAATTAAGGTTTGAACACTAGTGCCTTACAATCTATCAGTCTTTGCAGTGATTACACCTGCCTGCACAGCCTAATTTTGAAACTCTATTATCATCCCGAATTAACCTGCTAGAAAACCTCAGCAGATTTGGTGTGCATTTCTCTGTGCTCTGTGGCGTGTGGCTGCGTCTTAGTCTAGATGGTGACTGGGACTTTCTTCTTTACTTCTTTTCTATCACCTGGAATCAGCAGTTTATCGTGTATTTTGATAACTCTTTTTCTGCTCTGTGATGAGCAAACACTGGCAAGTTTCTGATTAATTAACAGACTATTGAAAGATGGTGGGCAAAAATGACCTCTTTAAATATACCTGCATATTCCTTTTTAGCATGCATGAAATGTTTAGAATTTGACTAAAATGCCTCCTGGGCTCAAGCCCGTCCCCACAGCAGTGGTCAGGAACGTTGCCGGTGGCAGTGCTGGGCTCCGTGCCTCTCCGCGTGGCGCTTCCGTTCACTGTCCCCGTGCAGCGCACACGTTGGCACTCGGGCACGCGCTCCATGCGTTTCCCTGGGGTTTCTGAGCCTCGGTGCATCGCAGCTTTATTTTTGTTTCAGGCCTTACCAAAGGAATATTTTCTAGTAGTGAGTTTGTACTCGCTGAATATTGTAGACCTAAGTGCTCAGTGTTTCAGTAAGACGATTAATGAAATGAATTCTGTATTAATCCAACTCTGTGCAAGCTGATGTTACTTTATATCTTCTTAAGTGTTAATGAGAATTTGTCTTTGTGCAAAACTGTAGCCCAGAAAGGGAATCCACGTGAGAAATGTCATTTGTTTTCACTTTTTTTCCATTTTACACTCGCATTTGGTGGCAGTGTTCTGTTTGCTTTACTGGAAAAATGAAGTATGGAAGGAATCTGGGTTTTAATAAAAAGGGTTAAAGAAACCCTTGTGGCTACATTTCCTGACTCTTCGTAGTCGTGAGACCTCTTTGACCGCTTTAAATCTATGTAGACGGACTAATGCATCTTGTACTTGTCGTAACACTAGGCTCTCTGGACTTGTTGGCTCCAGAGGGCTAATAAAAGAATTTATATTAGCTTTAATTGTCACAGTGCAAAAAATGGCCCCAGCAGATTGAAATGCCAGTCCTGGCTCGGTCCAGCTGGCTGCAGGACAGAGACTCCGTGTCGCTCCAAGCAGCGCGGCCGGCCCCTCCGGAGGCGGCTCCCGCCGGGATGGATCCGGAGGAGCGGGGAGGCCCTTCCTCTCCACCTCTCTGCGTGCCCTGGGGGAGAGGCAGGCGGCACGCTGGGCTGCAGCACGAGGTGGCAAAGGAAGGGATCGAGGTTTGGCTCGGGGTCCTCAGACATGCCCAGGTGAGATCCACGATGCTGGATCTCCTTTCCCACCCAATCCTCAAACCCAAAGATTTTGGGCAATGTATGAGCTAAAAATGCAGCTCCCCACATAGTGTCTGAATTGACCCAGCTGTTCAGAACCAAGTGCCGAAGAGATTTGAGGCACTTTGTTCCACTTGCCTTAGAAATCCTGGCATTCATCCTGACCCAACATCCATAACGGTGATGTTACCACTTCTGATACAGTCTTTCTACTAAATGTCCTCTGGCCGCTAATAGTGTTGCAGAGCTCTACATGTGATGCATGGAGCGATTAAATGTGATGGGTCTTTGAGAAATACTCAGAGATTAAACTCCTTTAAATAACAACCATGTTTTGGTTGTGCTATTTATAAAAGCGAATGAGAACTTGGAAAGACAAGAACTGAAAAGAATTATTTGTCTGCTGTCAATTCCCAAGGCTGATTCGCTTCATGAGATGGAAATGTGTATATGCC